>JAKCWG010000882.1:0-144332 GCA_021464415.1 Lonicera japonica
TTACCAACATTGTGACGCCCGAAATCCCGTTTAGAGAGTTTGTACCTCCGGGACCCGGTTAGCCACGGAGTCGTACGCGACGACGGGTGATCAGGTGTAAAATTTAGAATTTTATATCACAAACAGGCTAAAGTAATAAAGTCATTTTAAAAGAAATTCTGGCATGTGGAGTTTGTATTATTAATAAAACCATTTCCTGTCAAATAGCTTACATTTAACTTAAAATTATATCTCCACATCTGTAATTTGTTAAATAAAAGGCACAGTACATTACAAAGTGATCCCTTTAATAGGGTTCCAATCATATACAAATACTTTACATATATGGCTTAAGAGTTTAAAACGATACAATATGAATACTTAAACAAAGAAGACATAAGTCGTTCCCACGACTTTGGTAATCCAATCTTCAGAGCTATCTAGACTCGATGGCGCACCATCCCCGGGTAATACCTGCAAAACCTAGTTTGGAAAATGGGAGTGAGCCAACGGGCTCAGTGGGAACTATAAGGGTTGTATAAGAAAATAAGTTGGAAATCATGCATGCCATGCCATGTATTATAATGAAAATAGTTTATGTGCTGCTTCTCAGTAATAAGTCACATTTCTCTTTGTATATTAAAATATAAATACATATACGCATGTGAAGCAGCTAATGCAGGGAAACCTTTCGTGGAATGTATATATAATGCCCCCAACCCAAAGTACAAGAAAAGCAATGTACGTATACATATACATCATCGTACTACATAAGCCACAACACCGCGACTAGATCTATCACATCAATCACATATATCAACTCACGTCTAGGATTTTCATATATCTACTGTACAGAGATAGCCGGCACTCGGTTTCTTCTGCCCAGGCAGGGACCACCTACCAGGTCCACCTAGACGCTACCTCACGCAGCCACACAGGCATACGCTACCTCACGCAGCCACACAGGCATACGCTACCTCACGCAGCCACACAGGCATACGCTACCTCACGCCGCCATAAAGGCGCACGCTACAATAATACTCACGTAGCCACCAAGGCTATACGCTACCGGTAATCACCATCTATCTAGTACGAACGGTGTGGCCATCCGATAATATGTCCAAATAATAATAAACTCATCAAATCCATGAAATCATAAGAATACAGATATATAGATATGAACATGCATACATTCCATATATATTCGTATAACTCATAGATATGTATCCATTCTAGATATGAGTGCATATACATATTTATAAAACATGTAGTGGTATTGTTGAGATTGAATAAGATCCGCCAAGTCCGTCAGTTAAGGAAATAAACCAATAAAATCCTTAGTTTGGGAGGTTTCACATGCTTTCATCAATTTGGCCCCAAGCCAAGTCTAATACAATAAAACAATGTATACGAGTTCCCAAATAGCCTCCCACTATGATTTATGGTTTATTCAAAACATATATATATATTTGACCAGCATACTTACGGACTGGCTAGGTAAGTAGAAAATCTCATAAATATGGTTCATAACTTAAAATATAGCAACAATACCACAAATATGTGTAACTTTGTCCAAAATATACTTTTAAAATCAAGTATCTCGTTGTATGTAAGCGTATCATAGCATATAGTTCATAGCCATATCTGTATATAGGGGTTTTATGCCAAACTTTAGGAAATTAAGATAGAAATAGTGATTTCTAGTATAATCCACCATATATAATCATATCAAGTCCAAATCAACCAAAGAAATAAGAGAAATCAACCCAAACCCCATGAATGCGCAATTTAGGTAGAAAAACCCTAGGTTTAGTTTGATTTGAGGCGAATAAGATGTAATCGTAGGAAAAATTGTTAAAATACTATTATTCCCACCTTAAGAGGGTCAATCCCTCGAAGTATTGCGGAAGAATCGAGCCGAAACCGCGTAGATGCGAAAATCCCCAATTTGAGCTCAAAAACCCTAGCTATGGTGGATGGAGGTGAAGGAGGAGATGAAGATGATGATGGAGATGATGATGATGTGATGATGATTTGGTGGGGGATAATAAGCCTAGAGTATTCTCACAATATCCCCAAGGATAGCCCCTCAATCTCTCTCTAAGAGCTCTCCAATGGCTTGGTGAAATGAGGAAGAAAGGAGAAGAAAAAATTTATAAAAAACCTGTCCAGCACGATGGAGCCGACTCCCTACTGTTCATGGAGTCGACTCCCTAGGCCTGGAAGTGCCCCTTTCAGCTTTTGGTCAATAGCTCGACTTCGCATGCACTTTTGGGCCTCACGACTGCATGGTTTTTGGCTCAAGTAGTCTCGGCCAAAACACGAAAGTTGTATAGGGAATTGAAATGAAGACGAGGCCGAGAAAAGGGGACTCATTTGGAGTTCGGATGAGGAAGTTATGGTCATCCAAGTTGGGTAAAAATAACTTATCGCGTAGGATCGAAACTTGTGATTTTCGACCCGATTTTTGTCCGAGCCACCCGAAACAACTTATAGTCATTATAACACACTTAAATATATTAATATGACTTGTTGGAGGTTTCCAAACCATTCCAACCTTTCCAGAACCCAATTTGGCGTCCCGGAGCCAAATTCAGTCTCATACGCGATATGGGCCGCGATTTGCAAGCGATAAGGAAACCAGGTGTTACACAGAGTTTGATTGTGATATGATTTTCGGTGATTAATGGCTCAATCCATGTTTAAAGTTTGATAAATATTTGTGAATGCTTTTCTTCATCATATCTTCCATTATTTCAAGCATTCTAGGTATTTTCATATTAAGTTAAGACTTTATATGCCTTGTATATTTAGTTCTTGGTTGTTAATGAATATACAACATATTTATATGGTTCTAGAAAGATTGCATTCTTTTTCCCCATGCATGGAGCTTTTTCCTCTTCGTAGAAATTATGAATAGTTCTTAAAACTCCATAGATGGATTATAAATTTGTTTAGCTCATCTTTGATTCATTTATTGATATATTGAGTGCTTCTTACACTTTATGTGATACTTAGATTATGTATTTTCTACCATAAGTGATAAACGATGAGTTAACGATTTATCCCATAAACATCACTCCGTTTCGTTGTTAGGATTCACTTTCTAATTTTCATTCTTTAAATCATGAGATTTCGTACACTTGCTTTAAGTTAAATCTTTTTACGAGGAGTTTGTCATATCTATCTCGAATTAGCTTCATAGGGAATGGGTTGCCTTGCTTCACACCCGTAGCTAAGAGGTAGGAATGATGGCTTCGTCTTTGGTGGAATGTTGTTTGTCTCTTTCTTGATATAGCTTCGACACGGGAATGAGTCGCATAGCGTCGCACCCTTTGCTATTGAGAGATACACCAACATTCCCCATATGTCGAGAAACCTTGTGTTGAAGTCTTTGAGTGAGCAAGTGATCACCGTTTCTTAATCGCAACTAACTTCCCAATACCTTAGTGCTTTCTTATTAATTTTCATATCCATTTTACATTTACGTTGTTTCACAACCTATCCAACTTACAAAATCTGAAAACCATTTAATCCGTAATCCATTACATTCCTTTTCGACTATCCCTCTGGTTCGACACTCGGACTTCCGAGACTTTATTACAACTTGACGAGCCTGCACTTGAGCTAACACAAAGCGCTCTATTTACTCGGTGTCATGTACTGATGTTACGTTTCTAAAGCTAACCAACTTAAAAAATCGGATATAATTTTTCTTCTCTCCCTTGAACTCCATTACCTGAATTTAATTTTATGTTTATGGATTGATGAATTAATCATAGTGATGATTATGTTTTAGTGTATTTATGTGATGTATCATAGTTAATTTTTTGTTTAATGACACAATTTTGTATTCAAACATGTCCAACCCATCAACCCCTCCCACAAACACACCAGCATATATATATATATATATTTCAATTCACACGCAAACAAACATACACACACTTATGTATTTTACATACAATCAACACGCATACACATTTACTTCTTCCTCCAAGAAGGGAAAATGTATATATCTAGCTATACATGTATTTTACTCGTATGGGTGATAGGGGAGTCCTTGTATTTTTAATGTATTTTTATAGAGAGAGAAATGCTTTGTTCTTTAATTAGTGTTAATTTAAGATAGAGAAAGACCTTGATTTGAAATGTTTGGTGTCTCGTTAAACAAATCTTTCAGCAATGTTGAAACTAGAATTTTGAATTTGGGATGCCAAAATATATAAAAGAATCATTTTTTCTGACATAAAAGTAATTAACGTAAAAACAAATTCAAAATAAATGAACCAAGGAAGACCCGCAATTATTGTGTGTTATTTTCTCTATATTTTTATACGGGCAAAAAATTATGTTTGTATACAAAATTATAATTTGTGTTTATAGGTTTAAGCTCAAAAAATTATTAACTAACCTCGATTTTATTAAATTCCATCAAATACCCTTCAATTGCCTATTAGCAAGTAATGATGGTTGGGCAAAACAGTAAATTGCCTCTACATCTCAGGTTATCAACTTGGACCACTTCTCTCACACTTCACGTGCCCACGCCACGTGAATATATCTTGATCGGGAATTCAGGTTTCTAAAGTTTGAATCATTGCCGGGTGCTGGGTGGAAGTCAAGCCAACCATTTTGCCAACGCACACATATAGCTTATGCCCCAATGATTTATTTATTTTGGTTAGAAAGGAAGGAAAAGAAACAAAACTCACATCAATCTCCTCTATGGTAAGCAACTCCTTGCACGTCAGCTTTCAAGAGTTGAACCAGTTCACTGCTAGGCACTAGTATCCTCATGCATCGCTCTACTTCTGTGCCGCCCAACTTGGAAAGGTAGTCAATACACTTGTTACCTTCTCTCGAGTCATGAACTATCTCCAAATGCATATTCTCTATGAGGTTCTTGTAGTCATTGATCGATGAGGGTCCTATCTTGGTGATTTCAGGTGTCTTCTATGTTGACGAGGTTAACCCCTATGAGAGAATATGTTTCCACAATGGCTTCAAACTAAGCTATCTCGTTAGCCAGCTTCATTGCTTTTATTATCCGCCTCCCCCCCTATAGCTCCACTTGTTTAGGTGTAGTGTACCCAATTCCTCCTACAAAACCTTCAATCCACCTTTCAAAGCTATCTCTGGCCAGCGCTCCCCCCCCCAAACCCCCCCCCCCCATGTAGCCCATCCAAATTCTCCAAACGTACTTCCATCTGTGGTTATTTTAATTTGATTGTACCTGTTGGATGAATTTGATTAGCTCTTCATTTATACTGGTACGAGTAACACTAATAGGCAAGAAAGCATGATGATTATCTACGGAAAATTTGATACATTTATGCACAACGTTGTTGCATGTTAACTTGATTGAATTGTCTCTCATTTCTATTTTTCCAAAGCTCCCAAATGGTAATCCCAAAAATAGTGGTCCAAGGAATATTCAAGTTAAACTTAAAACCATCATCCTTGGTACTAAGTTCCAGCCACTCATTAAAAGTAGTTATTGTGTTTATCCACATGCTATCCTTAGTAATAATCTCCCAAGTTTTGACAGCCATGGGGCAGGTTCTAAAGATGTGATCAATGGTTTCAATTTGCCCACATAAGCTACAACAAGGATTCTGGGCAATGTTCCTATGCATACAAGCAAGATTAGTATGGATTTTACCATGCTTCAAGAGCCAGAAAAATGATAATCCTTTGAGGAAGTTTTAGTTTCCAAACCCATTTCCAATTATGTTAACATGATCAAAAGCACCATTATTTCAAATGACATTTATGTAGCAGGTAGGGATAGAGAGCTTCCCGAAATTGCTTCCACTCCAGGACAGGGGATTTGAAAAAACCCTCAAACTGATTTTAACGATCAAATAAGAATCTCACAAGAAACTGTTGTATAAAAGCAGCAATTCGAAATACAATAAAATATATTTTTCAACACCAATTTCGAAATCCAAACAAGCTATTTGGTTCAATACAAATTCTGTAGATTATCAAAGGCTAAAGTTGAATTAGAATGACTATTTTAATGAACTTGTAGAGTGCTGAAAATCTAGTTTAAAGTAGAAATAGTAAACTAATCACACAGAATAATCAATCACAAAGAACACCAGATTTTAACGTGGTAAAAACTTACCCAACGGGGATACGAAAAATCCACCGAGGCTCCCAACCTAACTAAATCCACTATTATAAAAAGAGTACAAGAAGCATAATGGAAATACTTACAAAGGGTCCTACGCACACCACCAGTGTATAGCGCGTACCTCTGTAGAAACAGCTAATCACCAACCGAACACCATTCTGATTACTAACACCAATAGACAAAGAAATAGGTTGTACGAATCGCCTCATAGATGCACTGTTACCACGATCCAAATAATCCCAAAATAACAACTCAAATATACTTATATACCGAGTATAAAATCAACTTGAAAAACCCTAAAATAATTTGTTCAACCTCAATAAAATTCTCAGCAATCTCTCGGACTTCAATCGAAAAACCCAATGAAAAATAAAAATCTCAAATAGAACTTCCAACCGAGAGAAAAACTGCAGCTCTGAAAAATACGCACAACTGAGTATATACACAAAAATTTCAATATCACCAAGTACACAACCAAGACACTTGGAACAGTTACACAGATTCAAAATAGGTACACACACGGCAGAAATTCTGATTCGCATAACCAAAATACGCAGAAAAAAATTAAGCAGAACCGAGTATAACATATTTAAAACCTTTCTCAAAGCATTAAATGAACCCTAAAAAAATATACACAAAATCGCAAACATCTAACCTCGAGTAAGTTAACAATCGTACCAAGATACTAGAAGAATCACCGATTGTTATACTCAACAAATTAATCACACTCGAGAAAAAGAAACTAGATGTTTTTAGGGCTTTAATCTCACTCACGAAGAAGAAAGACAAGAAAGAACAGAAGTGAGATAGAAGAGAGAGAGAGAGAGAGAGAGAGAGAGAGAGAGAGTGTGTGTGAGAGAGAGGAAAAGAAAAAATTGTGTGTATATGTCTTTATGAATAAAAGAGAAATAGTATATATATATATTCCATCAATCTCACATGGATTGACTAACACTAGCCGTAGAAGAAAAAAAAAATGCACGGCTCAAATTAATTCCAGGAAAACACACTTTATAATATATAACCTTAACTTTTTTCCAAAGCTAATTTGACCCAAAAGATATATATGTATCTAACATATCAAGATAATACTCAATAAAAAATATCTCTAATAGATTTATTTTAAAAACCAAAACCCAAAAATTATTAAAATAGAAATAAAAAAAATATTTGCAAAAATAATTTTTGGATCATGATTTAGTTATTGAAACTGTGGGCGTGCTTTATATCATCGGCGAACGGCTCGGACAATGCAAACTTTAAGTGGATCAAACACTGGCAAATGCGATAAAATTAGACGCAAAATGTCTATCTCGAAATAGACAATAATTGAAAACCCATAGACCAATCTTGGGCCTTTCAGGATCTTGCAAGTTAGAGGAGATAGGTGGAAGGATACTCTTGACGTTATCAATAGTCGAGCTAGTGAAATTGTTAGTTAGGACCTCATTGTTCCAACATCTATTCTCATCAATAAGAGAAAAAAACATATATATTCACCATCACCTCACTATCACACATTAATTTAGCCGAGGGCTAGTTGGAACCATTGATAATCTCCCAACCTAGCTTAGCATTAGTTAGTGTTGTTGTCATAACACTTCCTAATGCCAAGACCCCAATATAATTTAGGAATGCAAATTGTTTTCTAGTTCACTAAATGAGTTTCCCTTTCCTCAGCCGTGTGGCCCCACAAAAAAAGTGATAAACGCATAATATTGTCATGCATAAGCTCTTTCCCAGAGTCGCATGACGCGTTTGTTGCTTTAATTATGCCTAATTATCCACTTATCTCGAGATTAGTGTCTTGGCGAGTTTTGTATCTAACATCGTCCCGCTAGGTGTGCTTTTGTTGTGTTTCTATGTGTTTATAGGCATAGGATGCAATGGCCTTCGAATGATTGATCAAGCGCTAGCCAAAAGCTACAAAAGTGCTGATTTGGAAAATTTCCAGAAGCATGATCGATCATGGAATCCCATGATCGATCATGGTGCAAATAATATTCAGGCAGAAGACCCCATGATCGATCATGGGTTGGCCATGATCGATCATGGCCCTGGAAACTTGGCCATTTCACACCCAAAATGGGCTATTTTAGTGGTTCAAGTTATTTTAGATATTTAGCTAGATATTTTGCTACCTTTTAATATATATTATTTCTTTTACCTTAAGAGATATTATTATCTAGTTTTTACATTGCTAGAGAGTTCTAGAGAGAAGGAGAGCTCTTTGAATATTGTTCTTCATTTCTCTTGTAAGTGCTTAATTTGTAAGAATGATTTCTTCTTCTATGATATTTGTTCTTGCATCTATTATGGAGTAGTCTATTTCTAAGGTTACGGAGGTTGATTGTGATATGATTTTTGGTGATTAATGGCTCAATCCATATCTAAAGTTTGATAAATATTTGTGAATCTTCTTCTTCTTCATCATATCTTCCATTATTTCAAGCTTTCTAGGTATTTTCATATTGAGTTAAGACTTTATATGCCTTGTATATTTAGTTCTTGGTTGTTAATGAGCATACAACATATTTCTATGGTTTTAGAAAGCTTGTAGTCCCTTTCCCCCATCCATGGAGTTTTTCCCTCTTCATAGAAATTATGAATAGTTCTTAAAACTCCATAGATGGATTTTAAATTTGTTTAGCTTATCTTTGATTCATTTATTGATATATTGAGTGCTTCTTACACTTTATGTGATACTTAGACTCTTTATTTTCTACCATAAGTGATAAACGATGAGTTGACGAATTTATCCCATAAACTTCATTCCGTTCCATTGTTAGGATTCACTTTCTAATTTTCATTCTTTAAATCATGAGATTACCACACTTGCTTAATGTTAAATCTTTTTATGATGAGTTTGTCATATCTATCTCGGATTAGCTTCATCGGGAATGGGTTGCCTTGCTTCACACCCGTAGCTAAGAGGTAGGAATGATAACCCCGTCTTTGGTGGAATGTCGTTTGTCTCTTTCTCGATATAGCTTCAACTCGGGAATGAGTCGCCTAGCGTCGCACCCTTTGCTATTGAGAGATACACCAACATTCCCCATATTTTGAGAAATCTTGTGTTATAATCTTTGTATGAGCTAGTGATCACCGTCTCTTTAATCATAACTAACCTCCAACTACCTTAGTGCTTTCTTATTAATTTTCACAACCATTTTACATTTACGTTGTTCGATAACCATTTCATCTTACAAGAATCAGAAAACACTTTAATCCGTAATCCATTCCATTCCTTTTCACTTATCCCTGTGGTTCGACACTCGGACTTCCGAGACTATATTACTACTTGACGAGCCTGCACTTGGGCTTTAACACAACACACTATTTCGGTTGCGTCAAGTTTTTGGCGCCGTTGCCGGGGAATAAGGCAAAAGGCGAATTTCGGGTTTTGTACAAAACCATTCTGTAAGTATTTCTCTCCATTTAATTAATTTATTTTTCTCCCTTATTTTTGTTTGATTTTGTAGAATTCCCGAGGAGCGATTCGAATCGTTGTCCAAGCCCATGCAAGGGCGACTGTTTGTTGACATTCGAATTAGCCCTCCCACATCTCCAAGAATGGCAAACCAAGGTAGAAACGAGGATCTCGAGAGCGATAATGAAGGGGAAGGGGCCAACAATGTTCCTCCTGTTAGGACCATGAGAGACTACCTTCAACCGCCTCGGGCAACTTCAAACTCATGCATCGTGCTTCCTGCTGGCCAAGCCGGAGCGTTCTCTTTCAAACCTGGTATGCTTCAACATATCCCTTCTTTTCATGGTATGGAGTCGGAAAACCCATACTTGCACTTGAAAGACTTTGAAGAAGTCTGCTCCACATTTCGTGAGGCAAATATTAATGAGGATGTCATGCGTTTAAAGCTCTTTCCTTTCTCCCTAAAAGACAAAGGAAAAATTTGGTTAAATGCTCAAAGACCGCAATCAATTCGGTCTTGGCAAGAACTTCAAGCGGAATTTCTAAAAAAATTCTTTCCCGTGCATAGAACCAATGCTTTAAGAAGGGCGATATCTAATTTTTCGCCAAAAGAAAATGAAACTTTTTATAAGTGTTGGGAAAGATACAAGGAACTTCTAAACGCATGCCCTCACCATGGTCACGAAACGTGGAGCCTTGTTAGTTTTTTCTATGAATCTCTCACCCCTGAGATGCGTACGTTTGTTGAGACCATGTGTAATGGTCAATTCTTGAGTAAGAATCCCGAGGAGGCTTTATTGTATTTTGATGAATTAGCGGAAGGTGCCCAAAATTGGAACACCTATTCCGAGGAACCCAAAGCAAAAACTCAAGGAAGGGGTGGGTTGTACCAAGTGTCTAATGAGGATGACATGGGTGCGAGGTTATTCCAATTGTCTAAAAAGGTAGAGGCAATGGAAGCAAGTAAGCTTAAGGAGGTCAATGTAGTATCCTCGAGTCAGTTGTGTGTCATTTGCGAAAATTCAGGACACACTACCGAGGATTGTCCTACCATTCCCGCTTTTCGGGAAGTCCTTAAAGATCCCGCCCAAGTCAATGTTTTGCACCAGTACAACCAAAATAGCAACCAAAATCGTAACCAAAATGATCCTTACTCTCAAAGGTACAATGAGGGATGGAAGAATCACCCCAATTTCAGTTGGGGAGGAAATCAAAGTCAGAACCACAACCAATATCATCAGAACCAAAGGCAACAACAACCTCAAAACTCTTTTGTTCCACCTCAAAATCAAAACCCCAACCAAAACTTGGAAGCTTTGTTGAGGTCATTTGTGGACAAAACGGATCGTGATGTAGGTGAGTTAAAAACTCAAATGTCTAAACTCACCACCGCCCTAGCTACTCAAGAGAAGGGAAAATTCCCCTCTCAACCTTTAGTTAATCCTAGAGGGCAAGTTCAAGTCATAGAGGGAGGAGAGTCTAGCACCAAGATAGAAGAACTCAAATCTATCACGATCCTGAGAAGTGGAAAGGAGGTAGACAAGACTATTGTTCCTAAAACCCCCAAGGTGGCGGACATAGTTAAATCTACAAGTGCTGAGGAGTCGGAGGTTGAACAAGTTGTGAGTGACGAAAAGAGAAGAGAGGAAGAGAGACGAGGGAAGGAGGATCTTGAAAAGATCAAAAATGGGATCAAAGTCCCATTTCCGGAGAGATTGAACCAACCGTCCAAGTCTAATACCGAGATTTTGGATGTCTTTAGGCAAGTGAAAATCAACATTCCATTGCTTGACGCGGTCAAGCAAATACCTTCGTACGCTAAGTTCCTCAAGGACTTATGTACTACCAAACGAAGGTTGAATGTCAAGAAAAAGGCCTTTATGGCGGAGCAAGTGAGCTCCCTCATGCAAGGCACGAGAGCCCCCAAGTTCAAAGACCTCGGTTGTCCCACAATTTCGTGTATCATAGGAAATTGTAGGATCAAGAATGCATTGTTAGATTTGGGAGCAAGTGTGAATGTGCTCCCATACTCGGTATATCAACAATTGGGGTTGGGTGAGTTGAAACCCACGAGGGTTACTATTCAATTAGCGGATCGATCCGTTAAGATCCCAAGAGGGATAGTCGAGGATGTGCTTGTCCAAGTCGACAAGTTTTATTTTCCGGTTGATTTCATCATCCTCGACATGCAACCTGTGTCAAATCCCACCAATGAGATTCCGGTCATTCTCGGACGACCATTTCTTGCTACTTCTAATGCCATAATAAATTGCAAGAATGGAATCGTGAAGTTAACATTTGGCAACATGACTCTAGAGCTAAACGTGTTCTCTTTGAGCAATCAAAGAGATGACGATGATAATGAGGAAAATGAACACGTGAACATGATAGAGTCATGTATCCAAGACCACTTTGTGGCAAATTTTGAATCGGAGTCAACGGAAGGTTATCTAACCACTTCCGATGAACCCGAGGATTGTTTGCAAGTGTTTTCTTTGTCTGACAAACAGGTTGAATCTTCGGAGAGAGAGGAAAACACATCGTCGTCCACCAAAACGCACGAAGGAAAGATGGACCTTAAGCTATTGCCGAGCAACTTGAAGTATGCCTTTTTGGGAGCTTCAGACACTTACCCTGTCATCATATCGTCCGAACTTTCGGATGACCAAGAGGTAAGGTTAGTCCATTTGCTTGGTAAATACAAAAAAGCTTTTGGTTGGACTCTGGCCGACCTTCAAGGCATAAGCCCTTTGATTTGTACACATAAAATTCACTTGGAGGATGGGGCAAAAACATCGAGACAATTTCAACGCCGGTTGAATCCTAACATGCAAGAAGTGGTTAGGAACGAGGTGTTGAAATTGTTGGATGCAAAGATCATCTATCCAATCTCGGATAGTAAATGGGTTAGTCCAACTCAAGTGGTACCGAAAAAATCAGGTCTTACGGTAGTCAAGAACGAATCAAATGAGTTGATTCCGCAAAGAGTCACCACCGGGTGGCGAATGTGCATTGACTACCGTAAACTCAACGAGGCAACTCGTAAAGATCATTTCCCACTACCCTTTTTGGATCAAACTCTAGAAAGAGTAGCGGGCCATGAATATTACTCTTTCCTCGATGGTTTTTCCCGGGTACAATCAAATTGAGATTGACCTAGATGATCAAGAAAAGACCACCTTTACATGTCCCTTTGGTACCTTCGCTTATCGAAGAATGCCCTTTGGTCTATGTAATGCACCGGCCACTTTCCAACGGTGTATGCTGAGTATTTTTAGTGATATGGTGGAAAGGACTTTGGAAGTTTTCATGGATGACTTTACCGTCTATGGTAAGTCATTCGACAATTGCTTAGCTAACTTGGAACAGGTCCTGGAAAGATGCGTGGAAAAGCAATTGATATTGAATTGGGAGAAGTGCCATTTTATGGTCACCAAGGGAATCGTATTGGGGCACATCATTTCATCGGAAGGAATTGAAGTAGACAAAGCAAAGATCGAACTGATTTCTAAACTTCCTACACCCAAGAATGTAAAAGATGTCCGATTTTTGGCGCCGTTGCCGGGGAATAAGGCAAAAGGCGAATTTCGGGTTTTGTACAAAACCATTCTGTAAGTATTTCTCTCCATTTAATTAATTTATTTTTCTCCCTTATTTTTGTTTGATTTTGTAGAATTCCCGAGGAGCGATTCGAATCGTTGTCCAAGCCCATGCAAGGGCGACTGTTTGTTGACATTCGAATTAGCCCTCCCACATCTCCAAGAATGGCAAACCAAGGTAGAAACGAGGATCTCGAGAGCGATAATGAAGGGGAAGGGGCCAACAATGTTCCTCCTGTTAGGACCATGAGAGACTACCTTCAACCGCCTCGGGCAACTTCAAACTCATGCATCGTGCTTCCTGCTGGCCAAGCCGGAGCGTTCTCTTTCAAACCTGGTATGCTTCAACATATCCCTTCTTTTCATGGTATGGAGTCGAAAAACCCATACCTGCACTTGAAAGACTTTGAAGAAGTCTGCTCCACATTTCGTGAGGCAAATATTAATGAGGATGTCATGCGTTTAAAGCTCTTTCCTTTCTCCCTAAAAGACAAAGGAAAAATTTGGTTAAATGCTCAAAGACCGCAATCAATTCGGTCTTGGCAAGAACTTCAAGCGGAATTTCTAAAAAAATTCTTTCCCGTGCATAGAACCAATGCTTTAAGAAGGGCGATATCTAATTTTTTGCCAAAAGAAAATGAAACTTTTTATAAGTGTTGGGAAAGATACAAGGAACTTCTAAACGCATGCCCTCACCATGGTCACGAAACGTGGAGCCTTGTTAGTTTTTTCTATGAATCTCTCACCCCTGAGATGCGTACGTTTGTTGAGACCATGTGTAATGGTCAATTCTTGAGTAAGAATCCCGAGGAGGCTTTATTGTATTTTGATGAATTAGCGGAAGGTGCCCAAAATTGGAACACCTATTCCGAGGAACCCAAAGCAAAAACTCAAGGAAGGGGTGGGTTGTACCAAGTGTCTAATGAGGATGACATGGGTGCGAGGTTATTCCAATTGTCTAAAAAGGTAGAGGCAATGGAAGCAAGTAAGCTTAAGGAGGTCAATGTAGTATCCTCGAGTCAGTTGTGTGTCATTTGCGAAAATTCAGGACACACTACCGAGGATTGTCCTACCATTCCCGCTTTTCGGGAAGTCCTTAAAGATCCCGCCCAAGTCAATGTTTTGCACCAGTACAACCAAAATAGCAACCAAAATCGTAACCAAAATGATCCTTACTCTCAAAGGTACAATGAGGGATGGAAGAATCACCCCAATTTCAGTTGGGGAGGAAATCAAAGTCAGAACCACAACCAATATCATCAGAACCAAAGGCAACAACAACCTCAAAACTCTTTTGTTCCACCTCAAAATCAAAACCCCAACCAAAACTTGGAAGCTTTGTTGAGGTCATTTGTGGACAAAACGGATCGTGATGTAGGTGAGTTAAAAACTCAAATGTCTAAACTCACCACCGCCCTAGCTACTCAAGAGAAGGGAAAATTCCCCTCTCAACCTTTAGTTAATCCTAGAGGGCAAGTTCAAGTCATAGAGGGAGGAGAGTCTAGCACCAAGATAGAAGAACTCAAATCTATCACGATCCTGAGAAGTGGAAAGGAGGTAGACAAGACTATTGTTCCTAAAACCCCCAAGGTGGCGGACATAGTTAAATCTACAAGTGTTGAGGAGTCGGAGGTTGAACAAGTTGTGAGTGACGAAAAGAGAAGAGAGGAAGAGAGACGAGGGAAGGAGGATCTTGAAAAGATCAAAAATGGGATCAAAGTCCCATTTCCGGAGAGATTGAACCAACCGTCCAAGTCTAATACCGAGATTTTGGATGTCTTTAGGCAAGTGAAAATCAACATTCCATTGCTTGACGCGGTCAAGCAAATACCTTCGTACGCTAAGTTCCTCAAGGACTTATGTACTACCAAACGAAGGTTGAATGTCAAGAAAAAGGCCTTTATGGCGGAGCAAGTGAGCTCCCTCATGCAAGGCACGAGAGCCCCCAAGTTCAAAGACCTCGGTTGTCCCACAATTTCGTGTATCATAGGAAATTGTAGGATCAAGAATGCATTGTTAGATTTGGGAGCAAGTGTGAATGTGCTCCCATACTCGGTATATCAACAATTGGGGTTGGGTGAGTTGAAACCCACGAGGGTTACTATTCAATTAGCGGATCGATCCGTTAAGATCCCAAGAGGGATAGTCGAGGATGTGCTTGTCCAAGTCGACAAGTTTTATTTTCCGGTTGATTTCATCATCCTCGACATGCAACCTGTGTCAAATCCCACCAATGAGATTCCGGTCATTCTCGGACGACCATTTCTTGCTACTTCTAATGCCATAATAAATTGCAAGAATGGAATCGTGAAGTTAACATTTGGCAACATGACTCTAGAGCTAAACGTGTTCTCTTTGAGCAATCAAAGAGATGACGATGATAATGAGGAAAATGAACACGTGAACATGATAGAGTCATGTATCCAAGACCACTTTGTGGCAAATTTTGAATCGGAGTCAACGGAAGGTTATCTAACCACTTCCGATGAACCCGAGGATTGTTTGCAAGTGTTTTCTTTGTCTGACAAACAGGTTGAATCTTCGGAGAGAGAGGAAAACACATCGTCGTCCACCAAAACGCACGAAGGAAAGATGGACCTTAAGCTATTGCCGAGCAACTTGAAGTATGCCTTTTTGGGAGCTTCAGACACTTACCCTGTCATCATATCGTCCGAACTTTCGGATGACCAAGAGGTAAGGTTAGTCCATTTGCTTGGTAAATACAAAAAAGCTTTTGGTTGGACTCTGGCCGACCTTCAAGGCATAAGCCCTTTGATTTGTACACATAAAATTCACTTGGAGGATGGGGCAAAAACATCGAGACAATTTCAACGCCGGTTGAATCCTAACATGCAAGAAGTGGTTAGGAACGAGGTGTTGAAATTGTTGGATGCAAAGATCATCTATCCAATCTCGGATAGTAAATGGGTTAGTCCAACTCAAGTGGTACCGAAAAAATCAGGTCTTACGGTAGTCAAGAACGAATCAAATGAGTTGATTCCGCAAAGAGTCACCACCGGGTGGCGAATGTGCATTGACTACCGTAAACTCAACGAGGCAACTCGTAAAGATCATTTCCCACTACCCTTTTTGGATCAAACTCTAGAAAGAGTAGCGGGCCATGAATATTACTCTTTCCTCGATGGTTTTTCCGGGTACAATCAAATTGAGATTGACCTAGATGATCAAGAAAAGACCACCTTTACATGTCCCTTTGGTACCTTCGCTTATCGAAGAATGCCCTTTGGTCTATGTAATGCACCGGCCACTTTCCAACGGTGTATGCTGAGTATTTTTAGTGATATGGTGGAAAGGACTTTGGAAGTTTTCATGGATGACTTTACCGTCTATGGTAAGTCATTCGACAATTGCTTAGCTAACTTGGAACAGGTCCTGGAAAGATGCGTGGAAAAGCAATTGATATTGAATTGGGAGAAGTGCCATTTTATGGTCACCAAGGGAATCGTATTGGGGCACATCATTTCATCGGAAGGAATTGAAGTAGACAAAGCAAAGATCGAACTGATTTCTAAACTTCCTACACCCAAGAATGTAAAAGATGTCCGATCATTTCTGGGACATGCCGGGTTTTATAGAAGGTTTATCAAGAACTTCAGTTCCATTTCCAAGCCAATGTGCAATCTGCTTCTCAAGGACGCACCGTTTGAGTGGAACGCCAAGTGCGAGGAAGCTTTCGTCTCTCTGAAGCATATGCTCACCACTGCACCGATTATGTAGGCACCGGATTGGAGCTTGCCATTCGAGCTCATGTGTGATGCAAGCGATTATGCAGTTGGAGCGGTTCTTGGTCAAAGGAAAGACAAGAAACCGGGTGTGATATACTATGCAAGTAGGACTTTGAATGATGCGCAAATGAATTACACCACGACAGAGAAAGAGCTCCTGGCAATTGTCTTCGCCTTGGACAAGTTTCGATCCTACTTGATAGGATCGCCCATCGTTGTCTTCACGGATCACGCAGCATTGAAGTACCTGTTCACAAAGAAGGATGCCAAGCCGCGACTTCTTAGATGGATACTCTTGTTGCAAGAATTTCATTTAAGCATCAAGGACAAAAAGGGAGTCGAGAACGTGGTGGCCGATCATCTATCTCGACTCACTTTCACGAACAACACCGAAGAAAGCCCGATCCAAGACTCGTTTCCGGATGAGCAATTGTTAGCAATCTCAACACTCCCATGGTATGCAGACATCGTGAATTATCTGGTGACCGACAAGATACCGAAGTCATGGGTTGCGCAAGACAGAAAAAGGTTCTTGAGGGAAGTGGGTCGATTTTACTGGGATGAACCGTACCTATTTAAATATTGTGCGGATCAGATCATCCGACGGTGCATCCCAGACGAAGAAGTGGAGAGAGTTCTGTCCTTCTGCCATTCCGAAGCTTGCGGAGGACACTTTTCAGCAAAGAAGACAACCGCTAAGATTTTGCAAAGCGAATTGTACTGGCCGTCGCTCTTCAAGGATGCACAACGCTTCTGCAAGGCATGTCAGAGATGCCAAATGCTTGGAGGGATCTCCAAGAGGAATATGATGCCTCTCAACCCAATTCTGATGATCGAAATCTTCGACTGTTGGGGCATCGACTTCATGGGACCTTTCCCATCATCCTACGGTAACCTTTACATTTTAGTTGCCGTAGATTACGTTTCAAAATGGGTAGAAGCCCAAGCGTGCAAGAAAAATGATCACAAAGTGGTGATCCGATTTCTGAAAGAACACATTCTTGCACGTTTTGGCACCCCCAAGGCAATAATAAGCGATGGCGGTACTCACTTTTGCAATAAACCGTTTCAATCATTAATGCAAAAGTACGGTGTAAATCACAAAGTATCGCTCGCTTATCATCCTCAAACTAATGGTCAAGCCGAGTTGGCAAATAGGGAGATCAAACAGATTCTAGAGAAAACGGTAAACCCGAACCGCAAAGATTGGTCGTTGAGACTGACCGATGCACTTTGGGCTTACCGTACTGCGTACAAAACAACTCTAGATATGTCTCCCTATCGTATAGTGTACGGAAAACCATGTCATTTGCCAGTAGAGTTGGAACACAAATCATACTGGGCAATTAAGATGGTTAAGTGCGATTTGACAAAAGCCGGGCTTGACCGTAAGTTGCAAATTAATGAAATTGAGGAGTTAAGAAGAGATGCTTATGATAATGCAAAAATAAGCAAGGAACGTGCCAAAATCTTTCATGATAAATCCATTTTGAGGAAAGAATTCAAACTTGGGCACAAAGTTCTTGTTTATGACACTCGATTGCATCTCTTCCCCGGGAAGTTAAAGTCTCGTTGGACCGGCCCCTATGTTGTCCGTCAAGTATTTCCTTTTGGGGCTGTGAATGTTGAGGATCCCAAAACCGGCTACATTTTCAAGGTGAATGGACAACGTCTTAAGCCGTTTTTGGAATTCCCAGTTCGAGAGGAGTCCACCCCTCTCGAAGACCCGACTTATGCCTAAAGGCATGGGTCGATTTTGTAAATAATGTTTGTTTTTGTTAGTGTTTTTGAGTTTCAGGAATTTTCATCGAAGAGTCGGGTGTCATTAAGTCTGAACGGACCAAGTTGAGGGGAGAAATAAGGTGTTTTAGATCAAAGAAAGCAAAGAAAATTTTTGGTTGGCAGATTGGTCCATGATCGATCATGCCCTACCCATGATCGATCATGGGTGAAAATTTTCTCAGGCAGAATAGAGCATGATCGATCATGTAATTCCATGATCGATCATGGAAGATGGAGCATTTGGTCAGAAGGCAGCATGATCGATCATGGAAATCCCATGATCGATCATTGTACAAAAGATCAACTGGGCAGAATGACCCATGATCGATCATGGGTATACCATGATCGATCATGGTCCCGTAATAAAACAGGGGCGCCGTTTCTAAAACCCCCATTTTGCACTTCCCCTTCTCCCAAATCTCTTCCAAACCCTAGCTTCCCCCCCCCCTTTTTGATCCCAAACCTTCCCCAAACACCATTACCAACCTCCCCCACCTAGAATCAACCCTCAAATCTTCCAATTTCAAACCCCAATCATCAAACCCATCTCAAAAATCACCTCTTCCCTCTCTCATCACCATTTTCGAGCCCTAGCATCTCAAGGCTTCAAATTCCTCCTCTCCACCTCCTCTAAAGCATAGCACTCCTCCATTATGTCTTCCTCAAACCCTCCCACTAAGCCGCTTACCATTGAAGCCGCGAGAGGCGGCTATCGCGGATTTCGGAGCCGTCAAGAATTTGAGTGGTGGAACTACGCCTTCAAAACGAGGACGGTAGTGATAGAGAGGCCGGTATTCATCGGTACGCTGGACGATTTCCCCCAGCGAGCAACGTTTGAGCAATATCCGGGGTGGATTAACTACTTGCGTCAACCAGGTACTCAATGTAATCTCACCATTTGTCGTGAATTTATTGCAAGTTTGATTCAAGTTCCCGATACACCATATACATATGTAGCTCATGTTCGAGGCAGAACGGTTCCGTTTAACCTCGAAGTTTTGACTGAGATTACGGGAATCTCAGCTTTGCCACCTAATGCTCATGACCTCCCCTATTCGGACACTACCAACTATTTAGAGCCGATGCCTAACGATCTAGCCACATTTCTAGCCGGTGAACCCAGAGAATGGATTGGGAACCAATTCGATAGGAGCCACATACGTGAGGGATTTAGAACTCTTTGGCTGGTAATTGCCAACGCTTTGGACCCAACTTCCCATACCCAGCACATTTACCCGTCTCAGGCTTATGTACTATACGCCATAGCAACGAACAAGCGCTGCTGCTTGTTGCGTCATATCATTGGGCGAATAGCACGAATCATCGATTTGGTCGCCCACAATGAAACAATCAAATTTGGGTCGTTGATCACTAAGGTCTGTTTGCGAGCGGGGGTAATTGAGAGAGCCGACGATGAGAAGAAAATGCCTAGGGCACCGCTGAATAGGTCCACCCAAACTCGAGCCGCTGGTCAACTGAGGAACAGGCCGAGTTCTTCCACAGCCGCACCACAACAGGGTGATAGCGAAGAAGAAGGGGCTGAAGAAGCAGGAGCGGATGTTCCGGGTACATCAAGGCGTAGAAGAAGGGCAAGCTCTGGGCCTGTGGATGACAATAGGGAGTTCATTAGAGAGCAGTTTGAACAAATGACTGCCTTGATCCACACCGGATTCGCGGGTGTCAATGAGAGGGTGGAGATTATGATATCGCGACAGGACCGTCTTCAAGCAGAGATAGCAGCCCAAGTCGAGGCAAGAGTTGCAGAGCAGATGGCAGCTCAGCAGGAGTTCATACGCCAGCAGTTCGAGGCGTTGTACGGTCGATTCCCTCCACCCCCACCTCCCGACATGTGATGCGATTTGCCAAATCCTGAAAACTCTTTTATTAGTTATATTTACGCTTAGCTTTATTTTATTTCTTTTTGGGTTGTATTAGAACTTTGACATGATGTTAACTTTAAAACTTGGTTTTAATGATTGAATGTTATGGTTTTTGCTTTTGAATTCTAATTCTAACCCGTTTTGTGAATAGTTTTTGTTTATGTCTTATTTTTGTCTCATGGGAAGCAAAGCCAAAGTAGCCCTTCCGTGCGTTGTTATTTGTTCTCTTTTCATTGAGGACAATGTGTGTTTCAAGTTGAGGGGGGTACGTTATTTTGTGTTTATTTTGTTTGGCTTGCTATTGTTCATTTCCATGTGTAGTAGAATTTTTTTTTTGAGAAGTTTGAAAAGTGATGATTGATTGATTGACTTTGTTCAATGAAGACCATTGTTTCATTAGCTTTTGGCATGAATTCTTTGATCAAGATAGGAATTTGAATGATAATCTAAATTGCCTTGCTCCACTTAGTCTCATATCCCGTTATATTCTCATGCTCCTCATGCTAGATTGCTTCGGTTGTTTTCATTTCGGTAATAACACTTAGATTTATTTTCATTGAGAGAAGAGAAATTTTTGTCCAAAAATAATGGAAGCTCTTTCGAAAAGATCCTCCAATGAGAGGACAAAAGCATAACACTTTGACAACTTGGATGACTTTTATCCTAATATTGACTTAAAGCTTCACTTGACTAAATATTAAGTCTCTTTGTCTAATATTACGGATGGGTAAAGGTTACCATATGGGAAAGGGTGAATAGCTTCCTTTAAGCTCCAATGAATGAGCAGTAATGAGAAATTTCATAAGTGAGACCGCTGCCCCTCATAGAGATGAAAACCGCCCTGATCTAATTTAGCAAAAATTTCCAGGAAAAGATAAAGAAAGTGTTTAGAATTGATAAATCTCGGAGCTTTTGTTTTTGAAAAAGTTCTCTCTTCCTTCTCAAATGACTATGACTCTTTGTGTTTATATTGAATTGCTTGAATCGAAGTCTAGTATGTGAGCATTGGAGAATATGGGATTGTGTTCTAAAGGAGATAGGCGAATTATATGATCATTCAAAAGTCCGTCATTCTGGAAAATTGATAGTAATGCCTCTTGCTTTGCAAATTGAAACTTGAAACTTCATTCTCATCGTTCATCATGATCAAACTTCTGATGTTTGTAGGTATCATTTCTGAAAACCTTCACGAGATGCAACTCGTCTTCTTTGGGAACTTAGAAGTTAACAATTTTTTTTTGTTTAGCATAGTGCTTTTGTAATTATATATTTTTGTCTTGCTAAGGGACTAGCAAGAGATAAGTTGAGGGGAGTTGATAAACGCATAATATTGTCATGCATAAGCTCTTTCCCAGAGTCGCATGACGCGTTTGTTGCTTTAATTATGCCTAATTATCCACTTATCTCGAGATTAGTGTCTTGGCGAGTTTTGTATCTAACATCGTCCCGCTAGGTGTGCTTTTGTTGTGTTTCTATGTGTTTATAGGCATAGGATGCAATGGCCTTCGAATGATTGATCAAGCGCTAGCCAAAAGCTACAAAAGTGCTGATTTGGAGAATTTCCAGAAGCATGATCGATCATGGAATCCCATGATCGATCATGGTGCAAATAATATTCAGGCAGAAGACCCCATGATCGATCATGGGTTGGCCATGATCGATCATGGCCTTGGAAACTTGGCCATTTCACACCGAAAATGGGCTATTTTAGTGGTTCAAGTTATTTTAGATATTTAGCTAGATATTTTGCTACCTTTTAATATATATTATTTCTTTTACCTTAAGAGATATTATTATCTAGTTTTTACATTGCTAGAGAGTTCTAGAGAGAAGGGAGAGCTCTTTGAATATTGTTCTTCATTTCTCTTGTAAGTGCTTAATTTGTAAGAATGATTTCTTCTTCTATGATATTTGTTCTTGCATCTATTATGGAGTAGTCTATTTCTAAGGTTACGGAGGTTGATTGTGATATGATTTTTGGTGATTAATGGCTCAATCCATATCTAAAGTTTGATAAATATTTGTGAATCTTCTTCTTCTTCATCATATCTTCCATTATTTCAAGCTTTCTAGGTATTTTCATATTAAGTTAAGACTTTATATGCCTTGTATATTTAGTTCTTGGTTGTTAATGAGCATACAACATATTTCTATGGTTTTAGAAAGCTTGTAGTCCCTTTCCCCCATCCATGGAGTTTTTCCCTCTTCATAGAAATTATGAATAGTTCTTAAAACTCCATAGATGGATTTTAAATTTGTTTAGCTTATCTTTGATTCATTTATTGATATATTGAGTGCTTCTTACACTTTATGTGATACTTAGACTCTTTATTTTCTACCATAAGTGATAAACGATGAGTTGACGAATTTATCCCATAAACTTCATTCCGTTCCATTGTTAGGATTCACTTTCTAATTTTCATTCTTTAAATCATGAGATTACCACACTTGCTTAATGTTAAATCTTTTTATGATGAGTTTGTCATATCTATCTCGGATTAGCTTCATCGGGGATGGGTTGCCTTGCGTCACACCCGTAGCTAAGAGGTAGGAATGATAACCCCGTCTTTGGTGGAATGTCGTTTGTCTCTTTCTCGATATAGCTTCAACTCGGGAATGAGTCGCCTAGCGTCGCACCCTTTGCTATTGAGAGATACACCAACATTCCCCATATTTTGAGAAATCTTGTGTTATAATCTTTGTATGAGCTAGTGATCACCGTCTCTTTAATCATAACTAACCTCCAACTACCTTAGTGCTTTCTTATTAATTTTCACAACCATTTTACATTTACGTTGTTCGATAACCATTTCATCTTACAAGAATCAGAAAACACTTTAATCCGTAATCCATTCCATTCCTTTTCACTTATCCCTGTGGTTCGACACTTGGACTTCCGAGACTATATTACTACTTGACGAGCCTGCACTTGGGCTTTAACTCAACACACTATTTCGGTTGCGTCAAAAAGTCTATTAAGTTTGTCAATTTCCTTGCTCACAGATGCATGACAATTGATGGTTTGCATAGTATAGCTAAGGATAGTGGCATTAACAATTTGCACAAGCATCGTTCACCCAATAGGAGAAAACATGCTACCTTTCCACTTCTAAGTTTCCTTTGAACCTTATCAATAATAACCTTACAATGTTCACTTTTTTTCCTACTGTGAACCAAAGGTATACCAAGATAAGTAACGAGGTGAGTAGAAAGATTATTACCACAAATGAAACTAAATTTCAATGCCTCTCTCCTCAAGACATTCAAAGAGCAATAAAGTTTAGATTTAGAAAATTGTCCTTCGACTGAAGTGACAACAAAACTTATTGAGGACATCCATGATAGACCTGCAGTTATTCTTTATAGCTTTAGCAAAAATGAATACGTCATCAGCAAAGAATAAGTGAGTAAAAGATTCCCCATTAATGGTAGCTTTTATACCATCCCATTCATTGCCGTTAACATTTTCACTAATAAGATTAGACAAAAACTCAAGATAAGGAACAAACAGGTAAGGGGATAAGGGATCGCCCTGTCTCAAACCACGAGTGGGTTTAAAATCCTTCATTTTTTCATCATTCCATAAAATAATCGGCGTGCCTTGATTAATAAAAGTCATTACGATCATAGGCATTTTCAAGATCAATTTTCAAAATGATACCTCCCTGCTTCCCTTTCCTGTTTTCAAGAGTATGGATAATCTCTTGGAAAACGATGATGTTATCTTTAGTTTGCCTTCTAGGCATAATACTAGGCTGGAATGGGCCCACTAATTTATTGAGAACAAAACTAAGATGACTCACAATGATTTTTGTAATGGCTTTTTAGGTAACATTATAAAGGGTTATGGGGCTAAATTTGTTGATATTATCCGGGTTGTCCACCTTGGGGATCAACATAATAAGCCAAGTGTTGAGCCAATCCGAAAAATTAATGGAGTGAAAGCATTTTTTGATGAAGTTGATCCTAGTGTTCTCAACCACATTCCAAAAATTTTGGAAAAAGATCGATCGAAAACAAAAGTGCTACGAGACTAATTGTGAAATAAGTTGAAAAATTGAGTAGTTTTAGAGAGTAAATGCATCAAACAATTCCGAAAATGAGCATAAGAATGACAATATTATGCGTTTATTAGGCTCTATCTAACTTAACCAAAGAGTTGGCTAGCCTTGCCCTGCCTCTAGTCCAGGTAAGGCTAGGTTTGTTGGATCCTAGATCAGTAAGGTTGCATTCAACAATATCATTAGTAAAAATATAGGAGATTCTGCACGTAGATGCAGTATTAAAGGATTTTTCTTCAAAGCATGAAGGTGATCATAAAGTCACCTACTACAAGCCAGGGGAAGTTAGTACCATTAGCGACAGCTTTCACATTATTCCAGGCTTCTCAAGACCTGGTTAGGACTACCATAGACCGTTGAGAAGAGCCAGTCCTCAGAGTTGTTCCTTGTAACAATAGCATGTATAACTTGTTGAGTAACCTGGTGTTGGGTGATAGTAACCCTTATGTGGTCCCAAATAAGCCAAATGCCATCCACTTTTCCATTTGAGTTAGCCATGATATTATGGAAGTAACAAATTTCTAAAAAAATTGTTAAAATCTGCAGAGGGTAATTTAGTTTCAAGAATCTCAACTACCTTTGGGTTATGGTATCTACATAGGCCAAACATAGCATTTTTAAAGTCGTTGCCTGCATCGCAACAATTCGAGAAAAATCATTTTAGTGGGACACCAATCTAAATGAAAAGAAGGATAACATCCTTAGGCCAACCCCTAATGAGTTCCCCCATCACTATCCATTCCATCTCCACTGTAGTTACGGCCATCTGTACATTGTGGAGCCATGATTTCATCCTCTAGCTCTCGTCGTCAACATTCTTAATCAAATTTGGTTAATATTCCATTTCGTCTCTATCATGTGTAGCTCATCCTCTTCCACCGATAGAGAGAACCAAGATAGGTTGGTGGTTGCTTGGTGGACAAGGTCTCTATACAGTGGATCAGGGTTAGGGTTTGTAATAGGAAGATAGATAGATATGGGAATAAGTAGTGGTGTGAGAGGGGTAGAGGTGAGCATAGATGTTTTTATCGTCAGTGTACCTTTATTATTATTGGAGAAAGTAAAGGGGTTGGTAGAGGTTTGTTGCATTAGAATTCCTTTATTTTTGTTAAAACTAATGGTTACATTTAAGGTTTTGCTCTAGTTATTTCTTGATTTATAAGTAGGTATGGATTTGGAAGTACTAAGCTGCATTCTGGGCCCTAGAATGGGCTGAGCAGCATTAGGATTGGCAGCCTTTTATAAACGGTCATTATCTGATCATTTTCTTTATGTGGGTTTATGTTTTTTATCCTAAGTAATGTCATTTCTCATTTTCCTTTTGAGGCTTTTTGAGTCACGTGAAGGACCTACATCACTTAGAGAGTGGAATATATTTCCATTGGTGTTAGAAAATGAATTAAAATTAAGGTTTTTACTTAGGCCCATAATTTGGGTTTTCTTTTATTTTGGTTTGACAAGCATCCATATGGACCAAAAATGCCTGCATCTCTATTGAGTTCCCCAATGGTTGGATTAGTTCTTACCTACTCCTCTCCATTATTGTTATTTTCTTACACAGAAGTACCTAGAATAGGAGGCAGGCTACCAAAATTAATATGACCTCTAACATTGGGTTTTTGAACAGCAATATATTTTTCATGACACAAGTCAGCCCTATGGTTAACCATCCCACATTTGAAACATAGTTGGTATATGAATTCATAGACCGCATTATTTTTTTTCCCAGATAACCCGAAACAAAAGGCTTTGCCAAATCAACTTGCACACAAACTCTAGTGTATCTTCGACTCTTGGAGTTAGCTGTGTTCAAATTGGCCTTTAATAGTTTACCCATCCTTTTAACAATTCTAAATATAGATTTTTTGTTTAAAGTACTCAATAAGAAATTTTGGGAGTCTAACCCAAACCGTTGTAGGTGTTGCCTTCGCCTCCCATGAATTGAAGTTTTGCTCCCACTCTTTGAGGTAGTTGTTCATGATAACCCACGCACCCTCAGTTAGCACGTGTTGGTAATATTCCAAAGAATAAAACTTGATGAGAAAGAACCCCTTATCAAGATCAACGCTGTCAAAGTTCCCATTCAATTTCCATATGAAATGTGCTTTGTTAGTCAAAGCATTTTATCCAATGTTTCTGCCCAAGAGTTTAACAATCTGGTGATTTCTCCATCTCTCTTGGAGCTTAGCCATCATACTAGTAGGGATATCCACCACTGGTACCAACGGGTCCTCACTTGAGGGGTTTATGTTCAGATATATGACACCACTCATCCACTTTAGCATCAAATAATATTTCCTTGCAACTATCAAGTAAAATGACATCTTTATAGGATTTTGTTTAATCGTATTTGGGTAGTGGGCCATCACTCCGCTTCCCCTATTTAAACCATTAATTTTGTTCATACCAAGCTTTGAGTCAGCATTTTGGTGTATATCAACACCTCCCACACTCTTTTAATTTGTAGTACATCAGGTAGCACAACATCAATTTCTGATTCTTTCATAAGATTATCCATTCCTTCACCAATTAAGGGTTCATCATAGGAGGCTAGATCGAGATTCATGTGGTCATTCTTGACCTTTGCATTGCTATGTAACTCTTCATCCTCTTCCTCGAAGGCAAAACCCGGTGGTTGGCCAGTCTCTGGTAGAACATATTTGATGGTCATGGCGATATCATCTTTATAGGGCATATTCTCTCTCTCTCTCTCTGGGTTTGCTTTAGTTGGAAAAAACTTAAAGGCATTAATAAGGAGAAATTATTGAGTGTAACAGTGATACCAAATCTTTTAATTGCGTTTATATTTTTTAATAGTGTGTTCTCTCTTCTCCAACAATAAGGGAAACTATTTCCTGAGATATGTAGTAATCCATTATTTTTTTCTTGTAACTAAATAATTAAATCTCTGAGTCCACCTTAATTAATTAGTATAAGAACTAGATCTATGACATCAGTAATCCATTCTTTCATATTCAAGATACCTTTCAACATCATTTTTCAAAACGAGGCAGTTTATGAGTATGTCCCCCCTCCCTTTGCCCTACTATTCCAAACGATATTGCTTTATTGCTTGATCATTGTCTCTTTATTGGGGAGATCACGAAAGCACTATAAAGTATGAAACCATTTAAAGCTCTTAGGCTAGATAATTTTAACCCATTAACTATAAAAAATATTGGGCCCAGGTGAATCAGTTTATTTGTGGGTCCATTATGACCTACTTTGACAAGGAAGTTTATTTGTGGGTTCATCATTACCATCATCCCCAAATTGGATAATCCGGAAGTTATTGCTCAATTAACAATTCCCTCATTACTGTCATCCCCAAATTGGATAATTTGGAAGCTATTGCTCAATTTAGGCTGATAGCTTTATGCAACGTCACTTCTAAAATATTTACAAAAACTTTGGTAAATTTCCTTAGGCCTCTGTTGGATAAAATCATAAGCCCGACCGAAGCTAGTTTCCTTCCAGGGAGACATACCATAAATAACATTATAGTTACCAAAGTGATTATTCATTTTTTGGGTAAGTGTAAAGGCAAAAAGGGTGGCATGATCATAAAGATTGACCTCGAGAAAGCTTATGATCATGTTAGTTAGTCACTGAGTTCAATTTTAGCTCCAAATGGATCAATCAACATTATTATGAGTTGTGTGTCTTTAGGAAGCACTGCAATTCTTTAAAATGGTGAAGCGCTTAATAATTTCACTCTAGGTAGGTGGCTTAAGCAGGGTAACCCCTTCTATTTTCTTCCTTTGTCTTGAGTTTCTTACTAACTCTATCATTCAAAAAGTCAATGCTACGAAATGGATTGGTAATAAAGCCTCCCCAGGTCCTGCTATCTCTATTCTTTTACTCGCTTATTACTTGATGCTATTTGTCAAAGCTTGCCCATGGCAATGTCACACTATTATGGAGCTTTTAAATGACTTATGTGGTTACTTGGGGTTCAAAATCCAAATTTTTTGTTTCCAAAAATGTCCATAGAAATGAAGCCCTTTCCCTTAGCTCTATCTCTGCCATTGGCATGGCTAACAATCTTAGTATTTACCTTAGTTTTCCTTTGGTGCATGGCAGATTAAATCCTTCACTGCTCACTCACGTTGTTAAAAAAATGCAAAATGCAAAATATTAATCGGTTGGAAGGCTAGATTACTTTCCCTGGCTGGGAGAGAAACCCTCATCAAATTTGTTACCTCTTCCATTCTGGTCTACACTATGCAATATGTTATAATGCCGATGAATGTTTGTCAAAATATTGACAAAATCAATTACATTTTTTGTGGATGATACTGTGATAAGGAAAAAAGTTCATTTTATTTACTAGAATAAAGTTTATAAGCGCAAATGTGTTGGGGGCTTGGGCCTCAGAATTTGTAATAATAACAATTTGGGTAACATTACTAAGTTGGGATGGGATCTTATGAAAGGCAAGACCAATCTATGGCCTCGATTATAAAGCTATATAAAAATATGCAATTCAGCCTATTTATGTTTGACATGATTGGTGCGGTGAAAATGAAGCTAAGTTGTATAATCTCAATTTAGTTGGTCAACACGCGGCCTCATAATTTGAAAGTTTTTTTTTATCTAATTAATGGTCAGGGGAAGGGAAAGTGGAAAAAGAACTTAATCAATATTGCTTTCTCGTCTGCCTATTAATATTAAACTTCTTAGCACCCACCTCCCCTCTACTAGCTTTCATCCCGATGCCCCTTCTTCGATGAGTTCGGGCTTTGACATTTCTGTAAGGGAAGCTATTACAAACTTACCCTTGATAATGATTACACTCACCAAATATTTAATAATTGAAAATGGGCATGGAAAATCAATATCCCTCAAATGGTCACTTGTTTCATTTGGCTTCTTTTGTAATACCCGATATGTCATTAATTGATAATTATTCCTAATCCTTAAATTAAGTTATGAGATTTCATTTTGGGTTGTATTTAGTTTCTTTAACACCTCTAGTGTGTCACATAAGCCATTCTAAGTCAACATTTATGGGTATGTTGGCTATCAAATTATTTGTTTGGAATTTGAGGTGTTAATTGAGGAATCGCTAATTCCCATCAAATGATTTTTTAGCCAACATTGAAAAGCCATAACTTCTTCATTGCTCAATCAAATAACTCCTCATCAATGCCTAAAATTTCGTCTTGTTACCCTCATAAATGTTTGGCCCGATATGAGATTCCAGCATCTCGAGGGTCTGGGAGTCAATGCAACAAGTGAACTTAATGATGGGCTAGCTAAGATCGATCTTGGTAGTAAGATAGATTTTACTATAGTGAAAATTAAGAGATTCATAACAATGCACTTTTCACCTGTAGTAAAATCGATCCCTGGAGTAAAATCGATATTACTAGTAAACTCGATTTTACTCATCATAAATTGTTGATACCAATTAGTGCACTTTTTACTTGACTAGGATTGATCTTGGATTAAGATCAATCTTACTCATCAGTGCAGACTTATTTTGACTCGATTTTAACACCTCAAACCTATAAACTCAAACCATTTTCATTCGTAATTAATGAATACACTTGAGAGTTCTAAAGAGAGAGAGATTGTAGGGAGATTTTGGTGGATATTTATGGGATTTCATTTATTAATTGAAGATTTGGCCAATAATTATCATTATTATCATCACCATCTCCATCTTTTTCCTATAATTTTCACTACTAGAGCATAGTGAAAGCATGGAGCTCCTTGTGCCCAACCATCAGAACATCATCCAATCAGTCTTTATTGTTGTAAATATTCTTTAGAGGTGGGAACACTAATACTCAATCTTCAATTTCAAATATTATGTGTTGCATTAAAGTTTTGATAAAGATTTAATGATGTGTTGTAAAAATCCATCTGCATTAAGTGTGTAGCCTAGAAGTTGGGGCTTTTTTTTCTGCTCAAAATTGATGATTTATTATTACTTATAATCAATATGTATTTATATACATATTTATACAACTAATTTCATATATAGGCCATAATTCCTAAGATTTGCATTAAAACGTACCATGATAAAAACACATATTATGGATTTGGGCTTAATGGCATATGTATGTCATTGTTGGAAGTATTGATGGGATCATTATGCTAATACATCATATAAATGCATTTTAATGGATTTCAAGTGATGTAATTCAAATAACCTTGGTTAGGAATAATGTGTGTAGCCTTACAAGTACCCGTTTAAGTGGGATTTGGAAAATAATAGTATATTACGTGTAATATGGCCTTGTATGGAATATGTGACTTATTAAGCTCTTAATGATCCCCTGAGATACACCTTTGGCAATAATTGATTAGATGTAAATGTTATATCTAAGGTAGGATTATATAATGAAATAGTGGTGTGGTTAGCCATTTGGGGGTGGACGAGTTAAGAACCATGAGGAATTTAGAACCTTGATTTATTCATACATATCCAAACCATAGTAATAACACCATGTGGTTAATAAATAATAATTTGGCATTTGACTATGAGGTATCAAATTTCATAATATACGACAATCCAAGTGGGAATTAATGATTACTATAGCATAACGAACTTTAGGAAGCTAATGATCTTAATTACATAAAATTAACAAATTAAATAGATTGCCTCGTTAAACCATGATTTATATGGGTAAAAGTTATACGCGAGCCAAGGAAGTAGGAGGAACATAGTTGGTTCAGCTAACTTCCAGATCTAAGATTTATATCCTAGTGGTTAGGTTCAGCATGGTATATGTGCTTTACATTGCATGATGATTTAACAAGTTATCGAATAACTGGCCATTGTGAGCTTTTATAATTGAAATTTTAAAAAGGAGTCTAATTATGTAAAGAGGGTCAAATATCATAACCGGTCTAATATTTCCAAAAATTGAGTGAAAAATGACAAAACTAGCCAATATAAGAAAAAACAAACCCTTCTAGCTAAATCGATCTGAATAAGGTAAAAAATGAGGACAGTAGTAATGATGGCAACATGTGGCGGAGGCGCTAGATGACACATAGCAATTGAGTGAGCAGGCGTGTGTGATTACATGAACGGGCGGGTGGTAGAAAATACGGGTGGGCGTATGGAACTCATGAGGGCGCTAGGATCAAACAAGATCATGGAACAAGACGCGTGAGAGGCACGTTCAACGAGTGACTAATGCGTATAGAGGTGGTTGAGCACAATCTGGAATACATACAGTGCTTAGGGGCACGTGTAATGTTAGTTTTGTGTGATATTTATATAATAAAAATCATTTTTCAAATACAATGCTAATGATGCAGGTTTGGAATAGGTTTGGGTATAGATAAGATTAGCAAAAGGATTTAGAATGGCATGATATTTTGTTTATATAGTAATGGGCTATGTTTGAGTATATATTTGGTTTTAAGGTTATTAGCAGCGATAGGTAGGGTTATAAAGAGTGGGTTGATGATTTTTCTTTGCCTGTGATTTTGAGGTAATGTATGTAGTGGTTTAGTTTGTTTAGATCTATACGGTAATGGATATTATGATAATGGAGATGAATATGGCAATATGGTTTAGATGGAGATGCTTTACTTGATCAGTGGGATGGTTAAATGACGCTTATGAAAAATATCGTTCAAAAATCACCAAAAAAGAAAATATGATGCCATTTATTTGGCTTTTTCGATATTTAAAAATATCACAATATCTATTGTTTCCTGTTGTGCTGTAGCACATGCTACGCATGTGCAATATTTACCCAATTCTCTTTAGTATATGTTAAACAACATCCTACTTTTAGGAGTTCTTATAATTTAGTTACTCAAATGGCCTTTTATGTAATGCTCTCTTCTTTGTTCCTTAGGTTATTTTGTAATTACTATATATTTTGTAAAAAAATTATTCTATGAATAGTAGGTTTCAATATGAAATGTTTGTGTTATCATCACTTCACCAAATACAAGCTCATGTTGCAAGGAAACATAGGATCTGATTCTTGTCAAAAGAAATTTTTTGAATGAAGTCCAATATTTTTTTATAAAAGTTTGCAGTCCCTCAAGTACAATATCTACCTTTGACGATGACTTAAATATACAAATATAATACAATATTGGAGTGTTTGTGATCTCTCTCGGTCACATGTATGGTACATGTGATTGAGAAATCTCGTTTCAATGGTCATGAGTAGCATGTTATAAAAAAACTTCGAGAATTTAGAGTTATTTAGTGTCTATAGAGCATATAGGGACAAACTCCATGATTACGGATCCACTATTTTTCATAAGGATATCTCTTATATGAGTGTTGTATTATTTGATAATGTGCTAGTTTAGTTGGAGTTTGCATTATGGATACTCATTTATTTACAATAAAGAGGATGGTGTTTTTTTCGCATAACTCTGAATTTTTTCTTTCACTGTGGTTTAGCATTAAGATTGTAAGGGTTAAGGCTGATTTCGCAAAAAGAATAATGTATAGCCCGTTTAAAATAGGTATGATTGATATAATTTTGCATGTAATTTTCCATATTCTATCTATGTCAATGAATACACTAGTACATTGATCATGGATGAGTTTAGTTACGAATATAAGTGTAACGAATGCTGCTATGATTCCAAATTGACATACGAGATGTACCATATTGTTTTAAGGTTATAATAACTTTTAATTGCGCACTTCAAGATTTGTAATATAAATGTTTCGGGAATACATGTATAGTCCAAGGGGAGGATTGTTGAAAAATACCAAGTGCGTACTGGTGACACCTATGTGGTTATACCGGCACACATCTAGATTTCATAATTTGAGGTTACACATTCGATTAAATAACTATTTTATGGGCTACCTAGTATATGAAATGGGAATGGACTTTGCAAACTGTTAAAACTCAATGCAAGTCATATTAGGATTGATATGATTCTAATATATAAATAAAGCCTTAGGGTTATGGTTCTTTTGTCAAACCATTATACGTTCCACTCCATTTCCCCATCTTATAGAGAGATCCCGTTGAGCACTTCAGGATTTTAGTGTTATAATTGGAGGTCATAAATCTATAAAGCTTCCACACTATACGCCATCATGGATTCAAGTAAGCTTCCTATATAAAGTTAATATGTTGAGAGCTAGACTGATTAGAATCCTTAAAGTTTATATGATTTAAGATTATAATCCCCATATAAAGATAATAAACATTGATGAAAGTTGAAGAGAAACATATGTATTTTTTGTAAGTACTATAACTAGGGGTGTGCATGGTCCAGTTGACCGGACTGAACACCAATGGACCAGACCGGACCGGATTGAAATGAGTGTTAAGACCAGACCAGACCAGACCAAACTAGACCGGTCCGGTTTCGGTCGTTCTATTAGGTTTGGGTCTTTTGTTTTGGCCCCTTTTCTTTTGGGCTTCTTGATGATATGCCATGTTTTAGTTGAATGGCTGTCCTATGGCTACATGGCAATTGCCTGGTTCCATGTTAATTCATGCCTCCATCCCTAAGCAGAATCTATTTAATTATATTTGGTTTGAGTTAGTCTTTGATCAAAACTCTTAAATTATTAGTTGGCATGATTGCATGTATACCATTTTATAAAATTAACTTAAAGTGTTCAAAAGAATCAAATGGATAATGGAGATGAACAAAGTCTACTTCAAATCACACTACAGGAAAATAGAGGTTTTATGGCAATTTTCTTTTACGGGGAAGCAAAATTTGCTATAAAAGTAATTATTTTATGGGGAACTAAATTTTCGCCACCTGCTAGTCGGATTATTTAAACATTATCAGCGGGCCCAGAAAATTCGCTACAAGTGGGGCAAAGTACTGACTTGCAGCGATTATTTTACCTCATTTTACTCTATCTTTTTCGCATGTAGGCATTTTATTTTTTAAGTCATAATTTTTGGCGAAATTACATGTTTGCCACATTAACAAAAGAGAAACAAAACTGAGAGAAAGGTGTAGTCACGTTGAAAAAACAAAGGGAAGATCTAGAGCTGAAGAACCTAGCAAGTGTAGATCTAGAGCTAAAGAACCCCAGCAAGTGTAGATCGCAAATTGCACATTCCAAATCGTGAATCAAAGAGAAGGAAGGTACGATATGCTATTATTCTCTGTAGTCTATAGAAGCCCTAGGTTTTGAATTGATCGAGTAACCCCCTCGAAAATCTACTCTTCGATTTAAAAAATCAAAGCCTCTAGAGCTTTGATGTCAAAAACCTCAAATCGCTTCACATCACAAACGTATGTATGACCGATTTGGACTTAAGATTTTGTGCTTTAATAGATCTAGTAAATTGTTTTTAATAGGGAACTTGTGATTTTGCTTTAAGGAGATTATTTAAAGCTTCATAGTTTGAATTTGCATCAGATATAGATCTAGTAAATTTTTATTTTTTTTAATTAAGTAGAGATTAACTAATGTTAGAATATACACATTGATTAGAATATAATTTTTAATTAAGTAGAGATTATAAATATGTAGAAAGCATTGAAACATAATTTTTTTTTAAAATCAAGGTTAGAATATAATTACTAATTGTCTATTCAGATTTGATATATACATTTATTATGTCCTAAAATTTAAATGAGACTATTAATTTGAGATATTCTAGAAAAAATAAAAAATTGAATTGTTATTTGCGATAGAGAGATTATTTATAAAGTTTGGTCAAGGTTTTATTTATATATATATATTTAGATAGAGATTAAGGTTGGTTATTTATATAATTACTCAGCACTATGATGCAATGGTAGGAGGATGACGTCCACTGACATTTCTTAAAAACATTCAGCTACTCTTGTTGCTGCAGAACTTATATAATTGGTTTCAAATTATGCAACTCCTTTATGCCTCCTGTGCACTACATTATTTAGCAATCATTTCTAAATTTCACCCCAAATTAATAGTGAAGTTTCTAAATTCAAAGTATCACATTTTACGCAAACTAAATAAGTTTTCTTATTGTCCATTGTATCTACATAGCCTATGTATAAGTGGCATACATATATAGAGCTCTTTTTTGAATAGTATATTATAAAAATTATTAGTCTTCTTTTTATAGTGCATGTTCATACTAAAGTATTAAATTGTGTGTTTACAGAAGATTTTGCTGACTCCAACAATACAAGTTGTAATGGTAGGGTCCCTAATGGATAAAAGTTGGATGGAACTTCCTAATAGATTTAGTATTGAGTATCGAGATGGGGTTAGGAAATTTATTGAGTTTGCCTATGCAAAAACGGAAAAAAATGGAAAGATTCGGTGTCCATGCTTTAAATGTAACAACTTTTATTGGCAAACTCCTGAAAATGTGAAATGTCATTTGCTTGTACATGGCATAATTAAGAGTTATAATCCATGGATATATCATGGAGAACCCTATGAATTGCCTAATCAAGATGATTATGATTATAATCATTTTGAATTTGAAGCTGGAGATGAAGACCAAGATCGAGAGGATTTAGAGCAAGATGATATGGAGGGAATGCTACATGATGTATTTTTAGGATATGATAACAATGATGTTCCAACGGATGAATGTGCAAGACATGGTCCTCATGTGCTCGAGGGGGATGGAGAAAAGTTTGTTAGATTAGTTAAAGATGCTCAACAAGAATTGTATCAGGGTTGCAAGAAATTATCCAAACTTTCTTTCATTGTCAAGTTATTACATTTAAAGTCAATTAACAAGTGGAGCGAAAAATCCTTTAACATGCTTCTTGACTTGTTCAGTGAGATATTCCCTGATGGTACAAATATCCCGAAATCCTTTTACGAGGCAAAGAAAGTAATTCGAGACTTAGGCCTAAATTATGTGAAGATTGATGTTTGCCAAAATGATTGTGCTCTCTTTTGGGGTCCCCACGAGAATATGAACACATGTCCATCATGTGGAGAGCCCAGATGGAAAACTGAAAGAAAAAGCAGTGCAAGATTCCTCATAAAATATTACGATATTTTCCAATTAAACCTCGACTTCAAAGATTGTTCATAAGTAAGGAGTTAGCTTCAGATATGAGGTGGCACAAAGATAAGCGTGTTGAGGAGGTTAATGTATTGAGGCATCCAGCTGATGAGGACGCTTGGAAAGAATTTGATAAGATTCATGATACGTTCTCAAGTGACCCTTGTAATGTTAGGCTTGGATTATCAAGTGACGGGTTCAATCCTTTCTCAACCATGAGTAGCACTTATAGCGCATGGCCTGTCGTTCTTGTGCCCTATAATTTGCCACCATGGAAATCCATGAAGGAACCGTTTTTTATGTTGTCATTGCTTATTCCAGGACCGAAAGCTCCTGGAAATGACATTGATGTATTTCTACAACCATTGATCAAAGATTTGAAAGAGTTGTGGGAAGTAGGAGTACAAACATATGATGCCTTGACAGAGAGTACTTTTCAATTACGTGCGGCAGTGATATGGACTATTAGCGATTTCCCCACATATGCTAATTTATCTGGTTGGAGCACTAAAGGAAAATTGGCTTGTCCAGTTTGTAACAAAGAGACAAGCTCAATGTATTTGAAAAATGGTCATAAGTTATGTTATATGGGCCACCGTCGTTTCTTACCAATAAATCATAAGTGGCGAGGAAACATGTCTTCATTTGATGGTAACAAGGAGCATCGACAAGGACCAAAGCTACTTAGTGGTGACGATATCCTTGCCCAATTAGGGAGGATTAGGCCTGTGATATTTGGCAAGAATGGATTGGGATATAGGAGTCGTTTGGATTATGAGTTGAATTGGACAAAACGTAGCATTTTCTTTGATTTGCCTTATTGGAAAACTTTAAAATTACGACATAATTTAGATGTCATGCATATTGAGAAAAATATTAGTGAAAGTATTTTGAGAACTCTATTAAATATCGATGGAAAAACAAAAGACAATGTTAATTCTCGGTTGGATTTGGAAGGAATGAATATACGACATGAGTTACATGCGTATAAAAGGGGAGATAAATGGGTGATGCCCTCGGATTGTTACACCTTATCGAATTCTGAAAAAGGGGCTTTATATGAATTTTGGCATTCATTAAAATTGCCTGATGGGTATGCCTCGAACATTTCAAGATGTGTGAATGTCAAGGAAGGTCGAATTTCGGGAATGAAAAGCCATGATTATCATGTGTTTCTACAACAGTTGCTACCACCTTCAATACGTGGTTCTTTGGGAAGAGAAGTGTGTCAGCCCTTAATTGAGCTTGGGTCATTCTTCAAGGAGTTACGTTCTAAGACTTTGAGAGTTGATGTGTTGGAGAGGTTGGAGAATAATCTTGCACTTACTCTCTGTAAACTTGAAAAGATGTTCCCCCCATCATTTTTTGATGTCATGCTTCACTTACCAATTCACCTAGCACGAGAAGCTATTCTTGCTGGACCAGTTCAAAATCGATGGATGTATCCTTTTGAGAGGTTAGCATTTTAAATTCACGTTAATTGAGTTTTTGTAATATAAAGTATGTGTTGAATTTAACTATATATTTCTCAACAGATATATGCATACACTTAAGCTTTTTGTGGAAAACAAAGCTCATCCTGAAGGCTCCATAGCTGAAAGTTACGTTCAAAATGAATGCTTAACTTTTTGCTCGAAGTATTTGAGTGGTGTGGAGACTAGATTCAATAGACCGCAACGAAATTATGATGGTTATGATTCTCGAGAAGGGGTGTCTATTTTTTCTTATAATGGCTGGGTACTTGGAAAACCAGATTACCAGCACCTTACACCAATGGAGTGGCATAAGGCTCGTCTTTATGTGTTAGAAAATTGTGCCGAAATAGAAGAACATATAAAGTATGTTAATTACTATTAATATTTTCCTTGTATATTCATCACTAAAAATTTAAATGTTAAACCTTTTATTTTTTAGAGAGCATAAGGATTTGTTGAAGACTAAAGGATCCAAAGATTTAGAAAAGAGACATGCAGAAGGGTTTCCGAAATGGTTTGAAGAACGTGTAAGTATTAAATATTGTAACATCTTAGTATGTATAAAAATATAAATCCATAAAGTTGGTAAATGTAACATATATTAATATAACTTTGGTTAAACAGGTAAAGGAGTTGGAGCACCAAAATCCTGGTTGTGTAAGCAAGCAACTTTGTGCTTTATCTTGGGGCCCTAATCGACGAGTGATACATTATAAATCTTGTCTCATTAATGGTTATAGGTTTCACACTAGAGATCATGATGAATATCGAAAAACTCAGAATAATGGAGTTGTTGTGGTAGGGGAACATGAAGGTGAAATTATTGATTTCTTTGGTCAGTTGTATGACATTATTGAGTTAGAATATCTTGATGGAAATCACGTTGTTCTATTCAAGTGTAAATGGTGGGACCTTAGTAAAAAGAAAGGATTATTTGGAAAACGTATTGATGAGTACGGATTTGTTAGTGTCAACACTGCTAAGACATGGTACGATGATCAACCCTTTATTTTGTCATATCAAGCAGAACAAGTGTATTATGTGGTAGACACCAAGCTGAGAAAAGAGTGGAAAGTCGTCGTGAAGAATACACCTCGAGATAGATATGACTTTCCTAAAGCCCCGATGGAGGAGTTGATGGGTGACGATGAGCCATACCAACAACTTGCACCAACTGTTGTAGAAGATGTAATGGACATTGACAATGGAAGTCTACCATTGCGAAGAGATGATATTCCTTCATTGGAAATTAATGCTAGTAACGTGCAGCATAAAAAACAAGCAAGTGAAATGGACGATGGCTTCATTAATGATGAATCTGATGATAATTATTCGAGTGAGAATGATATGTTGAGTAAGAATGAACACGAAGAAGATATTTTAGTTTATGATGATGATGAGGAGGACGATGACACATATACTTAGATGTCATCAAAATTAATTTAGTAGTAGTACTCCACTTTTAATTGGTTTGATTTACCTTCCTAGTCTTTTTCCTTTTATTTATTGTTTAATGTTATATCCTGTCACTTTGTTTAAGATGTCAGCTCTTCTTTTATTCTTTTATTCTATCATTCTTAGTTTCTTACATTCCTAATTCACAGCTTTCACTATGTTTAAACTATCTTTTAGTTATCTATTGGATTTTTTTTCTATTTCATATATGTATTTATTTTAATGTTCTAACACTGTTAACTACTCGTTTAGATATGCCTGGTTCAGGTCGAGCCCATGGTCCAAAGTCATCATTAAAGAGAAGCACCTATGAATCACAATTGATACATCGAAATGTAGCAGAGTCTGCTAGTCGTAAAGACTTGGTGCAACCCAGAATATTGGATTCATCACATCCCGATGATGAAAATGCAGAAGTCATTTCTGAGATGCTCTCATCTCGAGCTAGCTGTAGCACTAGTATGTTCTCTTGGGAGATATAGTAAATAATATACTCTGGCCTAATAGATACACTATTTTAGATGTTCTATTGTTGCTCTGACTTTGTTGCAGTGGTAAGTTTATTAGAAAGCAATTTATTATGCTTTATGACTATTTTGAGGGCTGCATTTTTCCTACTTTTGGACTAATATTTAATACCATTTTTTGGATAGATTTTCCCCTAGTATAGACCATGTTTAGGAGTTGATTGTTGCAGCTATTTGAGCTCTGTTAAGGATTGTTTTGTACTCTATTTAGTGGCATTTTTGGGGATATATAACTTATTTCGGTTTTGGTTATCCAAAATTTACTCTTTTGTACTTTTCATTATTAAAGCACAGGGTTTTTAGTTTAATGAAAAATTGATTGATGAAATTTATATATTGATAGGTACACGTCCCACCAAACGAGTTAGAGGACCGACACGTGGACTTGTTCTTGCAAAGAGACGTGATACGGATTTCAATATCATAATATCAGATAACCGAATTGTGGGAGATGATTCAGCTCTTGTTATAACTGAAATTGGCATTGTTATGCGAGACTATGCCCCTTTCAATGTTGGGAAATGGAAGAATGTGCCTCTTGATGTGAAAAATAAGATGTGGGAAATGATTAGGGTAAGAAAAACTCCCCTAATTATGAGTAGTGTCTATTTACTTATGTATCTTTGCTGGCATTGATTATTTTGGAAATTATAACTTTTTATAACAATTAACTAATTTTAAGATTCACTGTTTTTGTTTTAATTAGGACAAGTTTCTCTTGCTAGATGATGTGGAAACGAAAGATGCAGTTATGGCTCAATTCAACAGGGATTTTCGCAATTATCGATCATACCAACATACACATTACTTCAAGCCACATGGTGTTTTGCAGGCTGCTATACAACATTGTCCGCGAGATATGCAAGATGATAAGTGGAGAGATCTTTGCCTCAGTTTTACGGATGAACATTTCCAGGTTGTATTTTTTTTAAATCAATTGCAGTTTTTTAAGTATTCTAATTATTTGTAATGTCATATTGCCATAGTTGTAACAATGTACTTGAACTGTAGAAACTAAGTGTCATCAACTCTGGGAATCGTGCAAAACAAACGATTCTTCACGCATCTGGGAGCAAGGGATTCCATCGACTTGAATATGAGTTGGTAATGTAGCTAAAATGCGCTATATTTAACTAGACTTCATCACCCATTTTTGTAACATTGTTTCTATCTCAATACATTTATTTCATGCATTATAGCGTGATAAGGTGACCAATGCTCCGCCCCCTATGATGACGGTTTGGCACAAATCTCACTATAATAGTAAGACAGGAAAATGGGCAAGTGAGGCGGCTAAGAATGTTTATGTAAGATACTTTGATCTTTGTATTTAATAAATATTTTCCTTGAATGTATATATGTATATATGTAATTAATGTTTCCTTGTGATAATATTATAAATTACTGATCTTCTTAGAAATTCAATTAATAATTCTTTGTAGGATGAAGTGGACTATCGCATTAAAGCAAAAGAAAATGAAGGTATCACTACTGATGATGCTGAGGTTTTTCTAGAGGTTTTGGGACATAGATCTGGGCATCTTCGTGGTCGTGGGGCTGGCCCGAAGCCAATGTTATCACATGCTAGACGAAGAGATATTGAGAGAGACCAAGAAGTTGCTAAAGCAAGGAAGGAATCAGAGGAAGCAAGGAAGGAAGCAGAGGAGGCACGGAAGGAAGCTTCAGCACTAAGAGAGCAAATGTCAGTACTTGATCAGAAATTCCAAGCACTGGCAAATTTGGTACTTGAGCGTAGCAAGTTAAACTTGACCAATTATGTTTCAATTTATACATTGAATAAAGTGGAGTATGGTATGATTCTTTGAAATATGGCAGAAGCATAATTCTATATTTTAGCTTCACACCTAGTTTATTGTGACTAGATTACAAAGAAGGTGATAAACGCATAATATTGTCATGCATAAGCTCTTTCTCGGAGTCGCATGTCGCGTTTGTTGCTTTAATTCTGCCTAATTATCCACTTATCTCGAGATTAGTGTCTTGGCAAGTTTTGTATCTAACATCGTCCCGCTAGGTGTGCTTTTGTTGTGTTTCTATGTGTTTATAGGCATAGGATGCAATGGCCTTCGAATGATTGATCAAGCGCTAGTGAAAAGCTCGCAAAATGCTGATCTGAGGAATTTCCCAGAAGCATGATCGATCATGGGTTAACCATGATCGATCATGGTACAAACTGGCATTCAGGCAGAAGACCCCATGATCGATCATGGGTTGGCCATGATCGATCATGGCCCTGGCAACTTGGCCATTTCACACCCAAAATGGGCTATTTTAGTGGTTCAAGCTATTTTAGATATTTAGTTAGATATTTTTCTACCTTTTAATATATATTATTTCTTTTACCTTAAAAGAGAGATATTATCTAGTTTTTAACACACTTAGAGTTCTAGAGAGAGGGGAGAGCTCACTTGTTGATTGTTCTTCATTTCTCCATTGTAAGTGCTTAATTTGTAAGAATGATTTCTTCTTCTATGATATTTGTTCTTGCATCTATTATGGAGTAGTCTATTACTAAGGTTACGGAGGTTGATTGTGATATGATTTTTGGTGATTAATGGCTCAATCCATATTTAAAGTTTGATAAATATTTGTGAATCTTCTTCTTCATCATCATATCTTCCATTATTTCAAGCTTTCTAGGTATTTTCATATTAAGTTAAGACTTTATATGCCTTGTATATTTAGTTCTTGGTTGTTAATGAGCATACAACATATTCATATGGTTCTAAAAAGCTTGTAGTCCCTTTCCCCCATCCATGGAGTTTTTCCCTCTTCATAGAAATTATGAATAGTTCTTAAAACTCCATAGATGGATTTTAAATTTGTTTAGCTTATCTTTGATTCATTTATTGATATATTGAGTGCTTCTTACACTTTATGTGATACTTAGACTCTTTATTTTCTACCATATGTGATAAATGATGAGTTGACTAATTTATCCCATAAACTTTATTCCGTTTCATTGTTAGGATTCACTTTATAATTTTCATTCTTTAAATCATGAGATTACTACACTTGCTTTATGTTAAATCTTTTAATGATGAGTTTGTCATATCTATCTCGGATTAGCTTCATCGGAATGGTTGCCTTGCTTCACACCCGTAGCTAAGAGGTAGGAATGATAACCCCGTCTTTGGTGGAATGTCGTTTGTCTCTTTCTCGATATAGCTTCAACTCGGGAATGAGTCGCCTAGCGTCGCACCCTTTGCTATTGAGAGATACACCAACATTCCCCATATTTCGAGAAATCTTGTGTTGTAATCTTTGTATGAGCTAGTGGTCACCGTCTCTTAAATCGTAACTAACCTCCACCTACCTTAGTGCTTTCTTATTAATTTTCACAACTGTTTTACATTTCCGTTGTTCTACAACCATTTCATCTTACAAGAATCAGAAAACACTTTAATCCGTAATCCATTCCATCCCTTTTCACTTATCCCTGTGGTTCGACACTCGGACTTCCGAGACTATATTACAACTTGACGTGCCTGCACTTGGGCTATATCGAAGCGCGTTATTTAATTTGCGTCAGAAGGTCTCCCTCGTCATTAGTTTAGAAACTAGCATAGCTATTTTCTGCGCCGATTCTACAAAGATTCTATGGAATAAGTCAAAACTAGCATCCCGACAAAAACTAAATGTTTATTCAAGAACTACAACACACTTAATTATCATGATGAATTATTAACTGAATTTTCTTGAAGATACCTAATAATTGTTGTTTATTTGGTTATGAGAGAATTGGAAGCTAGATATCAGTTAAACTATATGAGTGCTTGCAAAAATATATATTATTAAAGTTATTAGTCATTGATTATATGTTTTCTTTTGGTTGCAGGTTCAAATTGATATAAAGGTGAATGGGAGGAGTGGGAGTGAATACTAAAAGTGGCTACTCTTCTTTTGATTACAAATTTTCTTGTCATCTCATTATTTTTCACCTACTTCTGACTACAAGTTTGGTTGGTGTACATATATGGATTTGATGTATAGATATGGATATGGTGTACAATAATTTTTCTTAGAAATGGATTTGGAATATAGATATGGATTTGGTCTACAATAATTTTTCTTAGAAATGGATTTGGAATATAGTATTAACTTTTGAGAATAGTTTGGATCTTTATAATTTTCTAGAATGATGATCGTATCGATACTTGCAATTTTTGGAATTATAGATATGAATCGCATTTTTATTTTCTTTTTATATGTTTTTTATAGCATTTTAATGATTTTAAATTAATATAAATAAATAAATTTTCTTGCCAATGAGATTGCAAGCACTAAGGAATTTTTGGCGACGAAAATCGCCACTAAAGATAAAACTGTTTTCAGCAGTTAACTTTTGGCGACGAAAATCGCCACTAATTGCTAATAAATTTTGGCGATTTTTGGCTTTAGTGACGATTTTTCGTCACAATTAATAGCGAATTTTTCTGTCACCCACAAAAGGATTGTTGGCAAAATGGTTTTTCTCCGCTAAACTTATGAGGTATTCACCCACAAAAGGATTATTGTCAAAATAGTCTTAACCAGGCCAAATAATATGCTAATATATAAAGCATCGAGTATACACAATAACGTAATGCATAAGTTACCTTTGGTAAAAGATTGAGTTCTTTAACACCATTTTTCTAACTAAATTGAAATTAATGCTAACTTGGTAAATTGTAAGGTGGAAAAATAATGAAAGAAAACAGGATGTATTAACTCCTTGAGAAAAATTAATATTTATCATTATCATATTGTGTTGTGTTGTTTATTCTACACAATATTCAAGTAAAAAAAATTCCAGTAAAAGTCAATATCTTTTAGAAAAATAATTTAATTTGCATTTACATTTGTAATTGTAAATTTTTTATTACTTGTAATTATTACTAATTTAATTAAATATTTATGAGACATCGTAATTATGGACAACGCACATATATTATGAGTTATGACTAGTATATATATATCATTTGAAACATAACTTGAACTTAACACGTATCCTAACCACTAAACAAATTCATATATTCTATAATTTTGAGTTGTTAGATGTAATATTGCATACGCATCGATTGCATGACCAATTTTGACATGGGTATATGAACTCAGATAATTTTCTCACATGACCAATTTTGAAAAATCACAAATGTAAACTATATAGTAAAAACCAACCAAGCACATGGGATATCTTAAACGGATAGTTCTATTTTGTTTCATTTTTGCATTACAAGAAATTAGGCTTCGGTGCTAATGCTTTATGTTTTGCCCCTGATTAGTGAACTAACAATATTTGCCATGCCACAGGACTCTTATTCTAGGTCCACCCACATGTAATTAGGGTGCATTTGCCAACCATATTTCCAGTAATGAAATTGGAATAAGCAATTGGTTTTGCAATTTCATTGATTGGAAAGACTAAAGTATCTAATTCTGAAATTCAACCAAAATTCTGAAACGGCCAACTTTAAAAGATTGAATTATGTAATAATATAATTTCCCAAGTCCCATTATTCTTGAAAAAAAAAAAAGGCACCCTCAACCATCATTACTACCAAATTTGATAGTTATTTCTATAATTTTATATTTATCAACCTTGAATTGGTGATTTAATTTTTCAATTATATTTACAGGATGTTACAAAAATTTAATCGTTCAACTTGAGATTTTTTTATGAACTAAAACTTTTTATTTTTTAATGGGTGGTTACAAGGTTCACAATATATACAGGAATATGATTCGTTCAACAAAATGATGTAACAAATTCCACCCGTTATTGCCCTGTACTAATTAAGAGTTGACCCACATGAATGACCAATGTAGTGACGATTTTGTGACATGTCATTTTGTTGTGCCTCAAATTGTGTGGCCTGTAAATGACCAATGTAGTGGCATTCTTTAAGGGCGAAGAAGAGCTCATATACCCAGAATAAATTTGTTAATAATTAATTAATGATTGGTAATTGTAATTAAAGGTCAAAACGGCACAAACAGAAAACTAAACTATGTTTTAAAGGTGTTTCGTCCTCAATGGTAAAAATGACATATACATTATCTTATAATATGAAAGTCATAAACCAAATTGCATATCATGCTACATAATAAAATGTACAAAATCAACAGATATATTAAATATTTCACCTGTACATCTATATATAGATGACATGGCTACAATTCGAAAAAGAAAAAAAATATAACAATTATTCAACATTAATATGAAGGACTCCATTAACCTATAGGGTACATGTAGAAGCTTATCGACTACTATGTACTAGATAATAAGGGATAAGATAGAACAAACAGTTTGTGTAAAAGTAAATACCAATAATAAAATAGCAGCTACTGTCGAAGCAGTTTTCCATCGAGTGCCAAAATAATCACGTCTTAAGGTTGCCTTCCGCTTGTGCTTGGGGACCTTGTAGTATTCATTCAATTTTTCACAGATGTGAGAGAAAAAGAAGTTGTAATCATCAAATATAATATTTATACAGAGACTGTTAAAGAGATTTGCAGCAGCTTTGCTGTCGCCAAGCCAATTCACTAAGATTCCATTTTTAGTAAGTAAATCAACATCCTCAGACGTGTTGATTAGGTCATCCATAAAGATAATGTAATCAATTATGTAACTATCGCTCGGATAATGGCAAAGCTCCAGTGCCATTAGATTTCTTATAAAAGTCTCTGTGTTGTCTTCCAGTCTAAAGCACGGCATCGTCAAAACATCCCTATTGAAGTCAACGTCAAGTAAGCAATTGCTGCTTGAATTGACCTGAAACTTCACACCTGCCTGGTGCAACTCCGTTGCACTGTTTAAAAATTCAAAATTTTCATGTCCTCGTGGATATTTTTTGATCCTTGGTCGAGACATGATCAAAATCAAATCTGTGAAATGATTTACTAATTTAAAATTGCCCACTTTATGTATGTTGTATTCTTCGAAAAAGTAAAGAGTGAGATATTCTAAACTTGGTACTTTAATAGAGATTGTGGCTAGACCGAATACCTCCTCGAGAACAAAGAAGGGAATTTGATTTTCAAGCAACATCAAGTCGAGGTGTATGTCGGAATTTAGCCATGGTTTTGATAATACATGTTCGTCTTCTTTATTCCAATCACTATAATGAAACCTTAACAATAACTCGATGATAAAGCAAGCATCAATTAGCAGCATCGACACAAATTTATTGCTATTCATCTTTATGGTTTCTGCATAACACTCTCGAGCTCTTCCTTCAAAATCCTTCACCAATTCAACATATTTCCCTAATCTTGTCCTACTTCGTTCAACCAATTTCTTAAAGTATCTCATTTTAAGTGCTTCCATAGAACTCAACCTTTCAACTTCGTAGTGGAAAGGTCCTATCGAAATGACACGTGGGGAGTATGCTTCTTTATTCAATTTGCGAAGTGTCTCAGGAACCATGTAGATACAACATTTAGACGATAAACCCTGACTCTGTGACATTTTATCAATGCGAATAGCTAGCTCGTCATTTGAAGATTTTCTAGCCTCTTTAGAAAATTCTTTTAATCCAATATCTTCAGTTGAAATCACATCACCTTCTGATTCAGTTATTTCTTTAAGCTCAAAAGTACCTTCTAGATGATTATTAAATTCTTGTTCCTGTGAATTTGTAGAGGGGAAAGTCTCTTTACCCGTCCTAGCTTCATCTTCCTTTTCCTAGTAATAAGTGAAGTTAGCCTCTCTTGATTTAATTGCTTGATTAATGCAGTTGCTTTCAAGGATAGAAAAAAATTATATATACACATATATACTAAGAAGAGTTGATGAAACATTATTTGGAGATGAAATTTTTGAGATCCATGTATTTTTTTATAATAAGATAGAAAATTGTAGAAAATCATTGTGTTTTTGTGAGAAGATGGAAAATAAGTTGAGGGATGTGGTGAAAAGTCCTCTTGTTTTTTTGTTTTATCTATGGAAAAACTTTCTTTGGATGGTGGTGAAGAAAACTTTACCACGAAAAATAAGAAGGATGGAGGATATCTACTCATAGAAAGGAGCATGAGATTGAGATGATCTCATCACATTCCTCATCTTGTTTTTTACACAAATCAATTTATTTTAATATCATTTATCATCTTGTTATCATGAATATTTTGTTATATATTATATATTATCAATACACTCATGATTTTACCTATCATAGCAGTAATATACATGTAAGACTTATAATTATATATATGAAGGAAGCAAAACTAAAATTACTTTTTAAAATTCTACTATATTTCATTTTCAAAACTCTACAAAGGATTAAACAGAACGGCTCATCCACCAAATTTACCTTACAAACTCCATGAATGAGAATGTTTTGAAATTGGCTCTCCATTGAAGTTACAATGATCAATCATTGTACAACTAGATCAATCATGATGTGATAGTGGAGTTTTAGTGGCTTAGCTAAATCAATCATGGTCCACCATGATCGATCTAGGTCTTGGGCAATATTTCCCTTTAAGTACAATTTTTGGCTCATTTGTAAAATAAGACTTATGTTAGGCTCAAAATAGCTTGAGAGCTAAAATTGAGAGAATTCTTTCTTGAATGCATGTAATCAATAACCTTTGTTCCTATAATCAGTAGAAGTTATCATATATGTGCATTAATGGTGTTTATGCTGACAATACTGTAAAACCTTGCCTTATGCGATTGTTGTTTACTTTTTTATTTCTTTATTGCGAGTGTGCTTGTTGTCGGTTCCTTCAATCGAGAAATTCTTTGAGCTTATGTGATCATTCTGTGTTGCGTCTTGCTCGGTTTTGAGCAATTTGGCTCAACAAATTCATATCTAAAGTGAGAAAGGTGGGATTTGTTTCGCACACCATTTCATAAAATTCCTATGTGGTATTTTTCAATCGTTGTCTCGTTATTGGTTTGTCAAGTTGATTGGTGATTCATGATCTTTACTTCTAGGACCTTATAGGTGTCAGCGAAGTTTGACATTGAGAAATTTTATGGCAAGTCTCTAAATTTTGGCATTTGGCAATGCCGAATATGAGATGTCTTGATGCATCAGGTTTTTCATAAGGCATTATTGGGTATAGCAGCTAAGCCCACGACGATGACATATGTTTAATAAGAGGACTATGATTTGAAATCTTGTCGCAATATCTAATTGCATTTAGCTCAAAATGTGATATATACTATGTTATGCGTCAGAAATCTGAGGCTAGCATATAAAAGACACTAGAACAAACGTATGTGACTAAGAGCATATAGAATCATCTATATCTCAAGAAGAAACTGTTTTGGTTTGAATATGCTAAAGGTACATCAATGAGTGAGCATTTTGACAAATTTAATAAAATCATTTATGATTTGTTAAACAGGAACGACGACGAAAAATATGAGGATAAAGCCATTGTGCTGCTCAATTCACTTTCGGAATCCTATGACCATTTAAGTAACACTTTATTATATGGCATGAATTCAATGAAATAAGATGACGTTTCTTCAGTGGAACTAGGTAACAAGCAACGACAAAAGGAGAAATATAGTACATCATTAGATGTGTTTATTACGTAGGGAAGGATAGATGACCGGAACCAAGAAAAACAAGGAAACACTCGACCCAAGTCACATACTAAATACTAGGATAACATGGAATGTTATTAATGCAAAAGGAAATGGCATATGAAAAGGAATTGTTCGTCCAAACACTTGGGTAGATAAGGAGAAGAAGATGAAAGCGAATGACACCACAAATTCGTTTACTTCAGGGGGTAATGACTTTGAGAGTTTATTAGTGGTACTCATAGGTAAAGATCAATGGATGAATGGATTTTAAACTCATGTAGTTCGTACCATGTGTGCCCAAGGAAGAACCTATTTTATACCTTGAAGAAGGTTAATAGAAGAGTGGTTTTGACGGGTAATGATCACATTTATAGGACGAAGGATATTGGAACAATCAAGTTAAAGCTGCATGACGGAGTAGTCATAATTATAAGTGAAGTTAGATATATATACCAGATATGAAGAATAATTTGAATTATTTGGGTTCTTAAGATTCTAGTGGGTGCAAGATTGTGCTTAAGGGTGGAATGCTAACGGTTACTTCCGGTACTGTGATGTTGATGATGGGAAAGAAATAGGGTAATCTCTATTTCCTTCTATATAGTAAGGTGATAGGAAGTGTTTCAAATTCTATAGAAGCAAATGGAGCAAGTACAGGTTTGAATTTGACGAAACTATGGCATTTGAGATTAGGACATGCCTAGGAAAAGGTGATGATAATGTTGTGTAAGCAAGGTTTGCTCAAAAGTGCGAAGAGTTGCAAGATAGAGTTTTGCGAGCATTATATGATTGAGAAACATGCACGAGTAATGTTTAGAACGGTTATTTATTGCAGGAAATGGTTGTTTAACTACATATACATGGATGTATGGGGTCCTTCAAAGACAAAATCCTTGGAGGTAATCATTATTTTGTTACATTTGTATATGATTTATTTAGGGGGACTTGGGTATATCTCACGAAGCATAGAGATGAGGTCTTTGGTATGTTTTAATAGTGGAGGAAGATGGTCAAAAATTAAACTGGCAGGAAGATCAAGGTACTTAAATCCGATAACAGCAGAAAGCACATAAGTGATTCATTTTAAGAGTATTGCCAAAATGAGGGAATTGTTTACCATTTCATTATTACATGTACACCATGACAAAATAGAATAGCCAAAATGATGAACCGTACATTACTTGAAAAAGTGATGTGTACGTTGTCAAATGCAAATTTGGGGAATCAGTACTAAACAAAGGCCTTATCCTATGTTAGTTTCATTATGAGCATGTTACCATCTTCAAGGGTCGATTATAAAACTCCAATAGATGTTTGGGTAGGGTCTCATACGAATTATGATACATTACATATATTTTGGTGTCCATCTTGTCATTACGTCAGTGAAGATAAAATTGATCCAAGAGCTAGGAAAGCGATTTTTATGGGTTCAAGAAATGAATTTAATGGATCCAAGTTATGGTGTCGACAAGACATGAAGATGATTGTTAACAAAGATGTTACATTTGATGAGGCATCTTTACTCAATGTGCCTATGGGAGAAAATGTGAAGGCTCTCAATGAAAATGAGAACTGCAAGTTGGTGTAAACGAAAATGAGTACTCCGATGGTGACTATTCCAGTGCAATTGGAAGTGACAGCTCTGGTTGATTGTTCCGATAATGATTTGGAGAACATGGAGATTTTTATTAAAGGGTCTAGTCAACAATAACAAAAGTTACCACCTTTGGCAAGCGAAAAGGAGCCGAGAGCTCGACGAGTACCGCAACAATTTGGCTATGAAGATAGTGTGGCATATGCATTGGTGGTTTATGGCGATGAACCATCTTTTTATCGAGATACAATGGCATATAGTCATTGTAATGAATGGAAGAAAATCATAAGTGAGGAGATGAATTATCTTCACTAGAATGAAACATAGGATCTTTGCAAATTGCCGAAAGGGAAAAAATCAATTAAGTGCAAATGGGTGTTTACCAAGAAAGATGGGGTCTAAGATTCTGATGTTCGGTATAAAGCAAGATTGGTGGCTAAGGGATTTACGCAATAGAAAGGGGTGGAATATAATGAATTTTTCTCTTCAGTAGTAAAACACACTTCCATTACAGTGTTATTAGTTATTGTATCGCAGTTTTAAAGCTTAAACGACTCGACGTGAAGACGGCGTTTTTGCATGTGAATCCAGATGAAGAGAATTATATATCTAAACTGAACTAATTCAAGGTTGTTGGCAAGTAGTATTGCATCTATAAACTAAAGAAGTCCTTGTATGGGTTAAAACAATTTCCTATACAAATGTACAAAAAGTTTAACACACATAATGGCTTAGAAAATTAAGCGGAGTGAATTTGATCATTGCATTTACTTTAAGAAACTCAAGGGTAATTCTTTTATCCACTTACTGTTATATGTTGATCTTATGTTTATTTGTTCATCGAGTACGTTTGATTAGCTAGATGAAGGCTCAAGTGAGTCTCGAGTTTCAGATGATGTACTTAGGTGGAGCGAAAAAGATTTTGGGAATGGAGATTGTAAGGGAGAGGAAAAAAAGGAAGATTTTTACTCACTCAGAAGCAATATTTAGGGAAAGTGGTAGTTTGATTTAGGATGTAAGAGTCAAAGCCTGTAAGTGTCCCATTGGTTCCACACTTCAATCTCTCGGCAACTATCACTCCCTATCACTCCAAACACAGAGGATAAGGTGGAGTGTCTGACTCATGTTCTGTATGTGAGTGCAGTAGGAAGCTTGATATATGCTATGGTGTGTAGCCCACTAAATATTGCTCAGGAAATGAGCATTGTTAGTAGGGTCATGGCAAATCTGAGGAAATAACATTGGAATGCTCTGACGTGGGTTTTGTGGTACCTACAAGGAATAAAGAATAAGGGGTTGGTGTAATAGAGATCCAAAGGGTCTATTATTTGCATGTAAGTTGATTCGAACTATGTGGGGATCTTGACAAGTGATGATCAATTATGGGATATGTTTTTAAATTAAGTGGTTATTTGATTAGCTGGAGGTCGATGTTGTAGGGTGTAGTGGCATTGTTTACTATAGAAGCAGAGTACATTGCAGCAGTAGAGGCAGTCAATGAAGCATTAAGGATTCGGAGTTTGATAAGTGATTTAGGAATGCTTTATGAGAATGTCGATGTAGATTGTGATAGCCAAAGTGCTATTTATTTGGACAAGAACCATCTTCATCACAGACAAACAAAGCACATTGATGTTTATTTTCATTTCATACGGGACATTATCGAGAGTGGTGAAGTAATTTTTGAATAAAATTGGCCAAAGGATAATCCTGTAGATATGATGATGAAGGTGGTACTTACGACCAAGTTTGAGCTCGACGTTGATTAACATTCTTCGATGTTAAGGCCCCACTTGTGAGTGTTGACTCTTTAGTGCCGAGTGTGATGCTATAGTAGTATTGATGGAGGAACAAGGAGGAGTGTGATTTATTGTTTGCTAGATAGGATACCTAGATGATTCGCCAAGGTGGAGGTTTGTGAAATTGGCTCTCCGTTGAAGTTACCATGATCGATCATGGTGTGGCAGTGGACTTTTACTGGCTTAGCTAAATCGATCATGCTCCACCATGATCAATCTAGGTCCCAGGCAATATTTTCCCTTAAGTGCAATTTTGGCTCATTTGTAAAATAAGACGTGTTAGGCTTAAAATACCTTGAGAGCTAAAATTGAGAGAATTTTTTCTTGAGTACTTGTAATCAATCTCCTTTGTTCCTATAATTAATATAAACTATCATTTTTGTGGATTAGTGGCATTTACGCTGACACCAAGGTAAAACATTGTCTTGTGCGACTGTTGTTTATTTTCTTATTTCTCTATTGTGAGTGTGCTTGTTGTGACGGTTCCTTCAATCGGGTAATCCTTTGAGCTTGTGTGATCATTCTGTATTGCCTCATGCTCAGTTTTGACCGATTTGGCACATAAATATATATTATATGTAAACCTATATGGCTAACATTTATACACTTGCATCTTTTGGAATTTGAGATAAGCCAAGCGCGTGAATTGAAATTTACTAATGAATACGACCTTGTACTTGGACTAAGACCCAAATAGGAAATATGTTCAAAAACCTCACCACAGTACATTACTAGCCCTAATTTTCCACCAATTAAGTGTTAGAATACAAAGCAAATCCTAATTAACCTGAGCTTCATATATCTTCAATCAAATCAGCAAATGAATAAACATAACCTTTTCGATAACGAACATTAGCTAGAACACCACAAATAGATTGATTCTTAGTGAAAAATGGGTTGATATTAGAGACTTAGGTATAAAAATATCAAAGACTAAAATGGGTTTTCTTGATTTTTCAAAACAATATAAATAAATTGATGGTTTATTAAGGTAATCCATTTTGCTTTTAACTCATGGTTTGACAATAAAACCCAAACTTTTTCTTACAAGAATTTAAGAAATGTAATTATTATAATAGCAAATTAGTATATGGCCTAGCTATTAGAGTGATATACTAAAAGCCTTTTATTATTATTATTATTATTATTATTATTATTATTATTATTATTATTATTATTATTATTATTATTATTATTATTGGTTTTGATATGTTATATAAACTCGATTTATATATTTTAATAAGAATCTTTATGGGCAATGATTGCATTATGTTGTTTGTTTAAATATTGTGCAAGTATGTCTTTTATTCTATATAATAAATGATTTTGTGTGTAGAATTTAGCTTACACACAGAAAATCATATCATCGGTTCTTGTGAATATAAGTTTAGTGGTTCACAGTCTTAGATGGATTTGGATACCCATTGGTATGAACGTAGCACAAGTTTTAACAGTTTATATTGATTATAAGAAACGGTATAATATCAACTCGTTGTGCTAGTACACTTTGTGTGTATTAACCAGGATCAATTTGGGTTAATTATTTTTATACTGATCACTTACGACTATTATGATCACTTATACTCTTAATCTTGAAATAACTAATAGACATATATATATATATATATATATATATATGTAGTGTTTGTTGTTTTGACTCATTAAGAGTGAGATTAATTTATGGATCAATAAGCTCAGTGAATTGGATAAAGATATTATATGTATGATGAATATTAATTATTGATGGAACCCACGTCCTTTTATAAGAATTGGTGATAACCCCTTGAGAAGCTTATAAATTTTGATCATGTTAAATCTTGCAAGTGGATTATGTTAATCCAACATGTTAAATAAGTTTATTGGTAGGCTAAATGATTAACAAGTCATTTAAATATAATTGACAATAATTTAATTTAAATGATCGGCTGTTATATGTAATCTTAACGTGGGGAGAGTAAAAGGTATTTAATAACAAGGATTTCGAAATATAATTTTGAGATAAGGACGGGAGTGTAATTATAATTCTTTAGTGATGTGAATTATAATTTATGGAAGAAATTAGTTCATAATGGAATTATGATTCCCGCTTTCCATAGTAAGCCTAAACACTTATATCTCCACAGGGTCCTGTAGACACCCCAATTCTTGACCCCCGCAAGAACCCTAAAATGTTTTGGCAAGGTTCACTTCGAGTCCGGAATTCACCCGTACACTAAAAACTACTTCAGGAGGGTTTGTTGGACAACAAACAGACTTACTAATTAGGTTTGTTACACAAAAAACCTTGTTTGTTGCACGACAAACCCCCCAAACACAAACCAACAACCTTCTTGCACGTCACTCTGTTAGAAACCTTATTTCAGCCGTTTATCGAATGACATATGGCCTTTTGTTGCACAATAAACGACACATTGTTGTGGATTATAGCACGACAAACCTATTCTAGTACTATAAATAGGCTTGAACCCCCATGGGTTTAGGGACAAGATTTTTACCCTAAAATTCCTACCATTCTCTTTAATTTTCTGATTTTTAAGTGATTTCAAGTTCTCTTTATATATTCATCTAATTAGACTTTGATAAAACCAAACATCGGATCACGGAATATAAGATTTTCATTCATTTCCCCGTTTTTTCCAAAAATCATATTTAATAAATGTTCTTTAATATAGAATAAATATATAATGTCAATATAGACTGAAATGACGGAATATGTGCCTAACACTTTCCCAATCCATAATATACTTTCCAAACCCTATAGGATCCTGGTTTCGTAGACAAACATGTAAGTAAAAGGCTTATCTATAGCCTTTCCCCATTATACAACCCCTTTCGTCTGTTTTCTCGTAAAATGTACTGGTGATTCTGAACGAACCCTCATGCTTCTAGAATAAAATTGTAGGACACGTGATATGAATTATCACCATATAGAAGCAAATGAAACAACGGAATCCTTTTCGATATTTCAGGCCCTAAATTAAATGTCGAGACTAGGGGGTCGCATTTACTGATTCTCATATGTCCCTATCGTAGCCGTATATATACGTTAGCTTTGACTCTTTTCAAGAACACAAGAATTCTCACGAATTTGGCATTTGTGCCATTGAGAGAAGATGAGGAATCTTGGTGATACCGCGGCCTACACTCGGTGCAAGATTACATGGCGAAAGGAATATGATAGAAGATTGTGAGGTTCCATCGAGCCTGTATTCTCAATTCGTCTACACCAACTCCTATTTATACTGAGACGAGATCAAATCAGAGAGATCTCGAAGGTAAAAATCTGATTCTGTAGTAGGGTTTTACATAATTTTTGTTTGATCTATACACAATATTAAACGATCCTAGTCTTAAATTTCCATCACTAGCATTTTAACCACTTATATACTTAGACCCACATGGTTTTTGTAATTAGTGAATAACCCTTCCTCAAACCTCACTAGCTATAAAAATAATCTGAGCAATATATGCTCAAGATTGAAAACAAACGTCACTCCTTTTTCCCTTTATTCTCTCACCACTACCAATATCCACTAACCCCTTTTTTATATCTGCATCTTTTTAGTTTTTTACTTTTATTTTCTTATGATAGATTATTAACATTGATAGCAATATGGAGCATTTACAATAGTAAACTTAAGAATATGATTAAATATAGTAAATATATCATGCTTACTTTAGATGTGAAATAACAATATAGTAGACAAATTTGCCAAACAAGCATATTATATCCTGCCAACAAATATTTGGGACAGTGAGAGATCGAGAGAAGGTGCATTGCTGTGTTTAAGATACATATTCATTGTATATTAAGAGTGACCGAAGAGTTTTTAGTATTTCCACAAATTAATAAATCTTCCTTTCGCGTATTAAATTAGAACAAAATAATGATACAAGAAATATTTGAACTCATGACCAAATGTTATTATATGTTTATAATTTAAAGAATTTGTAAATATTCTATTGCATATACGTAAAGTGTACCACTATGTGAACATGTAGACGCATAAAGAGGTTGGAATGGTCAACACCAATTTCTTTATAAGTAATGTTTAGTAAATAATTATTATCGGACATTAGACATCTGGCCAACACTTTTTCATGATTGATTTCTTGCTTGCCCTCTACCGGTTATCAGCTTCAAGCAATAAATTTTTTCTAACTTTCTTTGGCAATATCATTAATTTATCAACTTTTTTTTTTGGGAAAGGGGGGGGGGGGGGGGGGGGGGTGTTGGTTCTTAGTCATCTTATTTTTCATCCTCACCCACCACTCTCAATGGCAACCACACTTGTTTTCACTCTGTAGATCTTTTTGTATTTTATTTCTTTTTTCAATAGATATAGATTAATCATGGATATATAACATTACAAACCTAGCACTCGGACTACTATTAGTTTGAAGCTAATCGCTAAGATCGAAACTTGAACTTGAGTTCTTTGTATAAATAATCATAAGTCTATGGGGTTTTTTTGTATTTAGCCCAATAATTTTGAATTATTTTGCATTTAACCCATTTCGAATCCAAAATTTGTAAATAGTCTAGCTCAAATGATTGGATAATTACTAATTTTTTACTTTTAATTATTTTTTATTTTAAAAAATTAATTAGTTTATTTCCAAGATTACACTTTTGTTGACTTTTAATTCTCATAATTAATAATCTCTTGGAATCTAGCTTCTCGTAATTGAAAGTAACAATTAAACATTCAAAATTAATGTTTTAAATTGAGTGGATAAAGCACTAATTTATAATTAAAAAAAATTTGTAACCGAAATGTTTAGTCACATATGATATTCTTTCGTTTTATATTCAAGACTTTTAGGGAGACATATTAGTAAAAAGAAAAAAATTAGATGGCAGACGTAGTAAAGACTAGAACGTAAGGAGTATGATTTCAAAGTGTTGCTGACCTTTTTCATCATCTTTGAGAACCATTGAAATCTTCCGAAATAAGTTTGCATGATTCAAACCAACTTTCACAACGCACTAAAATGTTTTAATAATCCAACCTGCATTCAAAATAAATACTATTATAAGTAAATATTGGTGGTAATAATTTGAAAATAAAGAACACATCTACATACATATCTGTTATATCTAATATGATCAAAAGAAGATATATTAAAACACATTTATTCTATTCAGATTTATTAAAAAAAGTAAGTACTACATGCCTAATAAATCTAAGGACATTTATATGTGAAAAGATTAAACAAAATATGTAGACAACTTAACATGTTATAGATTAAATAAGACAAAACATGTATGGTAGTATACGTTAATAGAAATATAGAATATAAATATAATCGAGCAAAAGAGTTTATACATATATATGAGTTGACACTTTTATAAAATTAAGCCCTACAATAATGATTAAAAACGAGAGTAACAATATATCAAGTAAATTACTTAGATATATTTACCCAAATATAATTTCCCGAAAGTGTAAATTAATATACCGCTCAACTCAAAAAAGAAATGAAGAAGAAAAAGGTGAATAATCCTCCCCGTTTTCTATAGGCTTGCACTACCACCGCCGTCTCACAAAACTTCTTTTTCACTGACCCTTTCAATTCATACAATTGCAACCCCTAAATAATGTAATTGTTTATAATTCAATAAAGACAGCGTACAAATCTTATCATTCAATAAGGGCTATTCGGTCAAATTAGCCTTAAAAAATTAGAAGATTGAAGAAAAAAAAGATTTTTGAACTTGGGCTAAAAACAAAATATAGGGTTAACTACAAATTTTTAGAAGATATTGGGCCTCGATAAAAACAACCCCCAAAAGTGGGTTAAATACTAATTCTCTATAGAAAATAAACAAAGTACATGAGCCCATCAAAACATAAACACGGTGCTCTCCCTTTTGATAATATTATTTTATTTTCTTATCAAAACATAATTCATTATTTTGTTAATGTGTTTTATTTTTTTAAATGTACAAATTAATTATTAACTAAATAGAAAATATGGTATCTATATGTTTTCTCCTTATTTATAAAAAATCATGACTTTAATTTGAATACGAATCATTCTTTCATTACTACTAGTATTACATTGTTATGTTAGATTAATTTAGAAGGACAAAAAAAAAACATATGTCAAAACAGAATAAAACCAAACCAAAACCGAACCAAACCAAAACCGAAGAGAGATGAGACAATGGAAAAGCGAGAAGAGAGATGGAGACCATGGAAAAGCGAGTAGCCATGGAGGCAGAAAAAATGGGTACAAAAAACTCCAAGAGAAATCCTAGGATTAGCCTAACCTTAAGATAGAGCAAAGCGCAACACAAATTGGAATTGTTGTTTACCCCGGGGTTGATGTGATCCAATATTTACTAGTTAATGGCACATAGAGTGACATTTCAACATAGCAACCACTCAAAAGTTGGGGTCTATTATGACAGAAATCAAAAGCGCTATAATTAAACTTTAAGACGGTAAATTATAGATACTGCTTGTAATTAAATTTTAATGAGGTAAGTTATAAATAACTCGATACAGGCACTTTGAGGATAGATTGAGATGCTTCCACAATATCTAAGATAAACACATGCAATATATCGAATGGCATAAGAAGACAAAGTAAAATTAATTTAAGGAAAAAATCTGAATTAAGAGATTAAGATTAGGGGTGTTTTCGATTTCGGTTGGGATAAAAATTAGGAGACCCAAACTAAATTTAAAATTAAGTTCGATTTCGGTTCGGTTTCACTTTTTAGATCTTCCTGACCCAAACCCAAACCAAATTTGCGGTGATTTAGGTTCAATTTTATTGGGCTTCACATTTTTTTTAAAATAAATAAATTTAAAGCAACAATTATTTTAGTCAAAAAAATAAAAACCCTATATTTGCTCCTATTATTTTAGATAGAGAAAATATTGACTCTTACATTGATAATATAACTCGTAATATATTTTCAAGTCATGTATGCAATGATTCGGTTTGGTTCGGTTTTGAATTATCACGCCCCAAACCGAAACCAAAATATTAGGTTTCGGTTTGGTTTCTTTTTTTGGTTTCGATTTTTTATGGATTAGTTCGGTTATTCAATTTCCAGGTTCACTACAACACCCCTAATCAAGATAGGGAAGATGAAAGAAATATGCCTAATTTCCTCAGAGGGAGAACTGAGACAAAGGCAATAGAAAGAACAATGACAATTACTTTTTGCCATATGTATTATTTTAAAGAAGGAATTAAGATGAAGAAAGATAGAATTCCAACTACTATATATATATACTAGGTATTGCCCGTGCTGGACGGCACGGCGACATAAAAAAATAAACAATTAAGCAAAAAGTACTAATATTTAAACAGCATGCAATCCAAAACATATATTTAGAAAACTGTATATGCAAACTATTTAACGGTTAAGCACAGGGGGGAGGAGTTTGCTAAAATCTAACTCGAGATACCAAAAGATATATTGGATCCGACCAGATTGAGGTGATTTTTAATTGAAAAACACGAATTTATCCCCGTTTCACCATTTCATTAAGGTCGTGTTGAGTTAATTTATTATCACTAATTATTCACTAATATATACAAACATTAACATATCCCATTATTATTACAATGGCATTTTATATTTTTTAATGTCATTGTAAAAGATTAAACATTTTCAGAGAAGGAAGGGGTGGGCCATTTGCCATCCATATTCATTCACTATATATATAACAACATTACATATTTTCAAATTTTATTTGTAAATATATGGTTGCAGATAGTAACATTGGTTTACAAAAGTAATATATATATATATATATATATGTATATATATTTTTAATAAAATAAAATAAACTATTTAAGTTTGTAAAAGATTAAATAAAAACAAATATCTTTTTATATTTTTAAACTAAAAGAAGAATTAGTTTGGAACATTAAATAAGTAATATATATATATATATATTATATTTTTAAACTAAAACTCATATATATTTAACATTAATTTTGAACAAAAATTAAATAAAATGCAATTATGGTTGACTTTTTTCAATTTTTTTATAACATCTATGTGTAAACTCAAATTCCATCTCATTATAAAGTTTTTTCATTTCTTTATTATTATTATTAATCTAAATATGAGAAGGTTTTTTTTCAAGTTTTTTTTTTTTATCATGTTAACATTAAAACCCATATATATTTAACATTCATTTTGAACCCAAATTAGTTTTTTTGAACCCAAAAAACACACATACTCACAAGTGGATTTTTTTTGTTTTTTTTTAACCCAAATTTGATAAGTTTTTATTTAGTTTCAACTTTCAAATTTCAAGTTTTTATTTACACTGTTCAATGTATCTTAATTTTCTACATCTATATTTAATTTAACATTAAACCCAAGTTTAAAAAAAAAAATTATAACATCTATATGTGAAGCCAAATTTCACCTCATTAAAACCCATATTTATTTAACATTCAAAATATTAATGTTAACATCAACAGTGCTCTTACGGTTGGGTTTTTTTTTAAGTTTTTTCAAATTTTTTTTCTCATGTTAACATTAACATTCAAAATATTACATGTGCACTCACGGTTGGATTTTTTCTGAGTTTTTTTAGTTTTCTCAGTTTTTTTTAACCCAAATTTCATACTTTTGAACCCAAACTCTCCAAAATTATTATTATAACAAAAAATTAAAACATATGTACATGGAGAGAGAGAGAGAGAGAGAGAGAGAGAGAGAGAGAGATAGTAGTGAAGAAGAAAAATTTAAAACATATATAAATAGTAGCCCAAAACTACATTAGAATAAAAATTGGTGGACAATATTAATTAAAGAAGAATAAAACTCACATACATACATGAAAAAATATATATGAAATAATATACATACATACATTCTTCAAAAAATGAAACAAAAGAGTATATTTTTCAAAAGAGTAAACAATAAAAAAAAGTAGAAGATGGAAAGTTTTAATGAAAGAGAGTATTTTTTTTGTGAGGGAGAGAGAGAGAGTATTTATAAAAAAAATTGTGAGAGGGAAAAAGTTAGAACTTTTGATTTTTGAAATTCAAAATGTATTTTTTTATCATTAAATTAAGGTGGAGAAAAATAAAATAAAAAAGTATGATTTGATGGGGTGATTTGATATTCTAAAAACATATTTAAGGATTCATATTATTTTTTGTAATTTATAAATAAATTTAGACCATTAATTAAATAAATAAAATAAAAAATATATCTTATAATATAGATGAAACGAGATATGAGATTTTCAGTCTCAAGGGAGGTTCAGAGAGCAGTTGTGTATGTGAACGACGAGAATGCAGAGGAAATTTTACTGCTGAAGTTCTATTGAAAAAATAAATGAAGGCGCTGATTGGTACGGTAAACGCGTGAAATTTTAATCTACCTTTTTCTGTTTCGAACAGAAAGGTTAAAGGCCAAAGTCAACTTCTACACCTCTCACATCACATAATAAAAAGATTTGACCTAGCTAATATTAAAAAAAAAATTAAGGAGTCACAATTTATGTGCTAGTCTATTTCCGTTTCTAAGAACAAAATAAAAAATGATTTGTACATCAAAAACAAAGGAACAGATATCTTTAAGACCGGAATCGCTATATTTACACAATCATTTGAGTTTAAAAAATCATTAATATTAAAGGCAACAGATTTTACTACAATCCAAGTTGTTGTTTGATACACTTTTTTACTTATCCGCTTGTGTTACTATGAGTTTATGTACTTAATCGACTGTAATTTAGTTTCAAACTCAAAGATAATTTTGCGCTCACATTTAATGTACAGGTAAACTTGGAACCCCTTGCAAAAGTTAGTACGCATATTTTCATTAATTATTTACTTTAACCTCTTCTTTGTGTTATTTACATTTTAACTCATTAGAAAATTGTACTTGCCTTTTTTTTAGATAAATCTAGCCTATTATACAAGGTGAAGTGAGACAAGTATGCCAACATGATACAAAGTCGTTGGTAACATTTAAACATATATTTAATCACTATTTTGATTCTTTCTTTTAATAAAAGTGATGAAGTAACATGCATATCAAGTTCTTGAAATACTATAGTCAATTTTCTGCTTCAACTTTTTCTTAAATAATTATACCCTATCTAATTTATGAATTTTCCTCTTCTAAAAAGATATTATATATGAATTTTCCTACACGCAGAGTACCTGTCCCACATATCGTTACGATCCATATCTAAGCCAAGCCAAGGGGCAATTGCCCCCCTAAATTTTTTGTAATTGCTAATTTACCTCTCTCTCTCTGTATGTGTCTATAAATGCAGTTTAGCTAAGGCAAATGTTAAGGCATAAAGGGTGTAAAGTTGCATTGCGAAAAGTATATAATAGGATCTTTCCTTCTTTGTGTTTATAAATAACAGTCTTCTCTGTAGAGTAATAAAACAGTAAATGTGCTCTCTAGTCCTCTCTAAATCGGGTATGACTTAGGAATTGGTACGTAATGAACTGTTTGCTTTTATGTATTTTCTCTATTATTTTTAGCTATAGTTTGTTAAATAACAGTCTTGTGTGTAAAGTAATAAAACAATAATACCCATTTCCCGACTCAAACTCAACTGAATTTGTTACATGGTTACTAAACTTGAAGAGGGAAAAATGAGTTCTTTCAGGTGACATGAAATAGAGACTGTGCAAATGTATCACGTTACTCACTGTTCTAGGACATGTTAACAATAAACAAGAAAATATCTATGAAGAGCATTTGTAATCCAATCAATAGATTAAACATAATAGAGTGGAGAAATTACCTGTTTTGCTTTGGCTGGAGAGATGACCACTATGCCTTAATGATTGATTCTGGCTTTTCTCCATTTCTATGTTTATATATAGAAGGAAGCAACTAGCAGATCTCAGTACCCCAAAAAGTAAAAGAGAAAAGGTCAACGGATCGAGGTGAATTATTTTAAGTATAAATAAGACAGTAATGCTACACATTTTAAAAAATAATCATTTGTTGATAAAATATCTTTTGGTACATTATATGTTATAGCTAGCAAGAAAATTGGATTGTTAATTTGCTATATTCAAAAAAAAAAAACAGTGTGTTCTTAATTTATACAGTGAGAGAATGGGGAATTTTATATCCAAACTCATAGTTAGTTTATTTCAAAGACAGCTCATTATGTAGCATTTCTTATATAAAAAGATTCTTACAGACAGCTCATTATGTAGCATTTCTTATATAAAAAGATTCTTACAACAACCAAACACTTGGCTTTATTATGTAGCGTTTCTGCCTGGTAAATTAATTTAAACAGACCACGTGGGGCACCCGGAGCCCCTCCAGAATTTTGAAAATTTTAGTTAATTTGAGTAGTACTTTTTTATTGGCCTCTTTTATTTTTTTTCTCACAGGAAAAATTTATAATATTTTAAATTTAAACATATAAATACAAATTTTAATCATGCATACAATAAGTTTCACTATTATAAAAATACAGAGAAAATTATATTTAACAATTGCGGTTTTCGCCGGTTAGCTTATTTTAAGCTTTTTTTTTTATATTAGTTATTGTTATGCCAAAAAAAATTTTGCTCGCCACACACAAATTCTAGCTAGGTCCGCCACTGCTAATTTTACATGTAAAATGTATTGGGGAAATTGTGTTTGTATTCAACACTAACGAAAATATGATAATTGTGAAATGCATTCCAACACAAAAAAAAAAGACAATTTTTTTTTTTTATTATTTGATTGAGCCATTGATATGACCTATATCAACACACAAGAGGGTAAATGTATAAACTATTTATGTGATCAAATTAAGAGTTATTATTTACTTTATTTTTCAATTTTTTATTTATTTTTTATTTATAGCAAAAGCTTCAAAGAGGAAAAATGCATTGACAACTTTCTGCATCAACAAGCGAAGATAACCAAATTGAAAAACAAAGAGTCCCGATTCTCCGAAATCTCTAAATTAAAAACGAATATACTTTGCTAAATTAAGAGCAACTAATAATAAATGTTTTAAGGGAATAGTTCATTTTTTAAGTTGAGATGGAAGGAGTATGCGTGTATATGTAGATATATGACATGATTATGTATATCTCTCCTCTACAATTAAGATGCTCAAAATTTAGTAAGAGAAAATGTGTTGTATATCCCTCCTGCACAAATATATTCAAGTCATGATCTTACTACGTACATCATACTACATGAAGTACTTCTTTCTTAATTTCTTTTATAATATAATAGCTTTTTTAAAAAACTCTAGTCAAGGAGCAGAGCAAATTTTTTTATTAAAAAAATCATAATACGCTACACAAATGGAGGTAGTCCTTCCCAATCAAATAGTCACTAAAAGCGATTTTTTGAAACTATTAAAGGGGTTTGAGCTTGTTTCTCGGTGGAGAACTAGCTGTTGCTTTTGTACTGTCATAGCTCCATCATCATCCTACCGCCCTTGAACTTTTCTTCGAAAACTTGCTTTTTCTCTACATTCACCATACTTGCAACACCATCTCCAAGGGATTAATCAATTGCCCAGTCAAACTACCAATGACAGGGTTCAGATCCATATCCACTCATGTGATGAGTGGACAGTCATAATTATGAACTTTATTTTATACTGTCCAAATTACAATTTTATTATTCTTTTTTGAGATATTTCAAATTAAGTGTTCACTTCCCTAATATAATCAACATATCAAAATCAGTAGATTAAGGTAGATAGAATAATGCTTACGATCCTGATGGTGGGTCTACATACTGCACTATTTGTGATCAACTTTTGTTATTAAAAGGCTAAGTTCGTATATAAAAATTCGTGTTAAATATGGGTCCTACGTGTATAATTTGTCGCAGAAGCTTTAGACTACAGATACAAATTAGGGCCTGTCCTAAGTTTTGAACGACCCTTAGACGAATTTTTTTTTTGAGCCCTTTTGTATTTATATGAATTTATGTATCTTTTTTAAAGCAAATAATTTTATCTTTGTATATTCATGCATTTTCTTGAGTGGCTGCCATACTTGATTTTTATATAGTTTAGGATTATTTTAGGGAAAATAGTAAAGCTACATCTAGTTTTTAATTAGAAAACATCATTTTAAGTTAATTAAAAATATTTTTTACTACCTATTATAAGGCACATCTAGGAACAAAAATTTCTCTTTCAATAATATTTTTCTTACAATAAAATAGAATTCTTGTAATTGGAAGCTATAATATATAATGGTCTTAAACAATTGAAAACTTTAATAGAAAACGTGTGTTTAAGAAATCTTTTTCATAGACCAAAACACCGTGCCTTTTTGTAATCATTTTAATGGCTTACTTTTGTTCAGTTAATTGAACAATCAGTGAAGATCGAAGAAGAGATATTGTGGTTCTGAAGAGAACTACATTATTTTTTTTTTCTTTTGTATTGAAAGTGCTTTTAATGGATAAGCCTAAGTGTAAAAATAAGTTTCATCAAAAATTGCGGTGTCAAAATTAAAAAGTGAGTGTGCCCGCACAATCATATGTGAATAAGAGACTTTTTCTTAAGATCTCCCCTTGCAATAAATAGTAAATTGTAAGTTTAACTTATGAAAGAAATGAAAGTTTGACTTACAAAAGATATGCTCCAATTAAATAATTAATGCTCCCCTTCACCCCTACCAACAGCCTTATATTAATTGGTGGTGTGTGATTTTGATTAGGGGTGGTCAGTCACTTGAAATTTTAGTATTTAAACAGAAATAAATATAAATTTAACTTACTCAAGATGTACTATAATTAAGTAATTTATGTAAGTCAACATTATTTTATTTATCCAACTTGCCATGCCTTGGGGTTGACCTCACCACACATCAAAACTATCTAATCTTGAGCCACCAGCTGCTGGACCAAACACCACCCAATGTGCTCTTATTTAATGCAAAATACTTTACCTACTTTAACATATATGTATAGACTTAAAAATATCGAAAGTCCTACTATATCGAGAGTCCTTGGCGATGACTTGGACCGCTTATGCTCAGGACCGACTCTGAGACAAACTATTACTTATATATAATTAGTAAAAGAAGGTTTAAATTGTCTTTTTGTAGAATTTATTGGTTAAATTAAATTATATTAATTATTTAATTTGACTAATTGGCAAAATTCCTTATTTTATTTTATTTTACTAGTCTTTTGTGAAGTTTAAATCAATGTGTGATTTAATAAAAACAAAAACAAAAAATAAGATATTAAACAGCGGAACAAATTTAAGAAACTACCTTTACCCTGATTGTGATCAATTGTTCAAACTTTGTTTCTTGAGTAAAATTCGTATACACATTTTTATTAAGGTAAAATATTTTTAGGGGATAAAGCTTCAAAGATACTTATCGATCTTTCGGTGTAAAATTAATTAAGGATTTCCTTAAAGGACAACATTTGTAGAGGAATATTTTGCGTACACCATTTGTTTTAGAGGCAATGGGTTTAAAGGGTCTCTTCCAAAATTAAAATCACTAAAAGGACGTGTTACTTTTTTATTATAAAATAAGGACAACCAATATTAAAGAGACACGTGGCTGATAAACGCATAATATTGTCATGTCTAAGCTCCTTCCCGGAGTCGCTTGACGCGTTTGTTGCTTTAATTCTGCCTAATTATCCACTTATCTCGAGATTAGTGCTTTAGCGAGTTTTGTATCTAACATGGCCAAAGTGGTGTGTATTTTGTAGTATTCCATGTGTTTGTAGGATTGGGATACAATGGCATTGCATGAAGTGATCAAGAGTAAGCTAGGAGGCTTGCAAAGTGCTAAGTGAACAAGTTCCAGACCCATGATCGATCATGGGCAAAGCCATGATCGATCATGGTTGCAAAATTTTCTGGCAGAACACTTCCATGATCGATCATGGGCATAACCATGATCGATCATGGCCCTGACAACTTGTCCATTTCACACCCAAAATGGGCTATTTTAGTGGTTCAAGCTATTTTAGATATTTAGTTAGATATTTTGCAACCTTTTAATATATATTATTTTCTCTTAGCTTCTTGGCTAAGATATCTAGTTTTTTTACACTTAGAGTTCTAGAGAGAGGGGAGAGCTCATTGTGGTGTTGTTCTTCATTTCTCTTGTAAGTTTTTAATTTGTAAGAATGATTTCTTCTTCTATAATATTTGTTCTTGCATCTATTACGGAGTAGTCTATTACTAAGGTTACGAAGGTTGTTTGCGATATAATATTCGGTGATTTATGGCTCAATCCATGTTTAAAGATTGAAAAATAGTTGTAAATCCTTTTCTTCTTCATTTCCTCCATTGTTACAAGCTTTCTAGGTATATTCATAATAAAGTAAGACTTTATATGCCTTGTATATTTAGTGCTTGGTTGTTAATGAACATACAACATATTTATATGGTTCTAGAAAGCTTGTAGTCTTTTTCCCCCATCCATGGAGCTTTTTCCCTCTTCATAGAATTTATGAATAGTTCTCAAAACTCCATAGATGGATTATAAATTTGTTTAGCTTATCTTTGATTCATTTATTGATATATTGAGTGCTTCTTACACTTTGTGTGATACTTAGACTCTTTATTTTCTACCATAAGTGATAAACGATGAGTTGACGAATTTATCCCATAAACTTCATTCCGTTCCAGTGTTAGGATTCACTTTATAATTTTCATTCTTTAAATCATGAGATTACCACACTTGCTTAATGTTAAATCTTTTTTTTTATGATGAGTTTGTTATATCTATCTCGGATTAGCTTCTTCGGGAATGGGTTACCTTGCTTCACACCCGTAGCTAAGAGGTAGGAATGATAACCTCGTCTTTGGTGGAATGTCGTTTGTCTCTCTCTTGATATAGCTTCAATTCGGGAATGAGTCGCCTAGCGTCGCACCCTTTGCTATTGAGAGATACACCAACATTCCCCATTTCTCGAGAATCCTTGTGTTGTAATCTTAGTATGAGCTAATGATCACCGTTTCTTAAATCGTAACTAATCTCCACCTACCTTAGTGCTTTCTTATTAATTTTCGCAACCGTTTTACATTTACGTTGTTTCACAACAAATCCAACTCACACAAAATCTGAAAACCACTTAATCTGTAATCCATTCCATTCCTTTTCACTTATCCCTGTGGTTCGACACTCGGACTTCCGAGACTATATTACAACTTGACGTGCCTGCACTTGGGCTCTATCGCAACGCGCTATTTAAGCGGCGTCAGTGGCGGTACTAAAATTATTGCAAAACACAAAAAAATACCCTATCGTTTTCCCAAATTACGATTGTGCCACTTTCACAATCCCGCCTCTCTCTCTCTCTCTCTCTCTCTCTCTCTCTCTCGCAGACCTAACCCCCATTTCTCAACCTCTCAATCTTTGCTACAACCTAGATTCTGTCCATCATCAATCATTTAGATCATCTAAATTTATGTTTTCTACTCTTAATTTACTCGATTCAAAGCCGGTTGATCGTTCATAGAACCGATTCAAGGAAGGTCATTCCCTCGTAATTTTTCAAAGCTACAGGTGCGATTCCTCTATTTAATCGTTTTGATATACTTTCGTGATGTTATATATATATAACATCTATGTATATTACAAATATGTTGCAATTTAACGATTTCGTCATGTTATATATATATATATATATATATATATGAACATATGTATATATTACGATTTTGTTTGAGTCTTTCTTCCTTTTGGTTGATGTTGATGTTGATAATGACGTTCATTATAATTTACAAATTCACAATAGTTTGCATCTTTATTTCTTAAAAGTTTTTATTCAAGTATTTTTTATTATTCAACTTTCCAGCTTAAAATGCAGGGGAAAAGGACAAAGAGTAGAGGAGACTATATATCAACTTAAAATCCATTACTAAGATTTCCCTATAATTAATTAGTATATTAGGAAGTCAAGAAGGATAGGTTCCAAAGGGTTGCCTTAACCTGAAAATAATCGGATGTAGTCAGATTTGCAACTACATATATCCACCAATCCAAAACTTTTGTCTTACAATCCATCGAAGTTGAAGATTTCATTTACCCATTTGTCACTTCTCAAAACTTTTTAAATGCTTTTAGCTTCTTGATCTTCATTGTATTTGATCAAAATTGCTCTGCTTTACAAAGGAATAAAAAGGGCCATGGATTTGGGACAGACTACTCTTATAAATGAACTAAAACAGGGGAAATAGTTAGTTAACCAGCTCAAGAACCATCTAGATACAACTTCACCACAAACTTGTGAATTTCTACTTGAGAAAATACTTTCCTCTTTTGAGAAATCACTTTCAATGCTAAATTGCTAGCATTGTAAAAACAAGTTTGTTCTTGATTCTTTTTAGAATTGCTAGCATTTTATTTTATGAAAATGTTACGTTTAACTTTTTAAAACTAACATCAACAAAAATATTCATTTGCAGTGCGGATTGTGCCTTATACGTATGCGACTTTTGCGAGAAGCTCATTTGTGGGGAAACAATACCAAAATTATGTAATGCCCACTAATGCAAGCAAAGCGCGCAATGATTACATGGCTTATATTGACAAATGAACCACATTCTTGGAAACCTGATTACAGTAATCAAGAAGCTGTTGATGACGTAATTGAGTTCATTAAGACCAATGAGAATGTCTTTACAGAATAAAAGAAATAGGTTTTCGATCAATGAGCATGTCTTTATAGAATAGGAGAAATAGATGTTACCTTTCATTTTTGCTTAAAAGGGTTTTATTATATATTTGGCTATGTTCTTATGTACTAGTGTTAACAAAATATTAAATGGTGATGAATTATTTGCTATAGAATGTTTGAAAAAGGAAAATGCCTTTTGCGACTGATGAATATGGGATCTCACTGTTATTTCTGAACCCTGTTGAGGCTGTACTATTAATATTTAGCCTCTTTTTAATAGTAACATAAAAAATGGTGGTTTTCTATTTTTGTAAAGAAGGATGTATAACATTTGCTCAGGAAAATAAGTATTAGATGGAGAGTATTTTATCACATGCATCAACTTACTTTCTCAATTTTTACACAAATTAGGATTTTTTTTTTCATATTACTATCAAATGGAGCCTTAAAGTAAAAATGAGAGTAAGAGAAAATTGTAAAGGTAGAAGTGGTTTTAAACGTACCCAAACAAAGTTTAAATGGCATTACCCATTTCTTTACAAAATTGAGTTGTATGCTATGTTTCTAGCATACTGTATTACTTTAATAGAAAACAATTTTAGGTTTGTCAATAATAGCCATACCCCATCTAATTACTGAATGTTGGTTCTGAATTGCATTCCTAGCCATACCCCCATTTAGTGCAAAATCATTTTTGCAGTGAAATATTTCTAAAGATTGCACTCGCATATAGTGCAAAATCATTTTTGCACTGAAATATTTCATTGGAAAAACGATTTTGCACTAAATGCGAGTGCAATCTTTAGAAATATTTCACTGTAAAAATGATTTTGCACTAAATGCGCGTGTAATCTTTAGAAATATTTTACTGTAAAAACGATTTTGCACTAAATCCGTGTGCAATTTACAAAAAATATTTCACTGCAAAAACCCTTTTACACAAAATCCGAGTACATCTTAGCGTAGATAATCAAAGTCTTTCGCATTCAAATAAACAACTTGCAAAGAACACCAACATCTTGATATTATTTATTCCACAAAACTAGAAAAACATAATCATTCATATATCAAAATCAAAATTACATTCTTTTAAAATCAAAACTAAAGGAATTCAAAAAAAAATTCTCAAATACCATTATACCAAGAATTTCAAAATTTTAAAATATTCGCTAAATGTAATTATACTATGCCATAGTAAAATCTAAACAATCGATGCAATGCACGTCTTCTTATTGTGATATCCATAACGGTTACACCTTCCACACTTCTGTTTCTTCTTTGTACTTAAATCGGCGCTCTCAATTCAATTATTTTTAGGACGAACGCGTTGAGTTTTACATTCGGGAGTTAAAATTTTCGATACATTAGAAACATCAGTAAGACGATCAAAAGTTAGCATCGGGTAAATTGCATGAGCATAAGAGCTCTGAAAGTTACACGTAAAGAAGCAAGGATCACAATAGTCATAAACAATCTTCCTATCAGCCAAAATACAAAAAATGGCATGTGAACATGGGAAGCCATCAATCTGCCATGAATTACAACCACACTCTCATTTCGAAAGATGTACTCGATAAGACTTTTGCTCTATAACTTCAAAGACGGAATCAGATGGTTTGACAACTCTCCATGTCGAACTCTCATTAACCTTCTCCTTCAAGGATTTTCAACCTCCGGACACAAGAGAGTTTTCCAATTCCTCGACAATTCACGTCTATCCGAAATTTGCTTCATTATTTTCACACGAATTTGCTCTAACATTGTTATAGGAAGATTTCGTTCATTTGCAACTCACGAGTTATAACTTTCGGCCATATTAGAACACATAACATCATATCTTCTTCCCCAAAAAAATGCATTAATCCAATGATTAAGTGGTGCACCCCTAAAGAAATCTTCCGTAACATTCTTCGCAAGTGTCTTAAGGTCATCGTACGCATTTTGAAACTCGTCAAGCAAACGAGCATATGCACAACTAGTAAACAAACTCAAAGCTAATTTTTGTTTTCTATATTTCGATGGAAAACATGAACTAAAATTATTCCTCAAATGCCATAGGCAATAAGCTTGAAAACCATTAGGGAAGACCCTAGGAACTGAATTGATCAATCCAACATGTCTATCTGAAATAAATGTCAACACAATAGTAGTTCGCACAATAACCTTCAAATGCTCCAAGAACCACTGCCAGTTATCTACATATTCTGCATCCACTACAGCCATCGCAAGTGGAAAAATCCATATCAAAATAATTAAAATTAGAATAGATCTATACTTAACTAGATTACCTGCAAAGTAAAAAGACTAAAAACTGAAATAATAAAGTAGACAACATAAAATACAAAAATTAATCACAAACGCACCTCCATCTCCATTTGTCGCAATGGCAGACAACATACAACTCTTAAACTTCGCCTTCAAATGGCAGCCATCTAAACATAACAACGGTCGACAAAAGTTAAAGCCATATATGCAAGCCTCAAATGATATGAATATTCTCTTAAACTTGTGACACTCTTCTTCAACCTCAAGTAAAATATAGCTTCTCGGATTTGTTTGCTTTATACTATCAGTGTACCCCGCAAGCTGGTTGTATGATGCAGAATCATCCCCATGAATCTCTTTGATCGTAATCCCCCTACCAGTGTAATCAAAGTAATAGCTTAGTCTAACACCGCATTCTCGCCTAAAATAATCTATAATCTCTGTAGGTTTTACTAGCGGCTTGTCTCGAACCAAACCAAAAATTACTAGTTTAACAAGTTGACTTGTCATGGGCGGCTTTCTCAAATCTTTGAATCCAACGCCACATGTATGCTCCTTCACCATTTCCTTTATTTCAAAGAACCTAGCAAGTTTAAACTTTTGGGATGCATGGATTCTCCACTGACAACCAAGCTCATCCCTTTTACTGCACACAACGGTGATCCTGTTTTTGTAATTTTTCTTGAACTCAAATTTGAATCCATAGTGAATGAAAAATTTATGCAAATTCGTCCGAAACTCAATGCTCCTCCTGAAAATCTTTGTCCAATACTTATAATAACATTAGCCCAAGCACTACAATTATGTGGTTCGTGTGCTTCAATTTCATTAACAAAACTCATAGAACCTGAAGAACTACTAGCACATTGATCATTTGACGTCAAAAATTTAAAACCTTCCGTCCGCCTAACAAAAATATCTATATTTTTCACTCTTTTTACCACTGCGAAACAAACCATGCATTGAATTTCATCATCCCCATCTAAAACAAACTCCTTATCATCACGAGTAACAAATAGGTCTACACACAAGGGATTAATATTGGACCATCTCTCGCACACCAAACGTTTTATTTCTTTAACACTCATACCAAAAAACAATCGAATTCTAAAAGAACAACCATTATAATAAACCACGTCTATAATGCTTCTATCGACATCCCTAAAAAATGAGACATAAAAACTTAGAAACAATACATTGCATAACAAACATGTATGTTCATTCATTCACAAATAAAATCACTCATTTAAACTAACCAAAACCTACAATATAAGAATCAAATGCAGAAATACTGCACTTAAAAACTTATATCAAAACTGAAAAACTGCAAATCCACTTTTGCAGTTTTTCTGCACAAAGGAGGAAAGTAAAAACAGAGCATATACATAGATAGATCACAAGGATGCTAAAACTACCTTTAAAAACATGAACAATCACTCATTATTGGGTCAAATCTTCCAAATATAAGCTAAAAACAACCAAAATGAAGTACTATTTCTATAACTTTTGCACAAATATAAGCTAAAAACGTAATAGCTCTCTATAATTTAAATATATTATCAAAACTAAAAAACTACAAAATCAGTTTTGCAGTTTTTCTGTAGTTAGGAGGAAAAGAAAAGGAAAACTGAGCATTCAATTACTATTTCATCAAATCCTCCATAATCTAAATATACATGGATTGATTGAACACTATTTCATCAAATCCTCTAAATATAAGCTAGAACAAACCAAAACGAAGCAAAATCACAACTAAAAACATGACGAAAAAAAATACCTAAATAGTACTTCAACATCCATGGAGCTAAGAAATTTCTTCTCGTTTCGTTCGTTAATTCCATCGATCTATGATGCTTTCCGTCAATCTAAGATGCTTGCATTTCTCTCTTGAATCGTAGTGCGCTTTCCCCTCTCTTCCCGTCGAACTGTGTATCGCCTCTCCCTCCTCCCTGTTTCTGCGCATGGGATTAAGAGTTGCAAAAGGGAAGGGTAGTTTAGTCATTTTAAAATTCTTAAATTATCTAATTTATAAAAGACAAAATACTTATAACTAACCTAAAAACCAAAATTGTCATTACAATAAAATAATAATGTGAAAGAATCCTTCATTCATTAAGCTAATATATGATGTCTTTTTGTTGTATAAAATTATGAAAGGAGGTCTCTAAACCCATTTTCCCTTTGTTAAATTAAGAGTCAAATAGTTTTTCATGGATATATGCCCGACATGATTTGCAACACAACAAATTTACAAAATCTCGACTAATTAATAATAAAACACTTTATATTTTTAACTATTGATTATAATAAAATTAGTAAACATCAAAAAAATTTGAAAGTGAACATGAATCTTAATATGGAAAGGATGAGCATAATGTAAATTGTAAGCAATTTTAATTTTTTTATGAAGTAATTTTTTTTTTCTTAATCCACAACTAATAAATTAAAGGGAGGGTATGATGGTGCAACTACTGTTGGTGAAACTCTGACATAAATCTCCAGATCCAGGTAGAGGTCCCTTGTGAATGTAGTATACGACTCAAAATCTATTTAAATCTAGTCATACTAGACCAGGTATAATAATTTTTGAAATATAATATTCAATTTAATAATAAAAAAATGTTGCCGGTCTTAATTGAAAGGGAGGTAGCAGAATTTTTAACTTCGGTCGTCTTTTTATATGGGTGATTTTATTTTTACCAATGCTATCTTGCAGTTAATCTGCATTATTAAGTTAATCCGCGATACCTTGTAAATTAATCCACGAATGTGGATAGACTGACAACAAATATCATTGATTTAATTTTATAAATATTATTTTATTAATAATTTAATATTAAAAAATCCACTAAATTAATAAGTACATCCATTTTAATTAAATAAATAAAAATAGGGGCAATTAGTTTTAAGGGCGAATATTCCTTTCTCTATCTATTTAAGAACACAACTTTTATACCAATAATTTAAGGTTCAAGGTTTTGTTTAAATCACAAAATTTTACGGTTAAAGAATTAACATTTAATTAATATAACTACAAAACTAATTTATATTACTATTATTCCTATAGTGCCACTATCGTCTAATTGATTATTAAACTAATCAAAACTTCTAAAAGCTTGCTATAAACTAATATCTATAAAATAAAATTTCAAATTCAAATTGAAGCAATCAAATAACTTCTAACAACTTAATCAATTACTAAAATATAAAAAATCAAATGATTCAAAATTAAAACTTAAACAATCAAAAATAATAATAAATTAAACAACGTAATCAATTTGATTAGTAATTAACGATGGTGATTTTATTTCTATCCGCAAAATTTGTAAGTCTATCCCTCTTTTTGGGTTTTCCTAAGATAATTTCTATTGCCCGCTAAGTTTATCCATGTTGTTAGATAAATTTAAAAAAATCAATATTGGCATAATTTTTATAAAATAATGATTCTATTTAGTTTGATTATAAATTATTCACCAAATTTTTACTTCTATCCATCGTCATATAATATATCAAAAAGTCAACATAAAAAAAATTGTATAGTAAAATGATATTTCTAATATATATAATTTACTGTCAATTATTTTCACTTTCCGGACTCAATATTAGACTATAAGATTATAATATAGTTTATAATTCATATTAGTTTTCATAATTGAGATTATACGATAATTCACATTAGTCTTTAAATAGTAATTAAACGGCAAGTATAGTTTGAAACATTTGTAGTACGTCTACAAAATTTAGTTTCTACATAGAAGCAAATTAAAATTTTTAATTATAACTTTAATTGCATATTCATGACGGCAAATAAGAAAACAAACATATTCTATAATTGAATATTCTTTCTTTGACTTGAAATGATTGAGATTGAAGGAAACGATATTTGTTTCCTCCACTAATTTTTAATTAGTTTCTTAAGTTCTAATACTGTTTTATTTTTAATTTTTTAGAGACCTGATTGTATAGAAGAAAGAAAAAGAAAATAGTAAACTCATTTGTTGAAAAAAATTATTCGTTAGTCTTATGATGTAACAACATAAATTAATTCGGCCCATTTTTGTAGTATTGTATATTTTTGATGAATAATAAATCTATATTATTTATATCAATATACCTTTAAACAAATTAAGAAAATATATTATTATGGAAGTACAGTCTAATTAAGAAACTAATTTTAAAAGTAAATATATTTAAAGGGTTATTAATTAGTGAATATATTTCTCAATTTTTATAAGAAAGTTTTGAGAAATTTGTTTCAAAGTTATCATAAATCAAGAATAGATAAACCGCAAAAACTTGTGAATAGAAATAAAATTACCCTTTTTGTATTCATTTTGGTCGTCAAATTATAGGAATATCTGTCAACACGAACCTTAAAGAAATATTATGGTGATCAAGTTGTGAATAAAGTATTAATTAATATATATTAGTCCTTACACCAACTCTAATTGACACGCTCGTAAGTTGGCTTAATCAAAGCATGTAACAATAGAAATTCTTTTCAACAACCAAAATTTTGTCTTCTATAAACAACTGTTAATTAATATTTATGGTATATATGATAGGTTTATAATTTTAGTTAACTTCATTCCGATGCTAAAAGTATTTTCCTATTTTAATTGTTTAAGTCAAATTAAAGATTTGCAAATGCAGCAATTAACGGAAGCTTGCCGAACTTACTGGATTCAACGTACATAATTATGAACCTAAGGTAAGTTAGTTATATGGTTTGATTTAAACTATAGGTGGTGGATTGAGCGCTAAATTCGAAATTAAAAAACTTTTGAATCAAATATATTTTTAATTATTTTTATCAAGTTTTACCGAAATCCGAAAAGTGCCGTCGACACAAATTATTGAGAAATATTTTTTTCATATTTAACATGTTTCATAAAATTACCTCTAAAATTTGAGTCGAATTAGAATACAAACAAATTTAATATGATAAAATAAAAGTAAAAAATAAATTTAAATTAAAAGGATTTAAATTTAATTCATTTTAAAAAGATAGTCAAATATTCCTTTTTAATTTAAAAAAAATGGAAAAAGAAAAGTACATTTGGTGTTTGATAGTGCAAATTATTAGTTCAATTTTCCCCTCCAACCACGAGCTAACATGTGGCAGTCAATGTCAACAATCAAGCCTACCCTAGCAGAAGGAGCTTAGAGGAGCCCTGTTGGGTGACTACAAGAAGGTTAGAGCCTTCCACAAGTTGCGCATCCATTCGAGAGTTAATTACGGGCGTTGGATTACAGAGCTCGGGCTCCAGAGCTCTTTGGGCCAACATCCCGCCTAAATTACTTTGCCAGAGTAGTTGACAGAAGTATCTGAAAAAAACCTTCAATCTGATTTTGTATTCAAACAAGAAACTGTTGTATAAAAGCTAAAATTCAAAATACGATAAAATAAATTTTTCAACACAAATTTCGAATTCCAAACAAGCTGTTTGGTTTGATGAAAATTCTGTAGTATATCAAAAATTAAAGTTGAATTAGAATGACTATTTTAATAAGCATGTAAAGTTCTGAAAGTCCAGTTAAAACAGAAATAGCAAACCAATCACACAGAATAATCAATCACATAGAACACCAGATTTTAAGGTGGTAAAAACCTACCCAACGGGGATAGGAAAAATCCACTGAGGCTCCCAACCTCACAACCTAAATCCACTATTAACAAAAGAATACAAGAAACAGAATGGAAATACTTACAAAGGGTCCTACGCACACCACTAGTGTATCACCGCGTACCTCTGTAGAATTAGCCAGTCACCAACTGAACACCATCCCGATCATCAACCGCAATAGACCAAGGAATTAGGTTGTACGAATCGCCTCATAGATGCACATTTACCAAGATCCAAAATCCCTAAAAAAACCAACTTAACAGTACCTATATATCATGTATAAAACCAATTTGAACACTCCAAAATAATTTGTTCAAACTCAATAAAATTCTCAGTAATCTCTCAGACTTCAATCGAAAAAAATACCAACCTCAAATAGAACTTCCAACCAAGAGAAAAAGCAGCCCCAACTGAGTATATACACAGCAAATTCAATATCACAAAACACGCAACCAAGATACTCGGAACAGTTACACACACAGGGCAAAAATTTTGATTCACACAGCCAAAATACATAGCAAAGCACTAAGCAAAAAATCGAGTATAACAGATCTGAACACCTCTCAAAATATCAAGAATAAACCCTAGATTTAAATACAACTAATCCGAAATCACGCCTTACCTCGAGATCGTTTCAACCAAAAGAAAATAGAGGAGAACCTTCAATGAACACGAACTCGAAATCGCAAGAAACTAGGCGTTTCAAAATCACTCAAATCTCACTCAAGAAGAAAAGGAAAAGAGATGAATGGAAGTGAGATAGGAGAGAGAGAGAGAGAGAGAGAGAGAGAGAGAGAGAGAGAGAGAAACCGTGTGTTGTGAAAAGAAGAAAAGAAAAAGAAACCGTGTGTAGAAAAATCTGTGCATATGACTAAATGAATAAAAAAATAAGGGGTAATTAGTATAAGGTCCCTCGTATTTGAAAACTAACAGATTTAGTCCATGCATAGATTAGCTTTTGTTATTCGTCCTTCTTACCTTTTTTACTAGACAACTGTAATAAATTTGTTTTCACCCCTGACGAAAATGCCCTTTGAATTCAAAAGGGATATTCCTAATATCACGGATTATTGTGTTTTGGAAACCGATTGACTAATAAGTATCCAAAATATAAATTTATGACAATATCAGTTTTCAATTACAGAGTTTATTACCATAATTGTATTATTCAAAATGTAACTGATTTTTTTTGTTATTTATTGTCTAATTGCCAGCTCATTATTTGTAATATTTTCATTCAGTACAATGTAATAGTTATAACGATTATTATGTAATATTCAGTGCAACTCAAATTAAGAGTGATTAATGAGTTGTATAACAAATAGTAACAAATATATAATATTCATCATTGTGTAATAATAACAGTCATTTGTTGGAAATATAGATATTCAGAATTTTGTAGTATTTTTGTATTTGTTAATTATTATGTAAAATTAACAGATATTCGGAATTTGTATTTTTTTGATTAATTTGAAGATATGTATATATATATATATATATATATTTATACTTAATTTTATGGTTTATATATATATATGTGTGTACCTTTTGGTAAGATAAGAAATTTTAAGCATGTATGAACAGGTACTAAAATCAATGAATACAAAAATTCCTAAGATCCTTATTTAATAATTAATTGAAACATATTGAATGATAAACAGTTTTAAAGGTAATGATGGATCGTGGAGTGTACCTGATTTGAATGACTATAATTGTTGATAGTGGAGCATACGAGGAGTCTGATTCAGGCTTGAACGTGTGGATACTCGGCCGGAGGTTTGTAGATGCGGATTTATATTGAACAGATGACATTAATTAGCAATTATCACGTACAAGACTCCAGGATATAACACGAAAATGTAAGTGTTATATACTCTGCTCCATACATATCTTAAAAACAGAAATGGATTCCCACATCAATAATAAATGACTTAAGAGATCTCGTTCGTCGCTTGATTTTTGAGAACAATCAATGAGTGTCATCATTCTCTCGGATTCAACCACCCATTCCCCACAAACCAGATCCATGTGTAAATAAAAATAAAATAAAATTGTAGTTGCAAATATCGAAAACTTTAAGTCCGGCCACGATGATGATGATGGGTATGCTTGTGTATAAGACAAGAAGAGCACCGGGGACGATACATGCAATCAGATCGACGGATATAATGGAATCGATGATGAAAAATATGAAAACAAAGATAATATTCATGAGATTACTATGAGTCAATCTACGGCGAAGTCAACGAGGATAACATTTTATGGGATGATATGATGCAAATGTAAATGGAGGTAATTGCGGGGATGGTCTTCAAATATAATGAGTCATATAACATTTTTTGTCTTACTTTATTGATTGCTTAGTTTGGAAACAAACAAAATTATTTCATGTAGTTTATAATACTTTGGCACATATGTTGGGGAATCAGTTACCTACTCATGGAAATGTTTTTGTAATAATACATTATATATTTAGAAAATATAACTAACGTAAAGGTAAATAAATAAACTTATGGCAGATTCATTTATATTATTTTGTTTCTATACAATAATAACATCAATTAATGTAAAGGTACTTAATCTGTTTAGAACCAATAAAGCTAAACATATTTAGAACCAATCTGTTTCATCAGTACCAATAGTGCTAAATCTGTTTAGCACCAATCTATTTTAGAAGTACCAATGCTTCTAAACGGTGCTAAACAGATTTACCACCAATCTGTTTTAGCGCCAATGGTGATAAAGAATTGGTACTAAAATGATTTTAGCATCATTACAAAATAGAGAATAACAAAATTGATGAGATCAACATGCACTCAATTTATGTATATGTGTATATATACAAGGATCGATGTAGGGTTCATAAAAAAATTAAATTATTTCAACTTATGATATATTCATTTACATTATTTTTTTCTATACATTAGTAACATGAATTAACGTAAAGGTGCTAAATCTGTTTAGCACTAACCTGTTGGTGATAAATGATGCTAAATATGGTTAGCACCAATATGTTTCATCAGCACCAATATGTTTCATCAACACCAATAGTGCTAAATCTGTTTAGCACCAATCTGTTTTAAAAGTACCAGTAGTGCTAAACAGATTTAGCACTAATACGTTTAATCAACACCAATAGTGCTAAATCTGTGCAACACAAATCTGTTTCATCAACACCAATAGTGATAAATCTGTTTAGCACCAATCTGTTTTAGAAGTACCAACGGTGCTAGACAGATTTAGCACTAATGAATCATAGGGAGATATTGTGGGACATATATTATGTGAGGCAAGAGCCAGATAAATAATAATGAATAATCAATACTGGAATTACGGCGAGCATTGTTGACATTGAAGGTATAGAATGCGGCGGTGGCGATGGTGACTTGGACATCCCACCACGACGGCACCAGGAAATCCAATGCTTGATTGGCGATCATTCCTTTCAGTTTTAGACCAACCAAGTATGTGATGATATTCATAGACTTTTTTTTTTTTTTTTTTTTTGCTTTAATAAATGGAAAGCAGAGCAAGAGTGAGTGAATTGGACAAGTGTTACTCCTTTTCTTTGTTTAGGACCATAAAGGTTCAAGAGATGTTTATTCAAGGATATATTTGTCCACTAATATTTATCATTTGTCTTAAAAATAAATTGATAATATGAAAAGTGACCTTATTGTAAAACTAAATTATGAAATTAGTACTAATTTCCTTTATTAAACATGAGTCCGTCCTTATAGCAATAAAACAATACGGAGTGAGGCCTTAGAGCCCATTATCTCTATATTACAATACTAACAAATTATCTGTTTGATAAAAAAAAAAGTATATGTGTATCAATGTAGTATTATCCGTGTCATTGTGTGTTATAACTACCCTAAACCAATAAGTGTATATGTAACTGGTACAATTTGGCGATAACCATTTACACGCATTAATATATAACTTCCAATAATTTAATTATGAGCGTGCAATAAATTACGTATAATCATATATAACTACTGTATAATTATTGTAAAATCAAATTATGAAATTAGTACTAATTCCCTTTATTAAATATGAGTCCGTCTTTATAGCAATAAAACAATACGGAGCGAGGCCTTAGAGCCCATTATCTCTATATTACAATACTAACAAATTAGCTGGTACAATTTGGCGATAACCATTTACATGCATTAATATATAACTTTAAATATTAATAATAATAACCAAATAATTTAATTATGCACATGTAATAAATTAAGTATAATCATATAACTACTGGAAATAAAAAATCCCAAACTTAACTAATATAAAAATGTTGTAACAATTATTATCACCTAATATCATTCAGGTATTAGGAACAGTGAGATTAATAATACCAATATTAATAGTACTAGACTATTAATCCTGGTATTAATTTAATACCAATATTTTGTTTGATTCATGTAGTATTAATACTAGGATATCTCATGCTAATGTTAATACCATGTTTGGTTCTGTAACTCGTATACGGACTTATATTTTGGACTAAAATTTTTTTTTAAAAAAAAATTTTAAAAAAAAAAGTTAAAAAAAAATTACTTTAAAAAAAAAAAAATTTAAAAAATAATAATATGGTAGTAGTAATGACATTTTTGAAAATATTATAGTAGTAATGGCATTTTTAAAAATATATGGTTCATTTTTCTTAATCCTGGATAAACAATACCACCTCCCCCCTGTTATTAAATTATAGCACAAAGAGTGGTATTAAGTTAGTAGCGGTATTAGTAATCCCTGTACGTTTGTGCGAATCAAACAAGGTATTATAAAAAAAAGTGGTATTAATAATTTCATCCCACTTTTTAATAACCGAATCAAACGAGGCCTTAATGTAATAAATATATATGTAGCTGATACAATTCGGTGATAACAAATTATGTACATGTAACAAATTAAGTATAATCATATAACAACTGGAAATTAGAAATCCCAAATTTAATCATATAGTTATGGCTGGATCAAGTAAAATACATAATGTAAGTATATTATAATTCTAATGTAATATGCTCACATTTGAATGGGCCAGGATATCTTTTGAAAATAACACATGCGGGCCTATTTTTACTGAATAAGTACTTTCTACAATTGATGAGTGAAACACAATATCTTTTGAACAGTATTTGTTTTTTTAAAAAGGTAATAATGGATTCATTTCCAGTGGACTTGAAAAGAGGGCACGATCTTTGTCAACAATGTTCCAAAAATTAACACAACCAGTCGGTTATTAACAGCTGTTCTCCAGTAATTACGACTGATTGTTAGCCATACAGATGCGATTAGATTACACTACTAATAGTCAAAATCATTGCCTTAGATACCAGATGATCTTGCTTCTATAAAGGCGGTCCAAAATTGATATCGTCGTTCATAAATTTACACCATTTCTGAGAGTTAATCATATTATACATCGTATGCTAGCTACTTGCTTCAAGAGCTGGAAAAATGTCAACCAAAAAACAACAGGTGTGTTCCTTTTTAACCTTATGTATATTTACATCCTTACAAATTTTGAAGTATGATAATAAAGCTTTATATTTCTATTGTTGAACAGTACTTATACGCAATCTATAAATGGGTTTATGCTTTCATGTACACATATCTAGGTTTTACCAAGTTTACCATAACTTTTTAGAAATTATTTAGTTCACAATGGAATATCCAACTGATTTAGTTAAATATTATATTTTGACAGTGGCATCTGTTCATCATTATTTGATTAATTCCAGTTAAATTTCTACACTCATCATATATGAGAATGTAATTAAAAAATATGATACTAGATACCACTGTCGATTGTGTCAGTGGTTGAAATCGAATAAACCCTTGAACCGAGAATGTTCCTTTAAGTAATTAGGTACAGATGACACATTTGGGAATCTGAACCACATATTATAACATACATTGAATATAGTTCTCGGTGAAAAACAAACAAAAAATATGATAATTAATCCTTTTGAGTATTTACTCTGAATATACACATTTAAATTCTAATTATGTAAATGATACTATAATCATGTGATCTATATTCATAAGAAGACCATTGTTAACTAATGCTTACTTCATTCACTATCACGCGAAGGTTCAGAGTAAGATGGCCTTGCCGCGGAGGAGTCCACGATTCAAGACACCAGATAGTCGGGTAAATTGCACTGTTTTTGTTACATGGTGACAATATTAATCATTGTAATTATATAGAACTGGTTATATCACTTATTATATAATGATTTTGGACATTAAACAGATAAATGAGAATGCAATGACTGGGATGATGATTACTCCACGGAATATAGAAGCAGAACAAGTTCAAGAACTTGCTAAAAAGCGTAGTAAAATTACCCGTTCTAAGCGCCGCATTGCCACAGTAGTATGTAAATTTTATAGGAATTTGATACATTATATATAAATGTATTTCTCATTGTGGATTATGTTACTAATTATAATAATGATTTTTCTTATCTACATCTGATAGGTGCAAATAGACGAACATTCATCCTTAGTTACAACAGATCAATTTAGATCAAACATGATTTCATTTGCAAGGTCAATGAAAACATTCAAAGCAGCCGGACTTGGACATGAACATCAGAAGGCTATGATGTCAACTCCGTTTTGGCAATTATTTGACTGCTACAACCAAGAAATGGTGTTAATCTCTAAGCACCGAAAATGTGATCTTATTCTAATCCAGATAATAAAGAGCTTCAATGCTTCAACTGGCACATTTGTGATAGGTGGTAAGCATGTCCGATTAACACCCACTTGGGTGACAAAGATTTTTGGCATACCATGTGTTGGTGAAAGGCTTGACATATTCAACAATTACTCACGAAAGGATGAATTTCTGCTTACTAACTTCACTAGCCGAGGTCAACTCCAGAAAACACAAGTAGAGCTTGCAATCGTAAATAAGCTGCGAACAAACACAACTGAGGCAATAGAAGATGTCGCAAAACTATTATGCATACTACTTTGTAGCTCAATGTTCTTCCCAAACACAGGGAGCTCGATCCCATGGTTCATTGCAAAATGTCTTGTAAGTACCGAGGAAATGAACAAGTATAACTGGGCACTAGCTATTTACGAGTGGTTGATGGAGTCGATATCTGCAAAAATTACAAGGCCATCTACTGTTACAGGGTGTATTCCATTGTTAATGGTAAATTTACGTACGATTGTATTATTTAATATGATTATATCTTTTATATTAATGTTGATTTATTTTACTAATTATGAAGAATTTACACATTTGGCACAGTATTGGTTCTGTGAGGTGACCTTCGCCATTCATCCAGATGCGCCTGCAGACGAGAGCAAACCACTGTTTGTGAGATGGGATATGAGGAAGTTGAAATCTTTTTTCCAGCAACCCACCACGCCAAATATTGAGGTATAATTGTAACCCGAAAATAAGAATTGTAATAAAAAACTAGTATATATATATGTCCTAATAATGGAATTATGTGTATCAGGTGCAAGACATTTACGTTGTTAATGGCGATGGTGGTAAAGGAGAAATGGTATGCATAGACACGGATGCCGAGGTCAGGAAAAGGTCTAAAGCTCCAAGATTAATGGCAGCAATGCCAGTAAAACAAGCCAGCAAGGGACTTTGTACTACGGGCATTGTCATTCGGGAACCACATGTTTAAAGAGAGCACAAAACATCCGATACCAAAGTTGACAGAACATGTGAAAGGTAAAGAGCCAGTTAATGAAGAAGAAGATGATGAATTTTTACTGGAAGTTGATAGAAAGTGTTTTAACCTCCTTCCGGTGATGTGCAAAAGAACGATGCATTCACCAAGACAGGGGATACCAGTTGCATCGGTAAACAAACAGTTGAAGTTATGCCCAATTCAGTTAATAGGAAGACAACTGAAGCAAATAGGGATGGGAACGAACGCATAAGATCAGCAAATGACCATTGTGAAACATTCAAAATCATGTCAGAACATGACCAAAGTGGTTGGACATTAACATCAGATCATGAATTTCATACTGCCGAATGTAGTGGCAGTAAAAGACCGGTCATTGCTGGCTCGGGTAATGTGCAAGGTAGTTGTACAACTGGATATGTGACCCCTGTCCAGCAAACACATTCACGTATCTTCGTTCCATCTGTTCCTTCAAAAATCCCACTAAACCATGAGTTGTTTAAAGAGGGCTTAGATACAAATACGCCACAGGCATCCGGGTTAGTCAAGCATCTAATTATTAGCCAGGAACATCTAACGGATAATTATATGAGATCAGTTGATGCTGTGAAAAGAACAGAGCAGGAGTTACAAGAGCATAAGAGGATGTGTATTGATCTTGAAACAAACTTGCGTAGCCAGGAAATGGAGTGTAGACGGGTGCAGGATGAGTTAGATAGAAGCCAAAATAGGGTGGCACTGCTTGAGGCTGTGAACGAAGAGTTATACGTTACAAAGGGAGATCTTGAGCGCAAGTGTGCAGTCATGGACGTATCAGACATGGTGAATAGTATATTAAAACCGAATGGGTCTACACCAACCAGGAAAGAAACAATGGAAAGTTCTGATTTTCCATCTTTTAGTTTAAATGTAACCCAACTTGGTACTGAGGAGAAGCCAAACAACCAATCAGATCCAGGAGTTGTCATTGCTGATTGTGGAACAGACATTAGATTAGAATTGGAGAACAAGATTGAAAGTTTGAAGGTAACTCTACAGGTTGTAGAGTATAACAATAACAAGTTGCTTTTGGAGAAGGATCAATTTATACAGTGGCTTGTCTCAGACAACCATCGTTTGGAAGGTGAGGCCGAGAAATGGAGACAGGCAATGAAGGCAGCCGAAAATGCGTCTCAACAGATGCAATCAATAATTCAATCAAAAACAAATGAGATTGAAGAAATACAATCAAAGTACAACAAACTGATGGATCAAATGATAGGGCTGCAGACTGCGAATGATGAGATAACTATCTTATATAGAACCATTCAATCTGATATGAAGGAGACAGAGCCAGAGGTGCCGATTCCACGTTTAATGCCGGAACAAGGAACCATTGCAAAAGGGGTAAAGGAACGCCAATCACGTAATAAGATATAAACCACGAGCTGCTGGTATGATTGATCATCATCTCCATGTAGCTCTGTCCTTGCAAGTTCACGGCCATACCAAGCATTCCAATAAGACACATCTAGACCATATCTAGCCTTCATGTCTCTCACAATGTCACATGGCTTAAATTGTGGCTTTTCACGTATAACTTGCATCATAACAGATGCAACCAACCTAGAATTAACCATTGCACTTCTACTTGAAGTGACATTGCCACCACATGTGTGAACATTGTGGAATGTCCTGATACAGAAATTGCCATTAACCTTATTGACAGAAGCATGGATACGCCACGGACATCCTTGTGTCCTTTTTTTTGCACATATAGCGGTCACTCGTGTTCTATCGTTCTTTGTGATCTTCAACTTAAAACCGATACCAATAGAAAACTTTATCAACTGACTCTTGAACTCCTTGCGCCCACCATAAAAAACTTGATTAACATGCTTAATGTACTGACTCCAACTGTCTGTCATGGATACAATCTTTTCAATTGCCGCATCGCCCCCAATTAGTGGATCGAAATCGCTAATTGGGTCAGACGATTCCATAAAGTCTACATTTTTGTCTTTGTCGCCCAAGTCTATAGATTTTGACGTGTCCACCAATTCCATTTCAATAAAATCAGCTTTTGCAATACTTTGGCTAACCAGCATCATTTCGACATCACGGTCACTTTCCAGACTGCATTTGATATCGGGCTGGAAATAGTATTTTAATTTGAGAGAATTACAATTTAGACCACCGAACAAATCCTGAACTTCTCCACAAATGTATTCATAATTTGCACCTATTGGTATGTAGAATGCACGTGTGGAATCCTTCCAAGAACATCTTGCAATAGAGTAACCATTGACATCCATCCTGTGTATGAAATATTTAGTGTAAGTTCAGTGATATGTATTGGTGAATCAACATAACCCATGCATAATGGAGACTATAATCCATCATTTGAGGTCATCTATTATCATAAATATGTATATAAATAAATATTAGTCAATCAAGGATGAACTCAATGCATAAGGACACTCTGATCCATCATATTATACATCAGTATTACTAGGAACAATTCAATGTTATTTTCCATATGATGTAATAGACGGTTTGAGTATATTATACCTGATCAATTAGATATCAAAAATCATAATGGACACCATATAATGAAGTAACTCAGCAGTCATCATCTAATATTTTTTTGACGGTATAAAACGTATAAAACGCGGGTTTATGAATAGCACTAATGACTCGCAAATGTATAACACTAAATGAAATACCCCTAATAATAAAACACATGATATTAATCACAAATGTTGTTGCATACTAGTAATACTAATGGATGTTAATTTTACGTAATCCCGATGAACATCCCGTGTATGAAAAATCATACCTGTTAATTTTACGTAATCCCGATGAACACCGATTGAATGTTGAAAAACAGAAATCAAACAAGATGTTTGATTCAGTTCATGAAATGTATGGCCTTCCCAAACTGCAGTTAATTCCCGACCACTACATGTAGTTTAAAAATGCAATATAAAGAGGATACCTTACGTGCAAACACATATTAATGGCAATTTATTCAAATTCAAATTTAGTTGTTATATATAACTTTGATAGATTTTGAATAACATAAATGGATTTCTATTGTTATTCATTTTTATTTACATAATTATTAATAATTACAGACAAGAATAATATACATGTATAAATGTATTTCTATTATTATTTTACTTTTTAATTTTTTTTGATACTGTATGTATTAGTCGATCAATATATGAATAGATATTGAGTGTATTACTTACCGGAACAGGAAATTTGGGGTATGTTCATATATTAATGGCAATTTATTCAAAAATTCAAATTCGGTTGTTATATATAACTTTGATAGATTTTGAATAATATAAATGGATTTCTATTATTATTCATTTTTATTTGCATAATTGTTAATTAGTTTTGAATAAATATACATGTATAAATGTATTTCTATTATTATTATAATATAATTATATTACATATATTTGTCGATCAATATTAGTATATAGAAAATATAATTATTTACATAATTATATTACATATATTTGTCGATCAATATTAGTATATAGACAATGTATGTAATCAATTACCGGAACATAAAATTAGGGGAATGTATACCTTTTTTTTCAGGAAACAGTATATATGTATATGGAGAGTCATCTTCAAATCAATTAAGAAATCATTCCATAATTAATATAGAGGGTATTATTGTCACAGCATGCTACGAAAAAATCACTGTCAAACTGGAAAACTCAAATTTTGGGTCAATTAGTCAATCAAGGGATGTAATCCTAATTTGAGATCTTACAAAGGATTAAATCTTTGACATTCAAAATAAGATGGGCTTAATACTAGTTTTCTAAAAAAATAAATAGTATATATACTTTCCATCAATCTCACATGGATTGACCAACAGTTGCAATAGATGAAAAGAAGAAATGCACGGTCAAGATAATTCCAAGAAAACACAATTTAACATATAACTTTAACTTTCTCCCAAAAAACTAATTTGACCCAAAAGATATATATATATATATATATATATATAACATGTCAAAATAATACTCAATAAAAATAATATTTAATAGATTTAATTTTAAAAACCAAAACCCAAAAATTATAAAAAGAGAAATAAGAAAAAAATATTTATGAAAATAATTTTTAGATCATGATTCAGTTACCGAAAATGTAGGCATGCTTTATATCATCGGCGAACGGCTCGGACAACGCAAACGCAGCAACCCGAACTTCAAGCGGATCAACACTGGCGAATGCAATAAAACTAGACGCAAAATGTCTATCTCGAAATGGACAATAATTGAAAACCCATTGACCAACCCTGGGCCTTTCAGTATCTGCAACTACCACCTGTTCTGTAAAACGCATAAGACTCTCATCACCTTCATTAAATGCCCACTGACTGTATTTAATGTAGCAGAATTCTTGGAAAAGTAAAGTCAGAGTTAGTGACAGTCGAAGCATGGCTCCAGACCTACTCTGGGAGCTCTGACCACACGTTTTCTCCTAGCCATATATATAAAAGAAGCATTTACTTCCTTTAACAATCAAGTTCTACTAACAGAAGAATAAGCAATTACTCTAAAGAACAAAAGACCTAGTTCTATTCCGCAGAGGAGGACTAACCCGTATCTTCATACGAGGCCAACCTCCTTTATATATTTTCGACTCTGTTGGATTATTGCATTTATTATACCAATCATTTGATTTGATTATTTGACTGTGTGGTCTAAAATACCTTTCTAAATTTTAGCACCAACAGTTTGGCACCGTCTGTGGGAAATACATTTTCTCAAGTCATAATCACACCATCCCAAACATAAAAATCACCATAAATTCGAGAAACACTCAGCCATACCCTCTGTTGGCATTACAAGAGCAGCAAGGAACCTTCCAAGTACTGGTAGACAGGCTTATAGCCCAAAGGAAAACCCCCCAGCCAGCTCAAGAAGCAGGTCGGTCTCAGCCTACACATTCGCAACTGCCCTCTCAGTCCTCGCGCCGCACGTCCCAGCCACACAAAGGCTCGGAGACCGAGTCAAAGAGTTTAGGGGAAGCCACAGCAGAACATATGAGCTCGCCAAATTATAGGAATATCTGTCAACACGAACCTTAAAGAAATATTATGGTGATCAAATTGTGATTAAAGTATTAATTAATATATATTAGTCCTTACACCAACTCTAATTCACACGCTCATAAGTTGGCTTAATCAAAGAATGTATCAATAGAAACTCTTTCAACCACCAAAATTTTGTCTTCTATAAACTACCACTAATTAATAATTATGGTATATATTACTGTATTTAAAAAAATAAATTTTTTCTCAAAGAATATAAAAAACATCTATAGTGCTTTTACGAAATTTTGTTGGTATTAAAGCACAAAATTTTGTTAGGACTTCCTATGTGTAATATCAGAGTTATTTAACTATACATACAACTAATTAATACGTAAGAATATGCTAATAAAGAGTTCGATAACTATATTCATATAAATTGAATCTGGAACCTCCTTATTAAAGGGACATGAAAGATGTAGTCCGTTGGCCCTTTTTTGGGTTTTTTTTTTTCCTTTTGACCGTCTAATTATAAAATTCTCCAGAGATAAATCCAACAGCAACCTTAAAAGAAATATTATTGTGATCAAGTTGTGATTAAAGTATTAATATATATTAGTCCTTACATTGGCTCTAATTCACACGCTCGTAAGTTGGCTTGATCAAAGTATGTATCAATAGAAACTCTTTCAACAACCAAAATTTTGTCTTCTATGAACTATCAATAATTAATAATTATGCTATATATTATTGTATTTAAAAAAATTATTCGTAAATATAATATTATTTGTTTTAGTACATGTCGGTTGCGTGTTATATATATATATATACAACGACTATTTTTGCCCTAGGGAATTATCAAATATGTTGGCAAAATTTAGTTAGAAAATTATTGTTTTTAAATAATTTTCGGCTTCTGCTAAAAAAAAGTAATGTACTAAGTGATTATTGATTATACTTTATATGGTGACATATTTCTCTGGCCCAACTTAGATTTGCTTTAACAAATGTAGCTACCCTCTTGTTTATGTGTTGATATTTTAAATGCTATTAATCGTTAGAGTTCAATTTTATATACCTTAAATGTATAAGACAAATTCTAATGGTGGAACTCCAACAAAAAAAAAAATTAAATTGTTCCTCAAAGAATATGGAAAAACATCTATAGTGCTTTTACTAAATTTTGTTGGTATTAAAGAACAAAATTTTGTTAGGACTTTTATGTGTAATATCAGAGTTATTCAACTATACATGTTGTATATAATATCAAAATTAGTGTTGCATATCAATATTACTTCTTTCTTTTTTATTTTTTTATTTTTTTAATTATAGTGTTCATTTTTTCCCACACACTCTCTCTTCTCCTACACACTTCATCTTCCTTTCATCAATTCCGGTGATATTGTTTAGGCACAATTTTCAGTTCGTTGCGAGTGATACATTAATTTGTGCTTAAGGTAAACACTCTAAAGCTGATTTATCTTTGAAAATAAACACCGTAACCAACCTCCAAGTACTCCAGCAAGGCAGCGTAATTGTTTTAAAGAAATTGTTTGATACACAAGATTCGGCTCCGATTCATTACGGTTTTAGTTAATTTTCTAGAATATAAAATTGTTAAAAACACAATTATTCTAACAGCTCTTTTTTGCAGTAGGGTAACATTTTCATTTCAACAAAGTAGTTATATCTTTATAATTGGGTTGCTCAAAGGTTCATTTTCTAGCTTATCCTAGAAAATTCTCAAAAGTTAATTATAAAATCAAGCTTAATTCCCATCACAACCACCGTTTAATAAAAAAAATTTAGATACCAAAACGTATTATATAGTTAAGAATTTTGTGAAGTTTTGATTCATATTAAAAAAAATAAAAAATTATGCAGCTCATGTGGCTCTAGTTATTATTAATTGGAACGTTTCACACGGTCAAGCGATTCAATTCCTAGTTGTTATTATAAGAGCGTTTGTTGGTTTCTTCTTCTTTTTTTTTTGAAGGGGTGGTAAGGATATTATAGTATATTATAGTATTAATTAGCGCGCACAGACTTTCTAATTTAATTTTTTTTCTTGAAGGCGTCACTTATTAAATAGTGGGGTAAAAAGTAATGAAAAAATATACGGTGTCACAAAATCGATACCTATATTCATACTTTTCTTTGACCGGAATGCACTGACGTTACGTTCCTAAAGCTAACATCATAAGTAAACTAATTATTTGTAGAAGTTGCTCTCTTTTTTTTCTCTAAAATTAATGAAATAATTATAGTCATGATTAAGTTTTATTGTATTTAATTATGTGATGTATCGTCATTAATTTATTGTTTTATTACAATATTGTTTATTCAAATTAACATGTCCAACCCCTGCCCCCACACAGGCATATATATTTCAATTCACGCGCAAACAAACTAACACACACTCATCTATTTTATATACATACACATGAAAACTAGTTTATTTCTTCCTATAAGGGAAAATGTATATATCTAGCTATACATGTATTTTCTGTATGGGTGATAGGGGATTCCTTGTATTTTTAATGTATTTTTTTGAGGGGAAAATGGTTTGTTCTTTAATTAGTGTTAATTTAAGATTTGAAATATTTGGTGTCTCGTTAAATGAATCTTTCAGCAGCATTGTCGAAACCAGAATTTTGAATTTGGGATGCCAAAATAAAAGAATTATTTTTTATTACATAAAAGTAATTAATGTAAAAACAAACTCAAAATAAGCGAACCGAGGAAGACCCGTAATTATTGTGTGTTATTTTCTCTATATTTTTATACGAGTAAAAAATTATATTTGTATACAAAATTATAATTTGTATTTATATGTTTAATCTCAAAAAATTATTAACAAACCTCAATTTTATTAAATTCAATCAAATTAAATACCCTTAAATTTCTTATTAGCAAGTAATGGTGGTTGGGCATAACAGTAAATTCTCTCCATATCTCAGGTTATCAACATGGACCGCTTCTCTCACACTTCACGCGCTCACGAACACAGAAGTTCTACTCAGACGGAAACAATTGAGAACAGCACAAGAATCTCACCTCCCATTAATGTTTCGTTTAAAACTTTATTTTAAAACTTTTAGGTGTTTCTGCTTTTGTGACTGGCGCCGGGATCAAATTTATAAGTGAAAATTAGTCAAAGTGTAAAAAAGTTAGTCCGAATACTTCATGGCATAGAAAAAAAAACAATTAATGTGAATAAGTTCCATTATAAACTAACCAATTTGAAATGTGATATTACGTTAATCCATTTAGCAATAATATATTTTTGTGTCTCAAAAGTTTTTTTTAGTTCTTTATTAATTTTTTTCATATAGATGTTGTTCACCTTTCATAAAGAGAAGGGAAATGATAAATTTAATTTGTTAAGTTTGAATATATCTTGATCGGGAATTCTGATTTCTAAAGTTTGAATCATTGCCGGGTGCTGGGTGGAAGTCAAGCCAACCATTTTGCCAAACACACACATATAGCTTGTGCCCCATTGATTTATTTATTTTGGATAGAAAGGAAGGAAAAGAAACAAAACTCACATCAATCTCTTCTATGGTAAGCAACTCCTTGCATGTCAGCCTTCAACAGTTGAACCAGTTCCCTGCTAGGCACTAATATCCTCATGCATTGCTTGTGTGCGGCCCAACTTGGAAAGATAGTCAATACACTTGTTACCTTCTCTCGAGACATGAACTAGCTCCAATTGCATATTCTCCGTGAGGTTCTTGTACGTAGTCATTGATCGATGAGGGTCCTATCTTGGTGATTTCAGGTGTCTTCTATGTTGACGAGGCCAGTTAACCACTATAAGAGAATCTGTTTCCACAATGGCTTCGAACTAAGCTCTCTCGTTAGCCAGCTTCATTGCTTTTATTATCTCCCCCCCATACCTCCACTTGTAAAGGTGTAGTGTACCCAATTCTTCCTACAAAACCTTCAATCCACCTTTCAAAGCTATCTCTGGCCTGCCCCCCATATGTAGCCCATCCAAATTCTCCAAACGTACTTCCATCTGTGGTTATTTTGATTGTACTTGTTGGAGGAAGAGTGAATTTGATTAACTCTTCATTTATACTAGTACGAGTAACACTACTAGGCAAGAAAGCATGATGATTATCTATGGAAAATTTGATACATTTATGCACAACGTTGTTGCATGTTAACTTGATTGAATTGTCTGTCATTTCTATTTTTCTAAAGCTCCCAAATGGTAAATCCCAAAACTAGTGGTCCAAGGAATATTCAAGTTAAACTTAAAACCATCATCCTTGGTACTAAGTTCCAGCCACTCATTAAAAATAGCTGTTGTGTTTATTAACATGCTATCCTTAGTAATAATCTCCCAAGTTTTGACAGCCATGGGGCAGGTTCTAAAGATGTGATCAATGGTTTCAATTTGCCCACATAAGCTACAACAAGGATTCTGGGCAATGTTCCTATGCATACAAGCAAGATTAGTAAGGATTTTATCATGCTTCAAGAGCCAGAAAAATGTGAGAATCCTTTGACGAAGTTTTAGTTTCCAAACCCATTTTCAATTATGTTAACATGATCAATAGCACCATTATTACGAATGACATTTATGTAGCAAGTAGAGATAGAGCGCTTCCCTGAATTGCTTCCACTCCAAGAGGGGGGATCCTGCAAGTTAAAGGAGATAGGCAGAAGGATACTCTTGATGTTATCAATAATGGAGCTAGTGAAATTGTTAGTTAGGACCTCATTATTCCAACATCCATTATCATCAATAAGAGAAGAAACATATATATTCACCATCACCTCACTATCACATATTAATTTAGCCGAGGGCCAGTTGGAACCATTGATAATCTCCCAACCTAGCTTAGCATTAGTCAGTGTTGTTGTCATAACACTTCCTAATGCCAAGACCCCCATATAATTTAGGAATGCAAACCGTTTTCCAGTTCACTAAATAAGTTTTCCTTTCCTCAGCCATGTGGCCCCACAAAAAAATTCTATTAAGTTTGTCAATTTCCTTGCACACAGATGTAGGAAAATTCATGGTTTGCATGGCATAGCTAAGGATAGTGGCAGTAACAATTTGTACAAGCATCATTCACCCTGCAAGAGACAACATGCTACCTTTCCACCCACTAAGTTTCCTTTGAACCTTATCAATGATAACCTTACAATGTTCACTTTTTTTCCTACCGTGAACCAAAAAGGCATACCAGGATAAGTACAGAGGTTAGTAGAAATATTATTACCACAAATGAAACTAAATTTCAATGCCTCTCTCCTCAAGACATTCAGAGAGAAATAAAATTTAGATTTAGAAAATTGTCCTTTGACTGAAGTGACAACAAAATTTATTGAGGACATCCATGATAGACCTACAGTTATTCTCTATAGCTTTAGCAAAAATGAATACGTCATCAGCAAAGAATAAGTGAGTGAAAGATTCCCCATTAAGGGTTGCTTTTATACCTTACCAGTCATTGCTATTAACATTTTCATTAATAAGATTAGACAAAAACTCAAGATAAGGAACAAACAGGTAAGGGGACAAGGGATCACCCTGTCTCAAACCACGAGTGGGTTTAAAATCCTCCAATTTTTCATCATTCCATAAAACAATCGACGTGCCTTGAGTAATAAAAGTTATTATAAGTTTGACCCAGTTATTTGTAAAATTGTAATTTCTTAAAACTTCTTCCAAAAAATCCCAAACAATACGATCATAGGCTTTTTCAAGATCAATTTTCAAAATGATACCTCCCTTTTTCCCTTTCCTGTTTTCAAGAGTATGGATAATCTCTTGGAAAATGATGATGTTATCTTTAGTTTGCCTTCCAGGCATAATACTAGCCTGGAATGTGCCCACTAATTTATTGAGAACAAAACTAAGATGACTCACAATGATTTTCGTAATGGCTTTATAGGTAACATTAGAAAGGGTTATGGGGCTAAATTTGTTGATATTATCCGGGTTGTCCACCTTGGGGATCAACGTAATAAGCAAAGTGTTGAGCCAATTCGAAAAATTAATGGAGTGAAAGCAATTTTTGACGAAGTTGATCACAGTGTTCTCAACCACATTCAAAAAATTTTAGTAAAAGATCGGTTGAAAACAAAAGTGCTACGAGACTAATTGCAAAATAAGTTGGAAAACCAAGTACTTTTAGAGAGATAAACAGATCAAATAATTCCGAAAATGAGCATAAGAATGACAATATTATGCATTTATTAGGCTTTGTCTAACTTAACCATAGAGTTAGCTAGCCTTGCCCTGCCATTAGTCCAGGTAAAGCTAGGTTTGTTGGATCCTAGATCAGTAAGGTTGCATTCAACAATATCATTAGTAAAAGTAGATGAGATTCTAGATGTAGATGCAGTATTAAAGGGTTTTTCTCAAAAGCATGAAGGTGATCATAAAGTCACCTGCTACAAGCCAAGGGAAGTTAGCACCATTAGCGACAACTTTCACATTATTCCATAGGTGGCTTCTCAAGACCCGATTAGGACTACCATAGACCGTTGAGAAGAGCCAGTCCTCATAGTTGTTCCTTGTAACAATAGCATGTATAACCTATTGAATAACCTGGTGTTGGGTGATAGTAACCCTCATGTGGTCCCAAATAAGCCAAATGCCACCCACTTTTCCATTCGAGTTAGCCATGATATTATGGAAGTAACAAATTTCTAAAAAAATTATTAAAACCCGCAAAGGGTAATTTACTTTCAAGAATCTCAACTACCTTTGGGTCATGGTCTCTACATAGGCCAAACATAGCATTTTTAAAGTCGCTGCCTGCATCGCGACAATTCCAGAAAAAGTACTTTATTGGGACACCAATCTAAATGAAAGGATGGACAACATCCTTAGGCCAACCCATAATGAGTTTCCCCCCTCACCATCGATTCTATCTCCGCTGTAGTTACGGCCATCTGTACATTGTGGAGCCATGATTTCATCCTCTAGCTCTCGTCGTCAACATTCTTAATCAAATTTGGTTAATATTCCATTTTGTCTCTATTATGTGTAGCTTATCCTCTTCCACCGATAGAGAGAACCAAGATAGGTTTGTGGTTACTTGGTGGAAAAGGTCTCCATACAGTGGATCAGGCAACTAGAGATCAGGGTTAAGGTTTGTAATAGGAAGATAGATAAATATGCAGAGGGTAATTTAGATCAGCCATGATATCATGGAAGTAACAAATTTCTAAAAAAATTGTTAAAATATGCAGAGGGTAATTTAGTTTCAAGAATCTCAACTACCTTTGGGTTATGGTATCTACATAGGCCAAACATAGCATTTTTAAAGTCGTTGCCTGCATCGCGACAATTCGAGAAAAAACATTTTATTGGGACACCAATCTAAATGAAAGGAAGGATAACATCCTTAGGCCAACCCATAATGAGTTCTCCCCTCACCATCCATTCCATCTCCACTATAGTTACGGCCATATGTACATTGTGGAGCCATGATTTCATCCTCTAGCTCTCGTCGTCAACATTCTTAATCAAATTTGGTTAATATTCCATTTCGTCTCTATCATGTGTAGCTCATCCTCTTCCACCGATAGAGAGAACCAAGATAGGTTGGTGGTTACTTGGTGGACAAGGTCTCTATACAGTGGATCAGGTAGCTCAGGATTAGGGTTAGGGTTTGTAATATGAAGATAGATAGATATGGGAATAAGTAGTGGTGGGAGAGGGGTAGAAGTGAGCATGGATGTTTTTATCGTCAGTGTACCTTTATTATTATTGGAGAAAGTAAAGGGGTTGGTAGAGGTTTATAGCATTATAATTCCTTTATTTTTGTTAAAAGTAATGGTTGCATTTAAGGTTTTGGTCTAGTTAGCTCTTGATTTATAAGTAGGTATGGATTTGGAAGTACTAGGTTGCATTCTGGGACCTAGAATGAGCTGAGCAGCATTAGGAGTGGCCGCCTTTTATAAATGGTCATTATTTGATCATTTCCCTTATGCGGGCTTATGTTGTTTGTCCTGAGTAATGTCATTTCTCGATTTCCTTTTGAGGCTTTTTGAGTCACGTGAAGGACCTACATCACTTAGAGAGTGGAACATATTTCCATTGGTGTTAAAAAATGAATTAAAATTAAGGTTTTTACCTAGGCCCATAATTTGGGTTTTCTTTTATTTTGGTTTAACAAGCATCCATATGGGCCTAAAATCCCTTCATCTCTATTGAGTTCCCCAATGGTTGAATTAGTTCTTACCAACTCCTCTCCATTATTGTTATTTTATTCCATATAAGTACCTGGAATAGGAGACATGCTACCAAAATTAGTATGACATCTAACATTGGGTTTTTGAATAGCAATATCTTTTTCATGACACAAGTCAGCCCTATGGTTAACCATCCCACATTTGAAACATAATTGGTATATGAATTCATAGACCGCATTATTTTTTTTCCCGGATAACCCGAAGCAAAAGGCTTTGCCAAATCAAGTTACACACAAACTCTAGCGTATCTCCGACGCTTGGAGTTACCTGTGTTAAAGTCGACCTTTAATAGTTTACCCATCCTTTTAACAATTCTAAATTTAGATTTTTGTTTAAAGTACTCAATAAGCAATTTTGGGAGTCTAATCCAAACCGTTGTAGGTGTTGCGTCCGCCTCCGACAAATTGAAGTTTTTCTCCCACTCTCTAACAGTGAGGTAGTGGTTCATGATAACCCACGCACCCTCAGTTAGCACGTGTTGGTAATCTTCCAAAGAATCAAACTTGATGAAAAACCCCTTGTCAAGATCAACGCTGTCAAAGTTCCTCTTCAATTTCCATATGAAATGTGCTTTGTTAGTCAAAGCATTGTATCCAATGTTTCTGCCCAAGAGTTTAGCAATCTGACGATTTCTCCGTTTCTCTTTGAGCTTAGCCATCATACTAATAGGAATATCTACCACTGGTACCAACGGGTCCTCATTTGAGGGGTTTATGTTCATATATATATTTTGGGAGTTTGACACTGCCTCGATATCCTCACCTGACCACTCATCCACCTTATCATCAAATAATATGTCCTTGCAACTATCAGGTAAAATGACATCTTTATAGGATTTTGTTTAACAGTATTTGGGTAGTGGGCCATCACTCCACTTCCCCTATTTAAACCATTAATTGTGTTTATACCAAGCTTTGAGTCAGCATTTTGGTGTATAACAACACCTCCCACAGGCTTTTAATTTGTAGTACATCATGCAGCACAACATCAATTTCTGATTCTTTCATGAGAATATCCATTCCTTCACCAACTAAAGGTTCATCAGATGAGGCTACATCGAGATTCATGTGGTCATTCTTGACCTTTTCATTGCTATGTAACCCTTCATCCTCTTACTCGAAGGCAAAACCTGGAGGTTGGCCAGTCTTTGCTAAACAATATTTGATGGTCATGGCGATATCATCTTTATAGGGCATATTTTCTTTCTCTCTCTTTCTCTTTGGGTTTGCTTTAGTTGGAAAAAACTTAAGGGCGTTAATAAGGAGAAATTATTGAGTGTAACGGTGATACCAAATCATTTTGTTGACATGGTATCATCAACCAATGAATTTTTGCCACGCTTTTTTCAAATTATATCTTTTAATTGCGTCTATATTCTTTTAATAGTGTGTTCTCTCTTCTCCAACAATAAAGGAAACCATTTCTTGAGATATGTAGTAATCCATTCTTTTTTCCTTGTAACTAAATAATTAAATCTCTGAGTCCACCTTAATTAATTAGTATAAGAACTAGATCTATGATATCAGTAATCCATTCTTTCATATTCAAGATACCTTTCAACATCTTTTTTCAAAATGAGGTAGTTATTAGTATGTCCCCCCTCCCTTTACCCTACTATTCCAAATGATATTGCTATAATTCTTAATGTTGTCTATCTATTGGGGAGATCAAGAAAGCACTATAAAGTATGAAACCGTTTAAAGCTCCTAGGCTGGATACATGTTTTATAAAAAATATTGGGTCAAGGTGAATCAGTCTATTTGCGGGTTCATTATGACCTGCTTTGACAAGGAAGTTTACCCTATAGAGATTAACAATTCCATCATTACCATCATCCCCAAATTGGATAATCTGGAAGTTATTGCTCAATTGACAATTCCCTCCTTACCATCATCCCTAAATTGGATAATCTAGAAGTTATTGCTCAATTGAAAATTCCCTCTTTACCATCATACCCAAATTGGATAATTTGGAAGCTATTGCTCAATTTAGGCTGATAACTTTATGCAACGTCACTTCTAAAATCTTTACAAAAATTTTGGTAAATTTCCTTAGGCCTTTGTTGGATAAAATCATAGGCTTGCCCCAAGATAGTTTCCTTTTAGGGAGACATACCACAAATAACATTATAGTTACCAAAGTGATTATTCATTTTTTGGGTAAGTGTAAAGGCAAAAAAGGTGGCATGATCATAAAGATTGACCTCGAGAAAGCTTGTGATCATGTTAGTCACTGAGTTCAATTTTAACTCCAAATGGATCAATCAACATTATTATGAGTTTTGTGTCTTTAGAGAACGCTGCAATTCTTTAGAATGGTGAAGCACTTAATAATTTCACTCCAGGTAGGTGGCTTAAGCAAGGTGACCCCTTCTCTTTTCTTCCTTTCTCTTGAGTTTCTTACTAACTCTATCATTCAAAAAGTCTAAGAAATGGATTCGTAATAAAGCCTCCCTAGGTCCTGCTATCTCTCTTCTTTTACTCGCTGGTTACTTGATGCTATTTATCAAAGCTTGCCCATGGAAATGTCTCACTATTATGGAGCTTTTAAATGATTTATGTGGTTACTTGGGGTTCAAATCTAAATTTTTTGTTTCCAAAAATGTCCATAGAAATGCAGCCCTTGCCCTTTGCTCTATCTCTGCCATTAGCTTGACTAACAATCTTAGTATTTACCTTAGTTTTCCTTTGGTGCATGGCAGATTAAATCCTCACTACTCACTCGTGTTGTTAAAAAAATGCAAAATGAAAAATATTAATGGGCTGGAAGGCTAGATTACTTTCCCTGGCTGGGAGAGCAACCCTCATCAAATTTGTTACCTTTTCCATTCTGGTCTACACTATGCAATATGTTTTAATGTCGATGAATGTTTGTCAAAATATTGACAAAATCAATTACAATTTTTGTGGATGATACTGTGATAAGGAAAAAAGTTCATTTCATTTACTAGAATAAAGTTTATAAGCGCAAATGTGTTGGGGGCTTGGGCCTTATAATTTGTAATAATAACAATTTGGGTAACATTTGTAAGTTGGGATGGGATCTTATGAAAGGCAAGAACAATATATAGCCTCGATTATAAGGCTATGTAAAAATATGCTATTTAGCCTATTTATGTTTGACATGATTGATGGGGTGAAAATGAAGCTAAGTTGTTTAATCTTAATTTAGTTAGTCAACACGCGGCCTCCTAATTTGAAAGCTTTTTTTATCTAATTGATGGCTAGGGGAAGTGGAAAAAGAACTTAATCAATATTGCTTTCTTGTCTGCTTGTTAATATTAAACTTCTTAGCACCCACCTCCACTAGCTTTCATCCCGATTTCCCTTCTTCAATGAGTTTGGGCTTTGGCATTTTTGTAAGGGAAGCTATTACAAACTTACCCTTTATAATGATTACACTTACCAAATATTTAATAATTGAAAATGGGCATGGAAATTCAATATCCCTCAAATGGTCATTTGTTTCGTTTGGCTTCTCTTGTAATACCCGATATGTCATTAATTGATAATTATTCCTAATCCTTAAATTAAGTTGTGAGTTATCAATTTGGGTTGTATTTAGTTTCTTTAACACCTTTAGTGTGTCACATAAGCCATTCTAAGTCTGCATGTATGGGTATGTTGCCTATCAGATTATTTGTTTGGAATTTGAGGTGTTAATTGAGGAATCGCTAATTGCCGTTAAATGATTTTTTAGCCAACTTTGGAAAGCTTTAACTTCTTCATTGCTCAATCAAATAACTCCTCATCAATGCCTAAAATTTCGTCTTGTTACCCTTACAAATTTTATGTTTAGCCCGAGATGAGATTCCAGCATCTCGAGGGTTTGGGAGTCAATGCAACAAGTGAACTTAATGCTAGGCTAGTTAAGATCAATCTTGGTAGTAAGATAGATCTTTACTATATTGAAAATTAAGTAGATTCAGAAGAATGCACTTTTCACCTGTAGTAAAATCGATTTTTATCATCATAAATTGTTGATACTAATTAGTGCACTTTTTACTGGACTAGGATCGATCTTGGATTAAGATCAATCTTACTCATCAGTGCAAACTTATTTTGACTCGATTTTAACACCTCAAACCCACAAACTCAAACCATTTTCGTTCTTAATTAACGAATACACTTGAGAGTTCTAAAGAGAGAGATTTTAGGGAGATTTTGGTGGATATTTGTGGGATTTCATTAATTAATTGAAGCTTTGGGCAATAATTATCATTATTATCATCACCATCTCCATCTTTTTCCTCTCAATTTTCCACTATTGGAGCATAGTGAAAGAATGGAGCTCCTTGTGTTCAACCATCGGAACATCATCCAATCAATCCTTTATTCTTGTAAATCTTCTTTAGAGGTGGGAACACTAATACTCAATCTTTAATTTCAAATATTATGTGTTGCTGTGAGAACCCGCGTTCGCGACGCCCCGGGGTCCTCGTGGGAGGCGATTCCGTTTGTTGATTTGGAAATTAGGTTTTGAAAAGAATAAGAGTCGCCAGTTTGTTTTACTAAACAAACAAAAAAGATTTGTGTAAAAGAGACGTATTTATGGACTAAATATCCCCTTATACACAATATATGCGAAACCAGTTGATTCGAAGGTTCGGGGATTAAGTTACGAATCGGGAAGGTGTTAGGCACCCAATTCGCCCTTTCGGTCTCTTGAGTAGGATATGCGTGTGTTATAATTCAGCTCTTGCATGCTATTGCTATTACTTTATAACTTTTCTTGCTTGCCTTAGAAATCGGGATTTTGGGGTTGGGATGAAAACTATGTGTTTCCTAGTTCGCCCATGATTTTTGAAAATAAGTGTGTGTGTGATTTGAAAAAGAGAGTTTGATAATAATAGATGCAATGAAACAAGTGATTTTGTAAAGCATTGGGCTTTTGGAAACTGATTTAATGTGGAATCTTATATTCGATATTATATGAGGCGAGTTGACCGATCGTATACCATAGTCTATAGATTAAACCGGTATAGATGGCACCAGTGCTCTCATAATCGAGTATTTATCACATACACACCGCAATCTATGAGTTAGATTGGATATATAGCGATTATCGATTCCTTCGTATAATAATGCCGCTAATCCGGGCTTTTGAAAAAGTAAGAAAGTAATAATACTATTTTAGAATTGGATTAGGGTTTATTATACGCCTTTAGTTTTGAAAACAATTTAAAAAAGGGTTTTGAAAAGCTATCAAGTAATAGAAATTATGCAGACAAGAATATAAATTATAAAACTGACGAATAAATAAAAGAAGAGAGAGAAAATTATACCCGAGCCTTCTTGGAAGGAGAGAATAAGGATCTCTTGGTGTGTACCACGAAATTCCCTTGATTGTTGATGATAATAATGAATGGAGGGGGGGTCTATTTATAGTTGAAGAAAATACTTTGAGAGCAAGAAAAGAGATTGCAACTAGGACTCTTGGAAATTATCGTGAGACCTTCCCACCGTTGGATCATCCTGATTTTTGGATATGTGTTGTAAATAGGAATCTTCTAGATCGTGTAAAAATTTCAGGTCGATCGGATTTCGGGAAGGTTCTATTTCGTTCTGATTGGTACGAAGAGTTTGTGTCCGCGTAGGAAAGGTACTTGTTGTAGACAAGGTCCCTTGTTTGCACGACAAGTCAGGTTCTAACCGTTGGATCATGCTTTGTTTTGGATATGTATTGCCAATATAAGTCTTTTACATCCTGTAAAAATTTGAGGACGATCGGAGTTCGGGAAGGACTCGGTCTCCTTGGCTTGGTACAAAGAGTTTGTTCCCGCGTAAGAAACGTACTTGCATACAACAATCTCGATAATTAAACCTCCAACCGTTGGATTATTCTGATTTTTTGATATGTTTTCCCTCCAAATGTTTTCTAACTTTTGTCCAAATTTGAGGCCGATCAGATATCGGGAAGGTCACTATTTATTTTAATTTACGACAAAGGACATTTCAACTGGAATTGCACGGTAGACAAATTGGTTCTTGAGGACCCCATGTCCGACAAAGCTAAATTTTGAATATGTTCTTCCCTACAATAAGGCCTATCCACTTACTAAACTTCAAACCATTTTAACTTCGAGAAGACCTCCATTTGACCACCCGAAATAAACTCGCGATTTTCGGATTTGTCGGAGATCCGACCGTCGGATTTAGCTGATTTTCGAGTATGTTACTCCTTTTGATAATTTCCAACAACTCTCAAAGTTTGAGGATGATCCAAAGTACGTGACTCTCCTTTCACAAATTTTCCAGAGTTTTGACGGTTTTTGATTCCGACAATTTTTGATAATTCTGTGACTCCTCATCCGGGGTCCTTTCGGCTCTCTTCTTTGACCTGTATCACATGAACAAAATACATGTGCATCTAGGAATGCTCGTGCGTGCATGCATGTTTATTTCTTTGAAAATTAGGATTCTTGCGGGGGTCGCAAAATGAGGTGTTCACAGACCCTCTCGCCCTGGGTTCTTTGTGAAGCAAAGAAACCAGGACGATAATGAGAAAGCATCATTTTGCGGCACTCGCATGAATCACAGATGATATTTTGAAAACAATGCAATGCAAAAGATGCTGTGCTATGCTGCTTCTCTCTCTCCTTAGGATGGATGGGCGATGTTTGGACTTGGTGTTGAACTGATGTACTCCCTTTGATAGGAACAGTTCTGTCAACGATTCTGATGGGGGGGGGTTGAGCTTCTGTAGTCCCATCGGTAGGGACGATTCTGTCAACGATTTAATTGGGTGTTGAGCTGATGTACTCCCATCGGTAGGGACGGTTCTGTCAACAATTTCATTGGGGGCGTTGAGCTGATGTACTCCCATTGGTAGGGACGGTTCTGTCAACAATTTGATTGGGCGTTGAGCTGATGTACTCCCATCGGTAGGGACGGTTCTGTCAACAATTTGATTGGGGCGTTGAGCTGATGTACTCCCATCGGTAGGGACGGTTCTGTCAACAATTTGATTGGACGTTGAGCTGATGTACTCCCATCGGTAGGGACGGTTCTATCAACAATTTGATTGCGCGTTGAGCTGATGTACTCCCAGCGGTAGGGACGGTTCTGTCAACAATTTGATTGGGCGTTGAGCTGATGTACTCCCATCCGTAGGGACGGTTCTGTCAACAATTTGATTGGGGCGTTGAACTGATGTACTCCCATCGGTAGGGACGGTTCTGTCAACAATTTGACTGGGCGTTGAGCTGATGTACTCCCATCGGTAGGGACGGTTCTGTCAACAATTTGATTGGACGTTGAGCTGATGTACTCCCATCGGTAGGGACGGTTCTATCAACAATTTGATTGCGCGTTGAGCTGATGTACTCCCAGCGGTAGGGACGGTTCTGTCAACAATTTGATTGGGCGTTGAGCTGATGTACTCCCATCCGTAGGGACGGTTCTGTCAACAATTTGATTGGGGCGTTGAACTGATGTACTCCCATCGGTAGGGACGGTTCTGTCAACAATTTGACTGGGCGTTGAGCTGATGTACTCCCATCGGTAGGGACGGTTCTGTCAACAATTTGATTGGACGTTGAGCTGATGTACTCCCATCGGTAGGGACGGTTCTGTCAACAATTTGATTGGGCGTTGAGCTGATGTACTCCCATCGGTAGGGACGGTTCTGTCAACAATTTGATTGGGCGTTGAGCTGATGTACTCCCATCGGTAGGGACGGTTCTGTCAACAATTTGATTGGGCGTTGAGCTGATGTACTCCCATCGGTAGGGACGGTTCTGTCAATAATTTGATTATGCGTTGAGCTGATGTACTCCCATCGGTAGGGACGGTTCTGTCAACAATTTGATTATGCGTTGAGCTGATGTACTCCCATCGGTAGGGACGGTTCTGTCAACAATTTGATTGGGCGTTGAGCTGATGTACTCCCATCGGTAGGGACGGTTCTGTCAACAATTTGATTGGGCGTTGAGCTGATGTACTCCCATCGGTAGGGACGGTTCTGTCAACAATTTGATTATGCGTTGAGCTGATGTACTCCCATCGGTAGGGACGGTTCTGTCAACAATTTGATTATGCGTTGAGCTGATGTACTCCCATCGGTAGGGACGGTTCTGTCAACAATTTGATTATGCGTTGAGCTGATGTACTCCCATCGGTAGGGACGGTTCTGTCAACAATTTGATTGGGGCGTTGAGCTGATGTACTCCCATCGGTAGGGACGGTTCTGTCAACAATTTGATTATGCGTTGAGCTGATGTACTCCCATCGGTAGGGACGGTTCTGTCAACAATTTGATTATGCGTTGAGCTGATGTACTCCCATCGGTAAGGACGGTTCTGTCAACAATTTGATTATGCGTTGAGCTGATGTACTCCCATCGGTAGGGACGGTTCTGTCAACAATTTGATTATGCGTTGAACTGATGTACTCCCATCGGTAGGGACGGTTCTGTCAACAATTGGACGTTGAGCTGATGTACTCCCATCGGTAGGGACGGTTCTGTCAACAATTTGATTGGGCGTTGAGCTGATGTACTCCCATCGGTAGGGACGGTTCTGTCAACAATTTGATTGGGCGTTGAGCTGATGTACTCCCAGCGGTAGGGACGGTTCTGTCAACAATTCTTATTTTGATTTGGTTCTTTTTGAAGGGGTGAGGGGCAGATGGTCTATTAGGGACTTTGCTTTGTGTTTGAGAGGCTGGGGAAGATGGTCTGCTGGGGATGTTTGATGATCAACTGGAGACACTACTTTGGTGCTGGTGATTTTGGATAAAGGCTGGTAGGGAAATGAGAATTTATGGTATACTAGGAAAATGAGGATTCCTACTGGTCAGGATAAAGGCTAAAGGTTGATGATCTGCTGGGGATATGATGATTGGTGGTCTATTGAGGATATGATGAATCATACTGGTAAGGATAAAGGCTAAGGGTTGGGAATATGCTGATGCAGGATTAAGATGAGGGTGATTGATGATCTGTTGAGGTGACGAAAGTTGATGATTTGCTGAGGGGGTGAGAGTCTCTGAACAGACATAGAGAGACAAATTTCTGGTGTGATATATTTTTTGAAAAAAAATAAGAATTTTTGGTTGGCTTCTTTTTCTTTGAGAAAAAATCGAGTTACGTTCTCTCAATTCTCGAACCTTCGTGTATGAATTTTGGACTTTGCCTCTTGCTCAGCTTCCGCGGCATTTTTTTCTCTTGTCACTAGGGTGCGATTTTGTTTCCTGACTTCGCGAGAGAAGAATTTTTGTGCCTGCATCATTTTCTGTTTTTCGATACCCTTATTCCTCCTTGATTGATTGAAAGCTTTTTGATACAGGTTTTTTTTTCAGCTTACTTTTTTTTCTTTTGCATGGTCAGCAGCCTTCCTCACCCAAGACGTAGCCCTGGGCCTTTTGGCCTAGCTGTCACTCTTGGTGTGGCTCTCGCTGCCATCTTTTTTCCTTTTCTGTTTTTTTTTCAATATTCATTTCTTTTGGCACCGTGGGATTTATCCTCTTTTCTACTTTTTCAATTTTTTCTTGTACCCACTTTGTTCCTTCTCACTTTGTCAGGTTTTCGTGGGCATCATCGTCCTTGCGATTCGAGAATGTTTACTTTGGAAGTTCGCATTTGACATCGTCGTGCTGTGTTTGTGATTTTCAGTTCGAGAACTTTTGGGAGCGTATCTTGAATACTTCTTAGGCGAGGAGAAGCTAAGCCAAAAAATCCTTTTTGTAGGGGCTTGTTCCCTACGTCTTTTACTGAATCTTCTCATTCCAATCTTTCTCTCTATCTTTCTTTGATATCCTCTCAAAAGGGGGTTTTTTGGTTTTGGAGAAGGCTTGAGTTTGCCTGTAGGAAGGGCTTGGATTGGATTGGTGCTTGTGAAAAGGGCTTTGGATTGGTGCCTGTAAAAAGGGCTTTGGATTGGTGCCTATACAAAGGACTTGGGATTTGATTGGTGCCTGTAGAAGAGGGCTTGGAATTTGATTTGCCTGTACAAAAGGCTTGTGAAGTGATTCGCCTCTCCGGGAGACTTTATGAAGTGATTTGCCTCTCTGGGATGGCATGTGATCTTGTTGTGCCTTTCTAGGAGGGCTTACGAAGTGACTTGCCTCTCTGGGAAGGCATGTGATCTTATCTTGACGATCTGGTTGGTGATGGTGGTGTGACTAATCATTGAGGTATATACCAGGATGCGGTGGTAAAGCCTGTCTGGTAGGCCATGAAGCTTAGTGCCTATGTATTCTTGGACTGCCACGCGGTACACTTATGCAAGTGTTCATGTGTGTGCACTATGCAAATGCTTATGCCATGCTTCCCTAAATTTCGAGTATTTGCATACTTCTTAAATCATCGCACCATTATTTTAAAAACTTGGTTTTGAAAAGGTTTTGAATCTTGAGTTGCCTGATTTATGAAGCATGTTACGCTACTTGAAATTATCTAAGTGCAGATGCATGCATGCAAGACTGACAATTTTTCGAGAACATAGCAATACTGAAAAGGCAAATATTGATTTCTGGTCAAACAGTGAGTGAGTGTAAGGTAATAAGAGAGATGGAGTGCTTCCGAGTTGAAACTCCGCTGATCTTGCGTTATGCTTCCATCTTGACATGTTTCTCTCTGCTTCTTGAGTCTTGGACCTGTTAAGATTCATTCGCGTTGCTGTTTTTGCTCATACCCACAATCTCAGGAGGATTACCGATGTTCTGCATTCTCAGGAGTAGGTGTAGACAGGCTTGATTCTTGAGAGATGCGGGCTTTCAGTTGCTAAACCAATTGATTAACTTGATTTTACCTTCAAGATTTTTGGCTCTGCTGATAGGACAACAACAGGGTCATGGTGATGTGGGTAGGACATTCTCAGTGCGAATGATGAATGGAGAGGCTAGTCTTTAGAGAGTTGTTCGGGTCTTCTCGTCGATACCCTCAGTAGATGTATCCTCGGCACCCTCAATATGTGCGAACGATGATGGTGAGGCTAGTCTTCGGGGAACTATTCTGGTCTTCTTGTCGAAACCCTCAGTGCATATACCCTCTGCACCCTCAGTGTATGCGAACGATGATGGTGAGGCTACTTGGGTCTTCTTGTCGATACCCTCAGTGCATATACCCTCTGTACCCTCAGTGTATACGAACGATGATGGTGAGGCTAGTCTTCGGGGATCTGTTATGATCTGCATCAAGGAAGGCTTGAGGATTATGGTTCTGAAGGGGTTGGTTATGTTTAGGGTTCAACCAGGCGGTTTTGGAATCTTGCACCGGTGGTACAACGATGTTGGCAATGGCACATGAAGTGGGTGGTTGATGTTGGCAGGAATTGAGAGAATGTGTTAGAGAATGTTAAGTGGAGCTACTGGGTCTCGGGTTTGGTTACCTTAGGCTGGGTATGGATTTGGATTGAATTGGTTTGGTTCAGTATGTATTCTGACAGTGATTAGGGCTCAAGATGGGCTTGGGTGGCCACTTAGTGATCTTTCATGATGGCTACGAATTGGGTCCGATCATGGATTAGATGATAGATGTGTTCAAGGGTTAAGGTGCCACCCTCGGTTTGTGGGAGAACGGGACCAGGCGGCGGACCCGCTGCATGAGAAGCTTCACCGTAATTACCCTCAGTTTTCTCGACCTCGATTTGATGAAGTAGTAGCTCGGTGTTGCAATGATGAGGCATGATCGGTAGTGAATCTGATCTCATGAGTCGTCTAGTTTGCCAGCAGTAGATAATCGGAGTGTGGTGAAGAATGGGGAGAAAGAAGTCGGGGATTTGACCGAAAAATCAATATTTTGCCATGGGTTGCATAATTCTCGGAAAACTATGACTCGACAAAAAAATAAAATCGAAAACCACTTTTTAGTGATTAGCGAAAACAGACCGACGGCAACAACTTGAAAGCCCCGTGGATAGGTTTAGGGTAGGAATATGAATTCCTAGGGTGCCCTTATAACCTTCCGATTTTAAAAATTAATTTTTGAAAAAATCATTTTTGAAAATGACTCGGTTTTTTAGAAAATATTTTGAAAAACATTTTTGAAAAATCGGGAAGTTCTCTCCTCTTATAGTTGCTTTTCATGAAAATAGTAAAAGGGAAATTCTCACTAACTGGTTTTAGTGAGGGATTTCTACGGACGGGGTTGGACAGCCACCGACCGTACTTGCCAAACCAAGAGTTGGTATGTATGACAAGTCCTTTTGTTCACTAATCTCACGACCGACGGTCAAGAAAATATGCAGAAATTCGTGTGTACTAGGCTGACGCATCCTATATGCAAGCGTGGTTGAAAGGGGTAAGGTTTAAGGCTCCCTCCTATTTGGCTAGGTCTTGCTATATACCCCAAGAGCGAGTACGTGCAAGGACCTTTTGATATACATTCTGGGTACGTGAGTGTTCTCGTCACTCGATATACCTCAGTTTGGTACTTGGCCAAGGAGAGTGGTCCCATGCGCTTTCGGCTAGTGTAGACCCGCAAGTCCACGGCCTAATCACGACTTTGGTCCCGAGGTTGATAGGGTAAATTCACACTCGCGATAATGCATGATGATAGTGGGTGCGTGCAAAATAACAATTATGGAGGTATATTATGATAAGCGCTTTAGGGTTTGTTCGAGTACTTTCAATTTTTATTTATGAAAAGATTTTTCTCAAACAATTATTACAAACAAAAAGGAAATTAGGGTATCCACCTAAATCGCATCTATGTTATCCTAAGACTAAGGCCAAAAAAGAAAGCATGCAAACATAAATAATTATCCACGCATATTCTACTCTTGTTTAGAGTCTAATCCTCTTACGTCCCCAGCAGAGTCGCCACTGTGAGAACCCGCGTTCGCGACGCCCCGGGGTCCTCGTGGGAGGCGATTCCGTTTGTTGATTTGGAAATTAGGTTTTGAAAAGAATAAGAGTCGCCAGTTTGTTTTACTAAACAAACAAAAAAGATTTGTGTAAAAGAGACGTATTTATGGACTAAATATCCCCTTATACACAATATATGCGAAACCAGTTGATTCGAAGGTTCGGGGATTAAGTTACGAATCGGGAAGGTGTTAGGCACCCAATTCGCCCTTTCGGTCTCTTGAGTAGGATATGCGTGTGTTATAATTCAGCTCTTGCATGCTATTGCTATTACTTTATAACTTTTCTTGCTTGCCTTAGAAATCGGGATTTTGGGGTTGGGATGAAAACTATGTGTTTCCTAGTTCGCCCATGATTTTTGAAAATAAGTGTGTGTGTGATTTGAAAAAGAGAGTTTGATAATAATAGATGCAATGAAACAAGTGATTTTGTAAAGCATTGGGCTTTTGGAAACTGATTTAATGTGGAATCTTATATTCGATATTATATGAGGCGAGTTGACCGATCGTATACCATAGTCTATAGATTAAACCGGTATAGATGGCACCAGTGCTCTCATAATCGAGTATTTATCACATACACACCGCAATCTATGAGTTAGATTGGATATATAGCGATTATCGATTCCTTCGTATAATAATGCCGCTAATCCGGGCTTTTGAAAAAGTAAGAAAGTAATAATACTATTTTAGAATTGGATTAGGGTTTATTATACGCCTTTAGTTTTGAAAACAATTTAAAAAAGGGTTTTGAAAAGCTATCAAGTAATAGAAATTATGCAGACAAGAATATAAATTATAAAACTGACGAATAAATAAAAGAAGAGAGAGAAAATTATACCCGAGCCTTCTTGGAAGGAGAGAATAAGGATCTCTTGGTGTGTACCACGAAATTCCCTTGATTGTTGATGATAATAATGAATGGAGGGGGGGTCTATTTATAGTTGAAGAAAATACTTTGAGAGCAAGAAAAGAGATTGCAACTAGGACTCTTGGAAATTATCGTGAGACCTTCCCACCGTTGGATCATCCTGATTTTTGGATATGTGTTGTAAATAGGAATCTTCTAGATCGTGTAAAAATTTCAGGTCGATCGGATTTCGGGAAGGTTCTATTTCGTTCTGATTGGTACGAAGAGTTTGTGTCCGCGTAGGAAAGGTACTTGTTGTAGACAAGGTCCCTTGTTTGCACGACAAGTCAGGTTCTAACCGTTGGATCATGCTTTGTTTTGGATATGTATTGCCAATATAAGTCTTTTACATCCTGTAAAAATTTGAGGACGATCGGAGTTCGGGAAGGACTCGGTCTCCTTGGCTTGGTACAAAGAGTTTGTTCCCGCGTAAGAAACGTACTTGCATACAACAATCTCGATAATTAAACCTCCAACCGTTGGATTATTCTGATTTTTTGATATGTTTTCCCTCCAAATGTTTTCTAACTTGTGTCCAAATTTGAGGCCGATCAGATATCGGAAAGGTCACTATTTATTTTAATTTACTACGAAGGACATTTCAACTGGAATTGCACGGTAGACAAATTGGTTCTTGAGGACCCCATGTCCGACAAAGCTAAATTTTGAATATGTTCTTCCCCACAATAAGGCCTATCCACTTACCAAACTTCAAACCATTTTAACTTCGAGAAGACCTCCATTTGACCACCCGAAATAAACTCGCGATTTTCGGATTTGTCGGAGATCCGACCGTCGGATTTAGCTGATTTTCGAGTATGTTACTCCTTTTGATAATTTCCAACAACTCTCAAAGTTTGAGGATGATCCAAAGTACGTGACTCTCCTTTCACAAATTTCCCAGAGTTTTGACGGTTTTTGATTCCGACAATTTTTGATAATTCTGTGACTCCTCATCCGGGGTCCTTTCGGCTCTCTTCTTTGACCTGTATCACATGAACAAAATACATGTGCATCTAGGAATGCTCGTGCGTGCATGCATGTTTATTTCTTTGAAAATTAGGATTCTTGCGGGGGTCGCAAAATGAGGTGTTCACAGTTGCATTAAAGATTTCACAAAGATTTAAAGATTTTGCTAAAAATCCTAGGTTGTGTTGATTCCAAGTGGGTTGGGTTGCATAAATCTTTAATTGGTTTTTAAAAATAATTGAATATCACTTCATTTACATGATTGAACAAGTAATTGGACATTCAAGCTCGTATACTTGACTAATTTCATATATAGGCCATAATTCCTTAGATTTGCATTAAAATGTACCATGACAAAAACATATATTATGGATTTGGGCTTAATGGCATATGTATGTCATTGTTGGAAGTATTGATGGGATCATTGTGCTAATACATCATATAAATGCATTTTAATGGATTTTAAGTGATGTAATTCAAATAACCTTGGTCAGGAATAACGCATGTAGCCTTACAAGTACCCGTTTAAGTGGGATTTGGGAAATAATAGTATATTACGTGTAGTATGGCCTCGTATAGAATATGTGACTTGTTAAGCTCTTAATGATCCCTTGAGATACACCCTTGGCAAGAATTGATTAGATGTAAATAGTTATATCTAAGGTAAGATTATATAATGAAATAGTGGCGTGGTTAGCCATTTGGGGTGGACGAGTTAAGAACCATGAGGAATTTAGAGCCTTGGTTTATTCATACATATCCAAACCATAGTAATAAGACCACGTGGTTAATAAATAATAATTCGGCATTTGACTCTGAGGTATCAAATTTCATAATATACGATAATCCAAGTGGGAATTAATGATTACCATAGCATAACGAACTTTAGGAAGCCAATGATTTTAATTACATGAAATTAACAAATTAAATAGATTACCTCGTTAGACCATGAGTTATATGGGTAAAAGTTATACGCGAGCCAAGGAAGCAGGAGGAACGTAGTTGGTTCGGCTAACTTCTAGATCTAAGATTTGTATCCTAGTGGTTAGGTTCAACATGCTATATGTGCTTTGCATTGCATGATGATTTAACAAGTTGTCGAATAACTGGCCATTGTGAGCTTTTATAACTGGAATTTTAAAAAGGAATCTGATTATGTAAAGAGGGTCAAATATCATAACCAGTCTAATATCTTTGAAAAATGATAGAACTAGCCAATATAAGAAAAAAACAAACCTGTCTAGCTAAATCGATTTGAATAAGGTAAAAAATGAGGGTAGTAGTAATGATGGCAACATGTGGCAGAGGTGCTAGATGACACATAGCGATGAGTGAGAAGGGGTGTGTGATTACACGAGCGGGCATGTGGTAACAGATATGCATGGGCGTATGGAACTCACGAGGGCACTAGGATCAAACCCAAAAACCTGACGCGCCGAAAATACTTCCGTGCTTAGGTACCCAAGTGCAGGTTGTCAAGTTATAATACTTGGTAAGTCCAAGTGTCGAACCACAAGGATAGTCGGAAAGACGATGTGGTGATTACGAGTCCAAGGTTTTGTTAAGAGAATTTAATTGGTTGATTTTAGTTGTTGATTTTAAAGTCTTGCAATAAAAATTAAAATGATGTAATAATAGATGAGAAAAGGCTAAGGCATTATAGAATTCATTTGTTTTGCAAAGTTAAGTAAAATCAATCTCATTCAAAGTTCTCAATGCAATTCCTGAGTGTTGAATATTTTACCCATTTCTAAGCAAAAGGGTGTGGAGCAAAAGCAACCCATTCCCATATAAATGCCATATAAAGAAATGGTGTAAGCAAATATCAACACAAGTGTATCTCTCATTTTTATCTTGTGACAAAGGGTGTGAAGCAAGTGCAACCCATTCCCACATAATATCAACCAAGATTCAAACTTAAAATACACAAAAAGAAAAGGCATAAATTTAAACTAGGCATTTAAGAACTCATTGTTAGTTTCCCCTAGGCAAATGACTTGATTATGAAAATGGCCAACTACAAGGAGTTTAGCTCGATAAATCATAACATTTCATTTGTCTAAGATTGGGAGGTCTAGGTGGAGGTCAAACCGTCCTATATAGACTTATTTGATAAATACAAATTGAATCCTTAAAATGATTAATGAAGTTGTTTATGACATAAATTTAAAAGATCCTCTTTGGCAATACTTTACTAAGAAGATGATGAGTCTTAAAATCACATAAAGTGTAGAAAGCACTCAACATATCATTAAAGTATTAAAAGATTAAATCTCAAATTTATGGTGTTTCTATGAATATTCAAAGACTAATCATGCTTGGCAATGAAAAGTATCTCATTCAAAGAAAGAATGAACATAGGCTAGTAAGAAATACACAAGTGTATCATTTTCTCATTAATGCTTGAGATCTATGTATACAAGGCATACAAAGTCAAATCATCATATGAAAATTATCTTACTAGCTTATGAATGGTTGAAAAAATGGAGAAGATGAAGGATTCAAAAAGTATTTAACAATACTAACAATGGAATGATAATTGAACTTACATAATTAATGCATTGCAACTTTCATCTTTTAGCCTTAGCAAATAAATTTACTCCATAATAAATGTAGAGACAAGAATTATAAAAGTGAACTCCATTTCTCTCTCTAGAAAATAAAACTATTACAAGCTCTCTATAAATTGAGAAATGAGAAATACAAATAAGACTAAGATCCCCTCTCCAAAGCAACAATGAAGACTATAAATAGGAGAGTTTTGTTGGATGCCAAAAATAAACAATGCTTTTTTTATTTTTGGTGGAGAATTCCACTATCTTGGATGCTCTTTAATCACATGAACAATTCCACTTTCTTTCTTTAATCACATGGACATGGAGACTTCCACTTTCTTGGATGCTCTTTAATCACATGGAGCTTTCACTTTCTTGAATTCTTTTTGTCCATGGAAAATTCCACTATTGTATTAAATACAATATTTCTTAAAATCTAAAGACACCAAAATAAACACAAAATGTGCCTTTCCAAGCATTGTTAAATACAAAAGTGCTACGAGACTAATCGCGAAATAAGTTGGCAAACCGAGTAGTTTTAGAGAAATAAACGCGTCAAACAACTCCGAAAATGAGCGTATGAATGACAAAATTAAGCGTTTATCACACAGGCATGGAGCAAGACCCGTGAGAGGCACGTGCAACGAGTGACTGGTGCATATAGAGGTGGTTGAGCACAGTTTGGAACACATGCAGTGCTTAAGGGCACGTGTCATGTCAGTTTGGTGTGGTATTTATATAATCAAAATCATTTTTTAAATACGATGCTAATGATGTAGGTTTGGACTAGGTTGGGTATAGATAAGATTAGCAAAAGGGTTTAAAATGGCATGATATTTTGTTTATATAGTAATGGGCTATTTTTGAGTATATATTTGGTTTTAAGGTTATTAGCAGCAACAGGTAGGGTTATAAAGAGTGGGTTGCTTATTTTTCTTTGAATGTGATTTTGAGGTAGTGTATGCAGTGGTTTAGTTTGTTTAGATCTATTTGGCAATGGATATTATGATAATGAAGATGAGTATGGCAATATGGTTTAGATGGAGATGCTGTAATTGATCAGTGGGATGGTTTTCACCGATGGTGGTTTGATAATATTGATTTTGATTTGAAGGTTTCTTTTATAGTAATCGATGGTAGCTAGGGTTTTTTATTGGGATGATTTGTGTCCCTGTGGTACCAAATTGACAATAAGAGGTAAGAAGAATTGTATTCAATTATTATGATGATAATACAAAAGAGAAGAACCTTATTTATAATGTGATTTTCATGTATGTGAATAAGGAAATTATACATTTTAACAATATATTATAACAAAATGAAGTTGTTTATACCCCGTGCGTGATTTTGATAGGACCTTAGAACCCTTGCTAGCAAAGATTATGGTCCATAGAAGGAGACATAGCAAAAATACTTCCTCACTTAGGTACTCAAGTGTAGGTTGTCAAGTTATAATACCTGGTAACTCCGTATGTCAAACCACAAGGATAGTCGGAAAGACGATGTTGTGATTATGAGTCCAAGGCTTTGTTAAGAGAATTTAATTGGTTGATTTTAGTGGTTGATTTCAAAGTCTTGCAATCAAAATTAAAGTGATATAACAATAGATGAGAAAAGATTAAAGCAATATAGAATTCATTTATTTTCCAAAGTTATGTAGAATCAACCTCATTCAAAGTTCTCGATGCAATTTCTAAGGCTCCATTTTATTGCAAAGATGGAAAAGGAAAATAAATTTAGTTAGTTTGAGTGAAAAGATAGAAAATAAGATGAGAGATGTTACTCATTTTATGAGTATATATCCTCCATCTTTCAATATTTTAGTGAAAAATTTTTACTCACCACTAAGTAAAAAAAAATTCTTCATGGAAAAAACTTAAAAATCAAGAGGATATCACCTCTATCACTCAAATTATTTTCCATCTTTTCATCAAAACTAGCTCAATTTATTTTCATTTTCCACTTTTCAATCAAACATAGCCTAAGTGTTGAGTATTTTAACCTTTTCTAAGGAAAAGGGTGTGGAGAAAATGCAACTCATTCCCATATAAATGCCATATAAAGAAAGGGTATAAGCAAAACTCAACACAAGTATATCTCTCATTTTTATCTTGTAGCAAAGGGTGTGAAGCAAGTGCAACCCATTCCCATATGTTCAACCAAGATACAAACTTGAGATACACCAAAAGAAAAGGCAAAAATTTAAACTAGGCATTTGAGAACTCGTTGTTAGTTTCCCCTAAGAAATCGACTTAATTATGAAAATAGCCAACTACAAAGAATTTAGCTTAGATTGGGAGGTCTAGGATGAGGTCAAACCATTCCCATAACATAACATTTCGTTTGTCTAAGATTGGGAGGTCTAGATTGAGGTCAAACCATCCTATATAGACATATTTGATAAATACAAATGGAATCCTTAGAATGATTAGTGAAGTAGTTTCTGACATAAATTTAAAATATATTCATTGACAACACTTTAACTAAGAAGATGATGAGTTTCAAAATCACCTAAAGTGTAGAAAGCATTAAACATATCATTAAAATATTCAAGGATTATACTATCAAATTTATGGCATTTCCATGAATATACAAAGACTAATCATGCTTAGCAATGAAATGTATCTCATTCATAGAAAGAATGGACATAGGCTAGTAAGAAATACACAAGTGTGTCATCTCCTCATTAATGCTTAAGATTTATGTATACAAGGCATACAAAGTCAAATCATCATATGAAAATTATCTTACTAGCCTATGAATGGTTGATTAAATAGAGAAGATGAAGGATTCAACAAGTATTTAACAATACTAAAAATAGAACGAGAATTGAACTTACATAATTAATGCATTGCAAACTTCATCTTTTAGCCTTAGCAAATAAATTTACTCCATAATAAATGTAGAGACAAGAATTATAGAAGTGAACTCCATTTCTCTCTCTAAAAACTATTACAAGCTCTCTATAAATTGAGATATGAGAAGTAATAAAAGATATCCCTCCAATACAACAATGAAGAATATAAATAGAAGTGTTGTGTTATCTACTTTCCATCTCTCCACTAAGAACCCAAAAATAAATAATGTTTTTTTTATTTTCCATGGATAAATCCATTATCTTGGATGCCTTTTATCCGATGGAAAAATTCCACTATCTTAAGATGTCTTTTGTTCCATGGAAAACTCCATTATCTTGGATTCCTTTTATCCCATGAAAAATTTCACTATTGTAATAAATACAATATTTTTTGAGATCTAAAGACACCACAATAAATAGAAAATGTGTCTTTCTAAGCAATGTTAAATAAAAAATTCCTACGAGACTAATTACGAAATAAGTTGGCAAACCGAGTAGTTTTAGAGAAATAAACGTGTCAAACAACTCCAAAAATGAGCGTATGAATGACAATATTATGCATTTATCAGTAATCAATTGCAGCTAGGGTTTTTAATTGGGATGATTTTTGTCCCTGTGGTACTAAATTGAGAAAAAAAGATGAGGATAATTGTTTTCAGTTATTATGATAATACTACAAAAAAGAAGAACCTTATTTATAATGTGATTTTCATGTATGCGAATAAGGAAATTATATATTTTAACAATATATTACAATAAAATGAAGTTATTTATACTCCACACGTGATTTTGATAGGACCTTATCACCTCGCCAGCAAAGATTATGGTCCATAGAAGGATTTAAAATAAGTTATCGTAACAAATTGATTAAAAAAAATAACATGATCTTGAAAAATTGTGTTAAACATTTAAAGCTTTGTGAAGGAAAAGTTCGTCAGTGTTATGAAGAATGCATTAATATGTGTCGTAAACAACTCATGGCTATGATTCTAATGGATTGGTTTTCGTCATCAAATTCAGGCTAAGGTCACATTTTACTGAGTTCAGAGAGCATAGTGACAATATAACTTCTTGCAGATTCACGGTAAATAATCTTTATTTAGAACCTTCATGTCATGGGAGCTCTGTCAATACTAAACAACAGTTTCGTCACTGATTACTTTGTGTTTATAGATACCCTGATTAATACTTCTAATGATAATGAACTACTTGTCCAAAACGGTGTGTTGTTGCACATGTTTGTGGATTCTTGAGACGCTGCAAATAGTTTTAACCCTTTTTGTGGTGGGATTATACATTGCGGAGCTACCTCCTATTTAATACATATTCATGCATAGTTGAACACGTGCTACAAGCAACCAAGGCATACTTCGATGACTGCATTCAAGCGCGATTATCTCAGCATTTTGTGGAAAATTGATTTCGTCATCACTATTGTTGCGGTAGTCATGCTTACTCTCATATAAGTAGTATGTTATATCATATCCATCCTCTATACTAATCACTTAGCTTTTAGAATTTTACAACTAGTATTTGAAATATTGCTTTATATAATAAGTGGTTGAAACATATTTTTGTTGTTAATGGAATTGCTATTTTCTTGCTATTTTTCGATTTGTTAATACACATTGCATACTATAAAGTAAAATGTGCATTAATGTATTCTTAGATTATTATAAGCATTAATGTATTCTTAGATGATGATTATTATTATTATTATTATTATTATTATTATTATTATTATTATTAGACATCTGGCCAGCTCTTTTTCATGATCGATTTCAGGCTTGCACCCTACTGCATAATAGCTTTCAACGATAAATTTGTTCCAACTTTATTTAGCAATATCATTAATTTATGAAATGGCCGGTGCTTTAGCCTTCTAAACAAATTATTATCATTTTTTTGGGAGAGCGCCAATTATTAGTTGTATCTATGACTAATAGAGTGTGCTTCACGTTCAGTTTGTCTTACAACCCAAAAAGATTCTGAGGAATGCTGACAAGTGAAGACAAACGTCAATCTTAGTCATTTTATTTTTCTCCTCTCTTACCGCTCTCAATGGCAACTACCCCAACCTTTTCACTCTATAGATCATTATATATCTTATTTCTTTTTACAATAAATACATATAATCATGGATATATATTGCATTACAAACCTAGCAATCGGATTATTATTATTTTGAAGCTTATCATTGAGATCGAAACTGAACTTAAGTCCTTGGTATAAATAATCACAAGTCTATGAAAAATGAACAAAGAACACGAGCCCATTAAAACATAAACACGGTGCTCTCCCTTTTGATAAGTTCAAGGAAGTGTGTGTTTAAGTCATGGTGTGAATGTATCCTAGAGGATATAGTATCACTTGTTATAAATGTTGTATATTTGTGACATAAGCATATATGACACTTATGAAAAATATCGTTCAAAAATCACAAAAAAAAAATTAACTATGATGTTATTTATTTGGCTTTTTCGATATTTAAAAACATCACAATATCTATTACTTTTTGTTGTGCCATAGCACATGCTACGTGTGTGCAATATTTACCCAATTGTCTTTAGTCATGTTAAACAACATCCTAATTTTAGGAGTTCTTATAATTTAGGTACTCAAATGGCCTTTTATGTAATGCTCTCTTCTTTGTTCCTTAGGTTATTTTGTAATTACTATATATTTAGGTTATTTTGTAATTACTATATATTTTGTAAAAAACAATACTCTACAAATAGTAGGTTTCAATATGAAATGTTTGTATTATCATCGCTTGACCAAATACAAGCTCATGTTGTAAGGAATCATAGGATCCGATCCTTGTCAAAAGAAATTTTTTGAATGAAGTCCACTATTTTTTTAAAAAAAGTTTGCAGTTCCTCAAGTACAATATCTACCTTTGACGATGACTTAAATATACAAATACAATACAATATTGGAGTGTTTGTGATCTCTCTCGATCACATGTACGGTATATGTGATTGAGAAATCTCGTTTCAATGGTCATGAGTTGCATTTTATAAAAAAACTTCGAGAATTTAGAGTTATTGAGTGCCTATATTGCATATAGGGACAAATTCCATGATTACGGATCCACTGTTTTTCATGAGGATATCTCTTATATGAGTGTTGTATTATTTGATAATGTGCTAGTCGTTTAGTGGGAGTTTGCATTATGGATGCTCATTTATTTACAATAAAGAGGATGGTGTATTTTTGGCTTAACTCTGAATGTTTTCTTTCATTGTGGCTTAACATTAAGATTGTAATGGTTAAGGTTGATTTCGCAAAAGAATAATGTATAGCCCGTTTAAAATAGGTATGATTGATGTAATTTTTCATTTAATTATCCGTACTCTATCTATGTCAATGATGCACTAGTACAGTGATCATGGATGAGTTTAGTTACGAATATGAGTGTAATGAATGCCGCTATGATTCCAAATTGACATATGAGATGTACCATATTGTTTTATAACTTTTAATTGCGCACTTCAGGATTTGTAATATAAATGTTCCAGGAATACATGGAAGTCCAAGCGGAGGATTGTTGAAAAATAACGAGTGCGTACTGGTGACACCTATGTGGTTATACCGGCACGCTTCTAGATCTCGTAATTTGAGGTTACACATTCGATTAAATAACTATTTTATGGGCTACCTAGTATATGAAATGGGTGTAGACTTTGCAAACTGTTAAAACTTAATGCAAGTCATCTTAGGATTGATATGATTCTAATATATAAATAAAGCCTTAGGGTTATGGTTCTTTTGTCAAACCATTATACGTTCTACTCCTCTTCCCCATCTTATAGAGAGATCCCGTTGAACACTTCAGGATTCTAATGTTATAATTGGAGGTCATAAATCTATAAAGCTTCCACACTATACGTCGTCATGGATACAAGTACGCTTCCTATATAAAGTTAATCTCTTGAGAGCTAGACATGATTAGAATCCTTAAAGTTTATGTGATTTAAGATTATAATCCCCACATAAAGATAATAAACATTAATGGAAGTTGAAGACAAACATATGTATTTTTTGTAATCCCCGCATGGTCCAATTGACCAAACCGAACACCAATGGACCAGACCGGACCGGACCGAAATGAGTGTTAAGACCAGACCAGACCAGACCGGTCCAGTCCTATTTCGATCGGTCCATTAGGTCTGGGCTTTTTTTTAGGCCCCTTTTCTTTTGGGCTTTTTGATGATATGTCATGTTTTAGTTGAATGGCTGTCCTATGGCTACATGGCAGTTGCCTGGTTCCATGTTAATTCATGCCTCCATCCCTAAGTAGAATCTATTTAATTATATTTCGTTTGAGTTAGTCTTTGATCAAAACTCTTAAATTATTAGTTGGCATGATTGCATGTATACAATTTTATTAAATTAACTTAAAGTGTTCAAAAGAATCAAATGGATAAAGGAGATAACCAAAGTCTAGTTCAAATCACCCCATTTTCCTTTCCTAATCTCGATGTGGTCAACCCCAAACTATCAGTAATTACCGAGTTTTCTAGAAATTGATATTTTTTAAAAATAAATTAGTAAATAATCTAGCGATCCAAGATTATACTCGATGAGGGTTTAAATTTAACACTATTTTTCTAACAACGAGGGTTTAAATTTAACATTATTTTTCTAACAATGAGAGTTTAAATTTTACACTATTTTTCTAGCAATGAGGGTTTAAATTTAACACTATTTTAGGATAATTATTCATTCTTTAAAAGCTTCAGTTAGAGTGGCCACTTCTTTGCAACCCAACCATCATAGCTAGTACATTGTAAATATAGTTTAAATTTATTGACCCCGTTCCACTAATTTCGCAAAATTTAGAACGTATCTAAAGCATAAGTCAATCAAACGCAAAATTTATAACTGATCTAAAGCATAAGTTAGTAATTGATGAGCAGTAGTTAACAATTAAATCATAAAAAAGAGAAGATTACAAGAATAATTTCTCCTGGTTGAGAGAGAAAGAGAGAGATTTACCAGTGGCAACTTCGTGCATGGGAACGACGGGAGCGGGTTCGATTGGTGAAGTCATGGGCACCGGATGGTGAGATAGTAGAGATGATCGGCGACGGGAAAGAAAGAGAGGGGTTTCAGTATGTGATGGAGAGGGAGAGGAGCAACGACGGGAGAGAGAGAGAGAGAGAGAGAGAGAGAGAGAGAGGAGGAGAGAGGGGGGTTTTAGTACATGAGGGAGAGGGAGAGGAACGGCAATGGGAGAAAGAGAGAGAAGGGTTTCAGTACGTAAGGGAAAGGGAAAGGAGCACCGCCGGGTGTGGGAATTCAAATGGTCCGGTCCAAATCGGTCCATTTTTCGGTTCAGTTGATTCGGTTTGACAGTTCGGTTCGATTTTTGAACAGCCCTAACGACAACTAACCCACAACTAACTTATGAGGTATTCAAACATAATGCACTACAGAGGTTTTCATAATCTTTTGAGGAACAAGTTATTTTTTCCATGGAATTTCAAGTTCCCATGCCAAAATTCGTACTATAAATGAAACAAAGTTGAACAATAAAGGGTAGTTATATTGTCAAAATAGTCTTAACCAGGCCAAATAATATGCTAATATATAAAGCATCGAGTATACACAATCACGTGATGCATAAGTTACCATTGCTAAAAGATTGAGTGCTTTAACACCATTTTTCTAACTAAATTGAAAAGCTAACTTGGTAAATTGTAAGGTGGAAAAATAAGAAAGAAAACAGGATGTATTAACTCCTTACGGAAAATTAATATTTATCATAATCATACTGTGTTGTTTATTCTACACAATATTCATGTAAAAAAAATTCCAGTAAAAGTCAATATCTTTTAGAAAATTAATTTAATTTGCATTTACATTTTTAATTGTAAAAATTTTATTACTTGTAATTATTACTAATTTAATTATATATTTATGAGTCATCACAATTATGGACAACGCACATATATTATGACTACTATATATATATATATCATTTGAAACATAACTTGAACTTAACACGCATCCTAACCACTAAACAAATTCATATATTCTATAATTTTGATTTGTTAGATATAATATTGCATACGCATCGATTGCATGACCAATTTTGATATGGGTATATGAACTCAGATAATTTTCTCACATGACCAATTTTGAAAAATCACAAATGTAAACTATATAGTAAAAACCAACCAAGCACATGGGATATCTTAAACAGATAGTTCTATTTTGTTTCATTTTTGCATTACAAGAAATTAGGCTTCGGTTGCAAAATAAATTGTCACTGATGCTTTTTTGTTTTGCCCCTGATTAGTGAACAAACAATATTTGCCATGCCATAGGACTCTTACTCTAGGTCCACCCACATGTAATTATGGTGCATTTGCCAACCATATTTCCATGTAACGAAATTGGAATAAGCACATGGTTTTGCAATTTCATTGATTGGAAAGACTAAAATTGTCTAATTCTGAAATTCAACCAAAATTCTGAAACGGCCAACTTTAAAAGATTGAATTATGTAATAATATAATTTTCCAAGTCCCATTATTCTTAAAAAAAAAAAAAAGGCACCCTCAACCATCATTACCACCAACTTTGATAGATATTTCTATAATTTTATATTTATCAACCTTAAATTGGTGATTTAATTTTTCAATTATGTTTACATAATGTTACAAAAATTTAATCGTTCAACTTGAGATTTTTTTATAAACTAAAACTTCTTTTTTTTTTTTAATGGGTGGTTACAAGGTTCACAATATATGCAGGAATATGATTCGTTCAACAAAATGACATAACAAATTCCACCCGTTATTGCCCTGCACTAATTAAAAGTTGACCCACATGAATGACCAATTAATGTAGTGACGATTTTGTGAAATGGCATTTTGTTGTGCCTCAAATTGTGTGGCCTGTAAATAACCAATGTAGTGGCATTTTTTAAGGGCGAAGAAGAGCTCAAATACCCAGAATAAATTTGTTAATAATTAATTAATGATCGGTAATTATAATTAAAGGTCAAAACGGCACAAACAGAGAACTAAACTATGTTTTAAAGGTGTTTCGTCCTTAATGGTAAAAATAACATATACATTATCTTATAATATGAAAGTCATAAACCAAATTGCATATCACGCTACATAATAAAATGTACAAAATCAACAGATATATTAAATATTTCACCTGTACATCTATATATAGATGACATGGCTCCAATTCGAAAAAGAAAAAAAATATAATAATTATTCGACATTAATACAGAAGGACTCCATTAACCTATAGGGTACATGTAAAAGCTTATCGACTACTATGTACTAGATAATAAAGGATAAGATAGAACAAAAGGTTTGTGTAAAAGTAAATACCAACAATAAAATAGCAGCTACTGTCGAAGCAGTTTTCCATCGAGTGCCAAAATAATCACGTCTTAAGGTTGCCTTCCGCTTGTGCTTGGGGACCTTGTAGTATTCATTCAAGTCTTCACAGATGCAGGAGAAAAAGAAATTGTTGTCATCAAATACAATATTTATACATAGTTTGTTAAAGAGATTTGCAGCAGTGTTGCTGTCACCAAGCCAATTCACTAAGATTCCATTTTTAGTAAGTAAATCGACATCATTGGAAGTGTTGATTAGGTCATCCATAAAGACAATATAATCGATTATGTAACTATTGTTCGGATAATGACAAAGCTCTAGAGCCATTAGATTTCTTACAAAAGTCTCTGTGCCATCTTCCAGTAGAAAGCACGGCATCGTCAGAACAGGCTTTTTGAATTCAACGTCAAGTAAACATTTTTTTTTGAATCAACCTGAAACTTCACACCCGCCTCATGCAACTCCGTTGCACTGTATAGAAATTTAAATTTTTTAGGTTTTCGAGAAAGACTTTTATGCTTTGGTCGAGACATGATCAGAATCAAATCTGTGAAATGATTTACTGATCTAAAATTCCCCACGGTGTGTATGTTGTAATCTTCGAAGAAGTAAAGAGTGAGATATTGTATAGATGGTACTTTGATAAAGACCGTGGCTTGAATGAATACCTTCTCAAGAACAAAGAAGGGAATTTGATTTTCAAGCAACATCAAGTCATTGTGTATTTCGTTGAGTAGGAATGGCGTTGATAATACATGTTCGTCTTCTTTATTCCAATCCCTATGATAATACCTTAACAAATACTCGATGATAAAGCAAGCATCAATTAGCAGCATCGACACAAATTCCTCGCTATCCATCACTATGGGTTCTGCATAACATTTTCGAGCTTTGCCTTCAAACCCCTTCACCAATTCAACATATTCCCTTAATCCTGTCCTACTCCTTTCTACCAATTTCTTAAAGTATCTCTTCTTAAGTGCTTCCATAGATGTCAACCTTTTGGTTCCATAGTGGAAAGGTCCTATCGAAACAACATGTGGGGAGTATGCTTGTTCATTCAATTTGCGAAGTGTCTCAGGAACCTTGTAGATACAACATTCAGACGACCGACAAGGCTCTAGATGATGTAACATTTTACCAATGCAAATCATTACCTTGTCATTTGAAGATTCTGTAACATCTTCAAAAACGTCTTCTAATCCAATATCTTCAGTTGAAATCACTGCGTTTTCTGATTTAGTTTTTTCTGGAAGCCTAAAAGTACCTTCTAGAGGAGAATCAAATTCTTGTGTACCTGAATTGCTAGCTTCAACTTCGTCCTAGTAACAAGTGAAGTTAGTCTCTCCAGATTTAATTGCTTGATTAATGCAATTGTTTTCAAGGCTAGAAGAAAAATTATATATTATACACACACATACTAAGAAGAGTTGACGAAACATTGTTTGGAGATAAAACATTTTTGATAGCTATGTATTTTTTATAACAAGATGGAACATGGTAGAAAATCCATGTATTTTTGTGAGAAGATGGAAAATAAGTCGAGGGATGTGGTGAGAAGTCCTGTTGTTTTTTTTTTTTTTGTTTTATCTGTGGAAAACTTTTCTTTGCATGGTGGCAAAGAAAACTTTTCCAAAAAATTAAAGTAAAAGAGTATGAGGGCTATCTACTCATAAAATAAGCATAAGATGGAGAGGATCTCACCACATTCCGTAACTTATTTGGTACATTTTCACACAAATCAATTGATTTTAATATTATTTCCCATCTTGTTATAAAAAGGATACTTAATTTCACATTCTTCTAGGCTTTCGCTTGCTTTATAAAACAATCTTGTTATTATGAATATTTTGTTATATATTATATATTATTAATACACTTCTGTTTTTACCCATCATAGCAATAATATAGATTAATCATGGATATATAGCATTACAAACCTAGCACTTGGACTATTATTAGTTTGAAGCTTATCGCTAAGATCAAAACTCCAATTTAAGCCCTTTGTATAAATAATCATAAGTCTATGGGGTTTTTGTATTTGGCCCTATAATTTAAAATTATTTCGCATTTAACCCATTCCGAATTGGAAATTAGTAAATAGCCTAGTCCAAATGATTGGATAATTACTAATTTAAAAATTTTAATTACTTTTTGCTTTTCAAAAATTAATTCGTTAATTTCCGAGATTACCCTTTTGTTGACTTTTAATTTTCATAATTAATAGTCTCCTAGAATATAGCTTCTTGTAATTGAAAGGTACAATTAAACATTCAAACTTAATGTTTTAAATTGAGTGACAAAGCACTAATTTTGAATTCAAAAACGTTTTGTAACCGAAATATCTTATCACATATGATCTAGTTTCGTTTTATATTCAAGACTTATGGGGAGACATATTAGTAAAAATAAAATAAAATTAGATGGAAAATAGAGTAAAGAGACTAGAGCATGGGGACTATCATTTCAAAGTGTTGCTAACCTTTTTCATTGTCTTTGAGAACCATTGAAATCTTCTAAAATAATTTTGCATGATTCAAACTAGCTTTCGCAACGCACCAAAATGTTTTAATAATCCAACCTACATTCAAAATAAATACTATTATAAGTAAATATATATTGGTGGTGATAATTTGAAAATAGAGGACACATCTACGTACAAACATGTTATGTCTAATATGATCAAAAGAAGATATATTAAGACACATTTATTCTATTCAGATTCATTAAAACAAATTAAGGACTACATACCTAATATATCTAGGGACATTTATATGTAAAAAGTTTTAACAAAATATATAGACAACTAGACATGTTATAAATTAAATAAGACAAAACACGTATGGTAGCATACATGAATATAATATAAATAATACAAAAACAAGCCTACACAGTCTGTGAGTAAGACCAAAAAAAAATATGCAGATACATTGATACTTGTGTAATTGATTCACATAGTCTACGAGGCCTATAATATACTCTCTCTTTTTCCAGCAAATTGTTTCTCTAGTTCGCACTTCATATGTTTGACTTTCATAAAACCTCCGTTTAAATAGGGCAGTAAATGAAACGAGTCGAGCCGAATAAAAGGTTACTTAATATTGGTTCGTTAAGTAGTTTGAATTTTTAAATTTGTTTAAGTTTGGTTTGCTTAGCTCTCGAGTCTAGCTCAAAAGAGCTTTTAACCAAGTCGAGCTTGAATAGATTGAATTTTTACACAATTTTACAATATTTATGTGCTTATTGAGCGGAGCTCATAAACATGTCCAGCTTCAAAATATGTTCAACCTTGGTTCGTTTGTGAAACAAATGAATCTCAAACAACCGAATAATCGCAAGTCGAGTTCAAGTAGCTTGTCTTGTTTCATAGCCCACAAAAAATGACCCATTTGCACCCCAAACTTTGTCCATTGTTTAAAATTATTGGAGAGAGTGAAGTAAGTATCAAAAGGGCCGAGAGAGTGAAGAAAACAGGTCAAATTCATTTTTTCGAATGCTCTGTAATTAGAGCAAAATGACTCAATTTGTTGCTTGCCCATTTTACCCCTGATCTAGAGCAAGTGTGCAACTCAAATGACTTTTTCCATCCGAAATTTTAACGGCATATCAGATTTCAAATTAAATGGAAATAAGAGCAAACTTTAAGGATGAATGTGATTCAAAATGAACTTTATGGACGGATTACAAAAGTGGTGATAATGCTTGTAACTATTCTTTATTTCATGATTTCTGCAGGACTTTGAGAAGAATTTGATCTGTTGAAACTGCTGAACTACTTGTAATTCTTCTAAATTTCATCCTTAAGTGAAGACTTTTGTGAATAATTTAATTTATTGAAACTGATGAACTGCTTGTGATTCTTCTCAATTTCATCCTTAAGTGGACTTCCGAGAAGAATTTTCTCTGGTAAAACTGATTGCATGTAATTCTTCTCAATACCATGCATGCCTTAAGCTAGGACTTTTGAAATATATTTAGAGTTCGTTTGTTTTTTTACCCTTTGATTCTTGAATACTGATCACTGAAGGCTAAATGCTGAATCCAAACACAAAATATGGTGTTCGTTTTTTATTCTAAATGAAATTTGAATATTAAGTGTGTACAAAACAATAGTTTAAACTCACCATTACGCATTCAGCGGGGCTGATACATCTTAATGCTAAATGCTTAATCATTAAAAAAAATAGGTGTGAAACTCTTAATGATTTAAAAAACAAATATCTTATCGCACTTCGATCTGAAAGTTTAAAACTCTTTAAAAATTCATAGGCAACAACTGTTGAAACTGATGATAATACTTTTAATTAATCAAACTCTAAGGGGTAAATTATAAACAACTCAATACACGAACGTACGAAGATTGAGACACTCCCACAATATGTAAGACAAACACAAGCAATCGAATGGCATAAGAAAACAATGTAAAAAAAATTCAGGAAAAAAAATGTGAATTAATAAATCTAGGGAAGATCAAAGAAACTTACTTAATTTCCCGGGAAGAACCGAGACAAAGGTAGTAGAAAGAACGAAGACAACTGCTTTTTGCTATATGTATTATTTTAAAGAAGGAAGATGAAGAAAGATAGAACTCCACCTGCTATATATATATTTGAGGTTTGTTCTGTAAACACGTGAAAAAAATAGTTCAAATATGAATTATTGGGATGGGGTCATGGGTGCAATTATTTAGATTTTTTTGTCTAAATAGTACACATTTTGAAAAAAAATAAAAAATTAAAGGGGAATTATATTGCACCCCACGTATCACATATCTAATAAAACGGCTTGAGCCAACGTACCAATTTTGGAATAAAAAAATCGTAAATCTCCGAAGCAGGTGAAAACAAAGCTTAACAAGCCAATTTATGCCTCAACCCATTCCCATTTCTAAGGACAAAATGAAAAATGACATGCTTATCAAAAATGAGGGAACAAATATCCCAAATTTAAGCCCCGAAATCACTATCAATTACACCATCATTTGAGTTCAAAAAATCAATAATATTAAAGGCATCAGATTCTTACACAATTCGGTTATTTTCTATTTATCAGCTTGTGTTACTGTGCGCTTCCATATCTGATGGACTATAATTTGGTTTGAAACTCACGGACAATTTTTTGCCCCACATTCTTTGTAGAGGTAAATTTGGAACCGTTTGCACTGTTTATTACACATATTTTCAGTAATTATTTACTTTTACCTCATCTTTGTATTATTTACAGTTTAACTCATTAGAAAATCGTACATGCCTCTTATTATCTTTGTATTATTTACAGTTTAACTCATTAGAAAATCACACATGCCTCTTATTATTATTTTTAATAATAAATCTAGCCTATCAAACAAGGAAAAGGGACGGAAGTATGCCAAAATGTTACAAGGTTGTTGACCATGTTTAAACATATATTTAATCACTATTTTCATTCCTTCTTTTAGTAAAACTGATGAAGTAGCATGCACATCAAGTTCCTGAAATACTATGGCCAATTTCCTGCTACAACTTTTACTTAAATAATTATACCCTATTTAATTTATGAACTTTCCTCGTCTGAAAAAAAATATGAATTTCCCTACAAGCATCATACAATTAAGATGGAATTAGAAGAGATTGGTGCCATAATAGCCTCATTATAGGTTAGCCTTGGAACTCGAGTTCTCAATTATAGGTTAGTTGACAAAGATATCAATGACATCTAGACTCAAACCCGAGCACTGTGTGCAAATAGTTATACTTAATCTAATCATTCACCAATGCTAAGTCCATAATTTTGAATTTTATTTTACTTATATATAATATTTACAATGTATATGAGTCGAGTCGAATACAAAGTTGTTCAAACTTGTTTTATTAAATATTTTGAGCTTATAAATTTAATCAAGATTGACTAATTTAATTCTTGTGGCAGACTCAAACGAACTTTTAACTAAGCCAAACTCAAGTAGTTAATCTAATTTTAACAAAAATTTACGGCATTTTGGATCTTATTAAATCAAACTTGTTAGTTTGTCGATTGTCGAACTCTGAAATATGTTCAAGTTTGTTACGTTTGTTTCACTAATGAATCTCAGTTAATACTAGATTAATTGCATATGTGATCCTGTGCTACTTGGGTATATAATTTGAAAATAAAAGTTTAACAAATAATAAAAAATGGTCTTGTGGTTAAGCAAATGTGTAAATTTATTTTTTTGTTGCGGTTCAAAATCTGTTGCAAGCAATTTGTTTTTTTTTTGTACCTTAAAAATTGTCAGTGTTTATAATTTACGATACCCTGAACTGAATTATGTGTCCACCAAAATAGAATAATAATAATACAAATGTAAAATAAATTTATCCTACTAAACTGGTCCATCGATGTAACTTTGGAAATGCTCTAAATAATAATAATAATAATAATAATAATAATAATAAAAGGGAACGTGGATAATAAGGACAAAAAAAAATGTCACGTGTTCGCATATATAATTGCTTTGATTTTGACGAACTAAAAGTGAAAAAGACGACACTATTTTTTGGTCTAGGCATAGATATTAATTCTCTTGGTCTCATTTATAATATTAGTGTATATATGTATTATTTGATACGGTAAAATAAATAAGATATAATAATATAATAAAAAAAGAGAAATATGTGACGAATCTAAATTAACAAACATCAATCAATCTGTTTTAAGCCCATTGTTTAGTTAGTCTAACTTTTTAAATAATCAAAATATAAGTTCAATATATTTTCATACTAAAAAAAGTTACAGGTTCAATATATTTCTTGTGCTATGAGAAATAAAGACTCTTTGTTGTGAATCTGCGAGAAGTTATTATCACCAGGCTCTCTCAACTTAGTGTAATATGACCTTTGCAAGTATTCGATGACGAAACATACATCCACTAGAATCGTAGCCATGAATTGTTTACTACACATAGTAATGTGTTCTTCATAACACCGGTGAACTCTTCCTTTCCTTCATACAGCTTGAAATGTTCAGTATAATTCTTCAAGGTCATTTTACTCTTTTCAATCAATTTGTTACAATAGCTCATTAGTATTATAATTCTTCAAGGTCATTTTACTCCTTTTCAATCAATTTGTTACAATAGCTCATTTTAAATCCTTCCATGGACCATAATCTTTGTTAGCGAGAGTGATAAGGTCCTATTGAAATCATCACCTACGGGCATAAGGGGCTTCATGTTGTTAGAATATATAGTTTCGTTATTCTCATACATGTAAATTACATTTTAAATAAAAAAAAATTAGTAACTGCAATTAAAGAGATTTGAATGCAGAATCTCCTGCTAAATAGAACTGTCCCTGTAAAGACCTAGTGAACCACTAGGCCAAATTAATTATAATCATTGAATACAATTATTCTCCACTCTTATTCTCAATTTGGTATTAGAGAGACAAATCCTCCCTACAAAAACCCTAGCCACCACTGATTACCCAAAAAAATCCTTCGAACCAAAATCAATATTATCAACCATCATCGAAGGAAACCATCCCACTGGTCAATCAAAACATCTCCATCTAATCCATGCATACTGCCATACTCATAATCTTAGCCTTGGAACTCCGGTTCTCAATTTTGCCATTCCCCAAACCTGAATATTGATTCGTATACTGCTTATAACAAAAATTAAAGAGTTGATATATTAAAATAATTAATTATGATTCAATTAAATAAAAAAAATAATGAATGTGAATAAGCAACAAAATTTATGTTTTTAGTCTCTCTTTTTCTAATGAATTATGCGTTTGATAAATGTACGTAACTGTTACTATCAAAAAAAAATCAGACCAAATTTTTTATATTATTATTGTATAAACATTAGAAAACGTAGAAAACAAAATATTATTATTTATTCAAAATATAACACAACAACAAGAAGTAGGAACCTTTTGCTCCATTTATTTAATTTTTGGGCTTCTATGGCATTAAGCTGGTTTTATTTGTTTAATTTATAAATATATAATAATAATAATTTATTCGAGAAACGAAATTATGCTCCAACTTTGTCCGTAAGTCTTCTAACTTACGGCCAGCAATGTCCTTTAGATTTTTGCTTGCTTTGATTCTCGTCAAGTTTGACAATTGAAAACAAATGTCACTCAATTATAAGTTGTGGCAGAGTGACTTAACTATTATTAGATTCGACTTTTGAGATTGATTATAAGCTTTCTAAATTAATTTTTGGTAGTAGTAAAATTATTGTTGCTAGTAGCAGTCTCAGATTCACGAGAAAAGATTAGTTGAAGTTCAATGTCATGCGTAAGTTATATACTTGGTATATATTACCTGTGAGCAAAGAGGTTTTAATTAGTATATGCAGAAAATTACCCTTGACATATTAAATTAGTACAAAATAATGTTAATTATAAGAAGGATTCAAACTCATGATCAATTATATATAATTTATTTATTATTAAATTGAGGAATGTCTAAGTCTCAATTTCCTTTAACCCTATAAATAAAGAAACGCTTCTCCCATGCAACTTTGGTTGCATGAGGAGTCGTACCTTTGATGTTCCTTAGAGTACTGATGTGTTGCCTACCAATACTAGACCAACTTCTCTCCTCAAATGTTATTATATATTCATAATTTGAATAAATTTTACATATATACCCTATTGCAAATGTTATTATGTATACTAATTATCCGGCATCTGATCATGTCCACTCTCAGTAATAAATTTTCTTCCAGTTTGTTTTTTAATAATAACGTTTCAACCACTTGAAACAAAATATAATTATAATTTATTTTTTGGGGAAAGCGCCAATTATTAGTTGGATCTATGACAAAAGAAACGTGACCAATGCTGACAATAGAAGACAAACGTCACTACTACTTGTAATTGAAGAGTGATGACAAACCTCACTTTTTCTCTTCTCCCCCCATCAGATTCACTACATTTTATTTTACACAAAATACATATACTTCCTTTTCTTTTTCATTTTTTTTTTTTTTTCTTTTTTTATTATTATTATTATTATTATTATTATTATTTATTATTATTATTATTATTATTTAATTTTTTTATTAATGAATGGCTAGCATTGCAAATGTGTAAATTTACACTAGGTATACATAATCAATGAATGGCTAGCATTGCAAACCCACAAACAATAAATTAAGTTGGAAAAGATATCAATGACCTTGAGATTCGAACATGTCACATAGGGTTGGGCCTAGGGCACCAAGCCTCGTTACTATTTGATAACAATCTCCAACTTATATATATCTGTTGAGTTTTATAATTGTTGGCCCCAACTTTAACATTTTTGGGTCACAGGTGTAAGGTTTTAACTTAAAGAGTTTTGTCACTCTGTGATGACACTCCCCTACTTATATAACTATATTGAGTTCTACAATTTTTTTTATTAAAATTAATGGTTTGAGCTAACCAATTTCAATAATGCTATGCTACTCACATATACAATTTGAGAAAAAAAGTTTAACAATAATAAAAAAAATGATCTTATGGATAAGCATATGTGCGAATTTATTTATTGTAACGGTTTAAAACCTCTTAGCACTATTAAAGTATAAATACATAATCAATGAATAGCTAGCATTGCAAATGTGTAAATTTACGCTAAATATACATAATCAACAAATGGTTAGCATTGCAAACCCATGATTAATAAATTAAGTTAGAAAAGATATCAATGACCTTGATATTCGAACCCGTCACTTTGCATAAATATTTACTTAAATAATTCACCAAAGGCGTTAGGTCAAGAGCTGGTGAAAGTAAATGCCAATGTGACAAAATAAAACTAATGCGGAGAGAGAAGCAGGGAAGTAAATGGATGCAATTCATCCTCACCGTTGATGTTAAAGCTGGTGAAAGTTCAGCCATTGATTATATAGGTACAAATTAATTTGTACCCAACAAGTCAGACGACCAAAAGCAGGGTTGTGATTATGACCACAGATTTTTAATTTCTGAATTTTGCCTTTTAACATAATTTTGTTTGACTTGTGAAAAGTAAAAACATCTTTTTCTATAGTAAAAAAGCATTTTAATAATTAAATAAGTATACAAAAATTGATAAATATATGAAAATTCGTGTATACCATTTAAAGGAGTAAAGATATTAATGTCCCAAAAATACTTAATACTTTTTTCATTTTTATTAAGCCATTTGTAAATGAATAAAGTATATATTATTCGATTCTTGAAAATCAAATATATATCTTTATACTCAATTATAGACAATTGGATAAGATACTATTAAGTTTAAATTTAGTCGATGATTCACAACTAAGTAACATACACTTAGTTTTCAAGAATTGAATAAAAGTGTATGAGCATTTTCAAAAAATATTAAGGGTGCTAATATTTCCACCCATTAAAAATGGTTTGTGATTATGACAATAAATTTTGCCTTTTAACATAATTTTTTTCAAATGTAAATGCCAAGCTTGAAATTATGATCTTTAAATCTATATTGACTCGACATTTTCATTCAAGTATTTATGTTTTAATTAAATGATACACAACCATATATAATCGATCGAAAGTTTAATGCCTATGTGTGTACAAACTTATTTTCCTCAAATACACGTCATTTTTTTTAAAAGCATGATATTCAATAGATTTATGTTTTTCTTATTGATTCAAATGCCATGATTTCAAACTTATCAAGGTATGTTTATAAAAGGATAGTGTTATTTACACCCTCTTAAATGTGTCACAAATAACCCCCCAAAATTTAATTTAAAACACATTTTAACACGCCCTTGTTTATCACAAACATCCCCTCCATTACCTGATATTAGGTGAGTAATTAGCAACACACTCTCCTCATGTGAGACGAGTTTATGTAAGTGCACTCATCTCTCATTAAGTGGCCCTTATTTGAAAAACACTCTAGTAATCTATTACCTGATATTAGGTAAGTTCTTACAAACAAACTATCCTCAAGTGAGGGAGTGTGGGTGAGTGCACTCACTTCTCATTAGTGCGAGTCTTAGGAGAGTATTAGTGATAAAAAATTTACCTTAGGGGGTATTTGTGACAAGTGGGTGTTTGTAACAAATATGAGGGATATAAAATAAGATTGAAAAAAATACTAATTTAGTGCATAGGCATCCATAGTGGTTGAGAAATATATTATAAATAAGGTAAATTTAATCTAGTAGAGCAAACAATGGTAGATAAATGTGGGTAAAACACATTCCATAGCATACGAGATGCTAAATTTGAGTTCAACTAAATTTTATACCATACACCAATCAAATTAGTTATGAAACTGTCAAATAAGACTAGAAATTAATATATAGAGTAAATGACTCATTTGCAGCCCAAATTTTGTATCTGGTTCAAGTTGCAACCCAAAGTTCAATTTGTTTCACCTTACATTCCAAACTTGAAAAAGTAGTTTTAAATGTCCACTCCGTTAATATTTTGTCCATTTTATAACAGAAGAAGGGGTATAAGAGTAAATTTCCTCCTTCTTCTTCAAATTACCACCCCCCACCCCCACACCTTTTCCCTCAATTTGTTCCCATTTCCCTCCATGTTACCCCCAATGTACGTAAATGAAAACGCACTCCTTCGTCTTCCTTTCCATTCTAGCGGGCTTTGTGTAGTAGAACACCTCGAGCATATTGCTCATCATTCGGAACCTTTTAGCTTGAGAAGTCCGGAGAAATATCCACTTGGTGCTAGATTTTTCCTATACGTTTCGGCATTGGAGACCATTTCTATAAGACCATTAGCACCGGTGCTATACTGAAGCTTAAATTCCTTAAACTACCGAAACGGAGGCTTAGAGATTTCGTAGACAGTGAATGGCTTAGTCTTGAAGAGCATGTACGGTGGGTTGAAGGATTCTAAAAATCTCTATTCCCCACCATTTCCTGGAATCTAATTGAGGATGCGTAGGTCCCAACTTTGGAAATGGGGAGAAATGGAGGGAAAAAAGGGGAAATATATGGTACAATTGGAAGAAGAAGAAGAAGAATATATTATTAAAATGGCATTTAAAACATCCTGAATAGTAACTCTTATAATTTAATTAAATATAATAAACATATTATACTTATTTTAGATGTGAAATAACAATCCGCCCAAAAATATTTGGGAGACCGAGAGAGACAAGGTGCAGTGTTGTCATCTCTCTTAGAGCTTGTACGTACATAAATTTTGATGGTTTGGTGCCTCAGTGTACAAGATTTGTCTTGGTTAGATAAGGTGACCAAATGTCATTTAAAAAAATGTCAATGTTTGTTACTTTGATTATTTATTTAATGTCTAGATACAGTCCTCTTTTTTAATGGGTACGTGGTCTCATTGCTTAGGCGATTATACTAATTATTAAAAAAATATATAACTTTAAAAGTATAAAGCACAACTTCTTAAAATAATAATATATTTTAACAAAGTATTTCTTAGTTAGGTAATATTATCACCCTTTTTAAAGCCTATTATACTCTTTTTAAACCTTTGTAATCCAGAACAGAAGAAAAAAAACCCTTTTATTTCCATGCTGATTAATAAGCCTCACCAACTAAGATCATTCACAATGGAAGACTCCTCCCTCGCCCTCTCTTAACTCACATATTTTTTTTGATTTCTGTTAAACATAACCACAAAATAATGATTTTATCTCTCTCTCTCTCTGCACACTATTAACTCTAATATCAATTCAGTTTTTCTTCAAATTTTAATTTGAAAAAGGAAAATGCAACAATGATTTGTAACTCTTGTTTAAAATTTGAAATAGCTGGTATGATACCAACACGTGTTAGTTGCCATTTTATGTAATTTTTCATAATTTTTTCTTGATCATGACCAATTATAATTTATTTATTTTTGAATTAAGGGAGCTCTAAGTCTCAGTTTCCTTTAACCCTATAAACAAATAAACTCCTCTCCCATGCACCTCCCATGAGTTATACCTTTGACATTAAGGTAATGATATAGGTTACCTACCACTAGGCCAATTTCTCTCCTCAAATGTTATTATAAGTTCTAGTTTGAATAATTTTTATATATATACCTTCTTGCACACATAAAATGTACCCCTACGCTAATATGTATACATAGAGAGACATAGAGGGGGGGAATGGTCAATACCAATTCTCTGGCATCTGATCGATGTCCACCGAACATTATCTCTCAGTAATAAATTTCTTCCATCTGTTTTTAATAATAGCATTTCAACCACCGGAACAAAATATCATTATGATTTATCTTTTTGGGAGAGCGCCAATTATTAGTTGGATCCATAACTAAGAGGGTGTGTTTCACGTTGAGTTTGTCTTACTATGCAACAAAAGAAACATGAGCAAAGCTGACGATTGAAGACAAACGTCACTACTAGTAATTGAATAGTGAAGACAAACCTCACTCTTTCTCTTCTCCCCCATCAGATTCACCGTTCATCTCTCTTCTATATCTTTTTTATATTTTATTTATTTTAACACTACATATACTTCTTTTTCTTTTTTATTATTATTATTATTATTATTTATTAATGAATGGCTAGCATTGCAAATGTGTAAATTTACACTACGTATACATAATCAATGAATGGCTAGCATTGCAATCCCACAAACAATAAATTAAGTTCGAAAAGATATCAATGACCTCAAGATTCGAACATGTCACATGGGGCCGGGCCTAGCATTGCAAATGTGTAAATTCACAACGTATATATAATCAATGAGTGGCTAGCATTGCAAACCCACAAACAATAAATTAAGTTGGAAAAGAATCAATGACCTCGAGATTCGAACTGTCACAAGGGGCCGGGCCTAGGGCACCAAGCCTCATTACTATGTGATGACACTCTCCTACTTATGTATACATGTTGAGTTTTGTAATTATTGTCTCCAACATAAACACATTTGGGGTCACAAGTGTAAGGTTATACCTTAAAAGTATCATTATAATGTGGTGAAACTCCCCTGCTTATATAGCATAATTGAGTTCTACAAATTTTTTTATGTGAGATTAATGATTTTAGCTAAGTATTCTCAACAATGCTATGTTACTCGCATATAGAATTTGAGAAAAAAAGTTTAAAAATATAAAATATATATATATATATAATATATAATATTATAGTAAAGAGACAGGCGCGTAAATTTATTTTTGGTAACAATTCAAAATCTCTTACACCATTAAAGTATAAATACATAATTAATGGCTAGAACAGAAAATGTGTACATTTAACACTAAATATAGATAATCAATGAATGGCCAACATTGCAAACTCACAAATAATAAATTAAATTAAAAAATATATCAATGACCTCGAGATTCGAACATGTCACATGTTCTGTAGTAAATTCTTACTTAAATCATTCATCAAAGGCGTTCGGTCAAGAGCTGTGAAAGTAAATGCCAATGTGACAAAATAGACCTAAATGGAAAGAGAAGCGGGGAAATAAATAGACGCAATTCATCCTCACCGTTGATGTTGAAGGTGGTGAATGTTCAGACCGTTGATGTATATACGTACAAATAATTTGTACCCGGACAGCCAAAAGCTGGTTGTGATTATGAACACATATTTTGGTTTCACTTTTAAAAGTAATAACATACTTTTTCTATAGTACAAATAGCATTTTAATAATTAAATAATTCACAAAAATTAATAATTATATGTTTTAATAACATAGCTTTTTCTATTGACTCAACAAATTTCATTCAAGTATTTATGTTTTAATTAAATAGATACTCATCCATGAAAATAATCGATACAAAGTTTATCGCGTATGATGTTAACAAACTTATTTTCTTTTATAAAAACGTGGCCAAATTTTTATTTTAAAAACAATTATATTCAATAGATTCATGTTTTTCTTATTGAGTGCCAAGCCACAAATTCAAACCTATCAAAGTATGTTTGTAAAATGGTGCTTTTATTTAAACCCCCCCCCCCCCCAACACACAAAATGTGTCACAAACACATTCTTTCAAAATTTAACCTAAAAACACATTTTAACACCCTCTTATTTATCACAAAACCCCCATCCATTACTCGATATTAGGTGAAGCAAGACACTCTCTTCATGTGAGCTGAGTTTATGTAAGTGCGCTTACCTCTCATTAAGTGTGCCTTATTTGAAAACACTTCAGTAATCCATTGCCTGATGTTAGGCGAGTTCTTAGAAAGAAACTGTCCTTAAGTGGGGCGAGTGTATATGAGTGTACTCATTCTCATTAGGCGAGTCTTAGGGGTTGATGATTAGAAATTTACCTTAGGGAGTATTTGTGACAAGGGGGTGTTGGTGACAAATATAGGGGTGTAATAACACCGACTTTATAAAATAATTGAAGATTTATTATTTTAATGCATAGGCATTCACAGTGTTGAGAAATATATTATAAATAAGGTAAATTTACTGTAATATAGTACATATTTGTAGAGAAATTTGGGGTAAAATACATTCCATAGCATATGATGCTAAATTTGAGTTCAACTAAATTTTATACGATATGCCAATCAAATTAATTATGAAACTGCCAACTAAGATTAGAAATAAAGATATAGAGTAGATGACCAATTTGCACCTCCTCTTTATATCCGGTTCAAGTTGCACCACAAACTTCAATTTGTTCCATCTTACACTCCAAACTTCAAAAAGTAGTTTTTAAAATGCCCATTTCGTTAATATTACGTCCATTTTATAACAGAAGAAGGGGCATAAAATAAATTTCCTTCTTCTTCTTATGTGTTCTACTGCTTCTTCTCCAATTGTACCATATATTTTGTAATACCCCTTGCTCCATTCTCAACTTAATCCTGTTCTTAAGCCCGCTAATGTTCAATCTACGTTAAGCATGAACTTTTTCTTTTGGACCCTTGTGAGCTCACATCATAGTAGGTATATCAAGTTTGTGAGAATGATCGTTTCATAATTCGGGTGGTCCGAATCGAAATCGAGGTGTTAGTCGCGTGTTTTCACTTTACAAGATTTCATAATTTAGCCAAGTTTGAGTATCGTAACTTTCTTGTTCCTTGTCTGATTAAGCTTTCATTTATCCCAATTTAGGTTGATCCAATCTACAACTTTTTTGTTTTGACTGGTAGCTAATTCATGCTTTTGTCAGTCAAAACTGTTGCGAAGTAAGCAAGTCGCAAAAATCTGTTCATTCGGTACCGCTTCGGTAGAGCGCTATCTTCGACGAATTTTGGGAATTATCCATCTAGAATTTGAAGATACTTCCTCTTATAAAAGTTGTAGAGCTTTGATTTATCTTTCCATGGACAATAAAAATCACCCATATTAGAGTTTCGAACGAAAAGTTATGACCAAAATACAAACAGTGCTCCGACCCAAAAATTCTAAAAGCGCAAACCGGTCTGGCCTTTTTGGTGGACCGTCCGGCAGTGTACCTGGGATTGTTTTGAGCACTTTAAAGCGTCATTTACACCCCCTTTTGTCCCAATTTCGAGCCACAAGCCTAGAGGCTACTAGAGAGAGATGTAGAGCAACTTTGAGAGGGATTTGGAGAGTCCTTTGTCTACACATCTTAACATGCGAAACCATCCTTTAATCGACATTATTCATCATCTCCTTCACTCTCACATCTCCATTGTCTAGTTCAAGCTCAAAATTTATGATTTAGATTGGATGACTTTTAGCTTGATTCAGGTTTTCAAACTCAAGGAACAAACTTCATAGAGGTGAGAATCTACCACTGAAACTTATTTTTGTAAATTATGGTTGTTCTATTATGATTCTGCTACAAAATTAAACAAAAACCTAGCTTTTATACATAATCTCTTGGGTTAGTACCAAGGTTTTGAGTTGTTAACGAAATTGATTATTCAAATGGTCTTATTATTGCTGAAGTTATATGATTTGGTAAGAATTTCTGATTAATTACTTGATTTCCCCACAAAACCCACTTGGAACCCCTTTATTGCTAATAAACCTTACTTATAAATTAAATATTCACTCTCAAGGTTCAAGTGGCGGCTTTTATCATATAAAGTGTTTGCGTATGAGTTAGTATGCTATTCGAAAACTATGATACGAGACATCTCCCACCAGTTACATAATTATTGTTTTATGTGATAAAAGAAAAATTATGTATATGCACAATTACAACTTAGATGAGCCGATTGATATACTGTTGAGCGTATATGTTAGCATTAGTCCATGGAAGGTCCCATGTTTGGTCTCTAACGATTGGGGCCAGAAGTTGGGACACAATCTCTTAGGTACAAGACCCAAATCATGCACAGAGAAACGAATGAGGGCCCTGCTGCCGTGTGGGTAAAAAACTACGAAATGCAGACCCGGTTGTACGCTTGTTGAATTATCTGTGTTATAGTTGATTATAAGGTGATGAAAAGGTTTCTTCCTAAACCATTATATAATATGAGAATGGTTTATCTTAAGTTACTATAAAGATTTTTCCAATATTTTAATACTAAATTTACTATATGATTCCCACTGAGTCATTTTGACTCACCCCACCTATTTTTCAAATAGTTTATGTCTGCGGGTTCTACTGGGA
>JAKCWG010000498.1:0-103167 GCA_021464415.1 Lonicera japonica
TGGCCTCCACGGCGATGAGCGGCCAGGCATGCTAGCTGCAGAGGATCGGCTGCATTCTTGGGAGGCGGCCCGATGGAGGGCTTACTGGTGGAGGGAGAGTACGGACCTTCGCGCACACGTATCTGATGAAGAGATGAGGGGTGCGAGGCAGGGCGATATACGCGAGGTATGCTGCACTCGGGGGAGATCCGATGTTCATCCGTGGGCAGCTCTACATCTCGCAGAGGGTCCCACATCATCAGCCTCCTCCTGCGCCAAACCGGAGGGCGAAGGGGATTGCGGATTCGGACAACGAGGATCCGCATGGAGAGAGGGACGAGGAGCCACAGCAGGTGGAGGAGGAAGAAGAGGATGGAGGGTCGGAGGAGGTGCCCTTGGAGGAGGCAACGTGGGGTGCCCCCAGTTGGTCCAGGCGGGGTGTCGGTGAGGAGCCAACTGTCGCGGCTTCGCCCGGACGAGGCAAGGCGGCAAGGGGTGGGAGGAGTCCTATCGAAGGGCGGAGCCCGGTATCGAGACCGCCCATTCCTCCAGCCATGGTGGGGAGGACGCCTCAGCTGTCGTCGAGGACATCAGGCAGATGCTGGAGTCAGCGCAGACACCCGAGGGACGCGGGTCGGTGTCCGGGTCGTCGCCCATATTTGGGTCCGGAGACATGGATTGGGCTCAGCATGTGTCATTCTCGCCATTGCTGCGTACACCTTTGGGTCGCCTGGTGCCGGGTCAGTGGGGCTGAGGCCATATTCGCTGTCGACTCCATCATCAGGAGCTGCTCGCGGTATAGTCTTCCGGGAGCTAGGAGAGAGACAACTCAACTAGAAGCGGAGGCGGGTATAGGCCAGGCTCCGGCAAGCGAGGGTAGCGACAAAGGGAAGGGGGAAGCAGTGGCGCCCGAGTCGGAGGGGGAGAAGAAGATACCGGGAGGACATTCCCCCGTGGGTGGTGCTGGCGGAGATGGTCTGTCACAGCTCCTGAGGGTGTGGCGTTGGCGTCGTACTCGATCCCGAAGTACCCCGGGATATCCCTTACCTAGATCTCAGTCTACCGAAGCGCTACCGGATCCCTGAGTGCCCGTGGACGATGAGCGGATGGGGGCCCTTGCGCACGTCGCGGACGAGGAGGTAGAGTTTACTTTTAAACAGTTAAGTATATGAGTTACTGTGAATGATGACTGACAACTTGATTTTTTTGGCAGATGGGCTTATTCCGACTTCGCGAGGCGCACTTCCGGCTTGCTCCGTTTCGTACGTACATTTCGGAGAGTCCAGCGGAGGGTGCTGGAGAGACAGAAGCGAAACGACCACGCACGATGGATCCTCCTCCTCCTCCTTAGCGCTGATGTTTTTGAGTGATGGTTCGATGTTTTGTTAAATTTAAAACATTTTATTTAAGTTGTTAATTAAGTTATGTTTTGGTTTTAGCAAAGACTTTGTTAATTTAGTATTTAATTTAAATGTATTTGTTTTTTGGAAAAAGTTGGTTGATTAATGTAGTTGGTTTTTAATTTATCAATAAAATATTTGTGCTCTTTCTTTGAGAAAACACGTTTGTGATTCTATGTGAATGTTAGAAATTTATTGCGAATATGGTTCGTAAGAAAAGGTTATATAACATATTGGCAAAAATCATTATGAACTTGATTAAAACAAAATGATTAATTGTATATATTAGTGAACATATCATATGTGCGAAAGAAATCTTGAAGAGTGGCTAAATTTAATTTACAAAAAAGGTCAAGTATGCGTGTTGGCAAGTAATTATTAAATTTATATGCATGCAATGCTAGATCGTTCTTTCTGAATAAAAGTCTGGCAACATTCATATCATGATGTATCGTGAAGAAGATTTTGAAAAACAAAGATTTTTGACCAAGGGGAAGAGCCAACCGCACGCCCCACCCGCCCCACCCGCAAGGGGTAGCCGCACGGTTGGGAGGCAACCGTACGGTTGGGAGCCAGCCGTGCGGTTGGCAGCCAGTCGTGCGGTTGGCCTGTGCATTTTTACTATAAATAGAGCGCGAATTTGTCCTTTTTTCCTCATCCAAATCACTATTCACTCTATCCTTCTAGCCTAAAAGTAGATTGTCTTTCTTCTGCCGTCATCTCTATCTTCCGTACCAGTGCTGCCTTTTCCCTCTTGTCTGATTTTGTATCTTTGGTCGAGGCCGACTGCGGTCTCAACTGGGCCACCTGAGCCACCTTCACCGTTGGTGTTCGCATGAGATCAACTATTCGTTCCTGCTTGGTTTTGCTGAGTTCTGGGATGCTGAGGATCATTGCTTCCGTATCGGTTAGACGAGCTCTGCCCGACGATCGAGGAGTTCACCTTGCTGATGCGCCAGGACCTCTCATGGCCGTTGGCATCTTTGCGGGATTCTAGGAGCCCTCGGGTCATGCTAGCAGAGTTTTTGGGTTTACAGGAGAGTGAGTGCCGGCCATGATTGTAAACGGACGGCTCCACTTACGTCGCCTGGCTGATTTCTTCATGCAGCATGGCGATGATCCGGCTTATTTTTCCAGTCGAACTGCTGCCTGTATGATCTTTACTTTTTCTCAGATGCTTCTAGTTACTGATGATGCCATCATGGTTGATCCCTTGATTATTCGTGTGGTGTCTGAGGCTAGATGTCGCCATTTGGTGACTCCCATCTTACTGGCGGAGACACTGAATGGTCTGGATGCCGTGGTTCAGTGCCGACTTAGCCACTTTCGGGGTAGCCCATATCTACTATATATGTGGGTTACTGAGAGGTTTAGGTATCTGGGGACTCGCCTTCCCTGGATTCTCGGCACTTCTTCCTTCGCCCCGACTATGCCCTGATCCATCGTTTGTCATCCTTCGATTGGGCTGTGCATTTTTTCTGAGTCTTCTTTGTCGATTCGTTGGGATATCCCATGGTGGCGTATGAGGACTATGATCGTGAGTATGGGTGGGCAGAACTACCTCCGGTTCTGTGGTTTACGAGAGACATCGTTCTACATACCCAGCCGTTGACTAGACAGTTTGGTCTTCCTCTGAGTATACCCTCCCACTGAGAGACTTTTCTTCGGTTGCGCTGCCTATTACCCCGAGGTTGAGACGACCTTACGAGGTCTTTGGTCTACTCGCTTTGTTCGACGATTCCATGGGGAGAGCTCGGCATTACCCAGGTGACCCCCGGTTTCGTTGTACTGCATGTTTGGCGTCGAGTTCGTCAGACCATCGAGCACGAGCCTATGATGATGAGGTGGTTTCGGTTTGCGGACTCACATGTGACAGAGGAGACAGTACTTGCTTCGTATCAGACCATGGATCGAGAGAGGATCTTGTATTCCGCTTCTGACTGATGGTTTTGCTGGTTAGGTGGGGTTTGGTATATTGCTTCTTTATGAAAGCTTTTTGGATGTAGGTAAGTGAATCTGTAGGAAAATCATGTAGGAGCTTGATGTATGTAGGTTGTTTTTGTAGGAAAGGACTTTGATTATGTATATGGAAAATCTATTTCTGCCTGTTTTTGCTTTCAAATGGATGAATCTTATTGTAATGAATAGACCGGGCCTGCTATTTTAATTCAGGTTGCCTACGTTTTCCCGGATAATAATTCTTTTTTTTTGGGGCTCAGGTCTTCGTAGTTCATGAATACAACTTTTACTGATAATACTTCTTCAACCGATCGAGGTTGACTGGTGAGTTTAACTTTGGCCATCAATGTTGGTAAGGAGAACGGCACCCCCGGATAGTATCTTAGTAACAATGTAAGGGCCTGTCCATTTTGGCGAAAATTTTCCTCGTGGGTCTCGAGCCGTTTCGCGAATCTCTTTGAGTATTAAGTCCCCAACTATGATGCCTCTTTCTCGAATTTTCTTATTAAAGGCTTTTGCAACACGCTTTTGGTACCCTTGATGTTGATAGGAAGCTTTCAATCGTTTTTCATCAATCATTGCCAATTCTTCATACCGAGCCTTTATCCAATCGCTTTCGGTGATATGATTTTCCAAGACAACCCGTAAAGAGGGTATTTCCATTTCCACTGGCAGAACCACTTCCATTCCGTATGTGAGGGAGAAAGGTGTAGACCCCGTTGAGACTCGTTCAGTAGTTCGATACCCCCAAAGTGCATACGGGAGTTTTTCGGGCCAATCTCTGCCGAATTTTACCATCTTACTAATGATGTTCTTTAAATTCTTGTTGGCAGCCTCAACAGCCCCATTAGTTTGCGGACGGTACGGGAGGACTTGTGACGTTTGATTCCATATTCTTCCATGAGCTCATTAGCTTCACCCTCAAAATGTGTCCCATTATCGGATATTATCTCATAAGGTACCCCATATCTGCATATAATGTTGTGTCGGATGAATCGAGCTACTTTCTTGGCATTTAAACCTTTATAGGATTCAGCTAACTTTGAGCGACCAGAATGTATTCATGCCCATTGATTCCTTTTGGCGAAATCTTACCGATTATGTCGATACCCCAGATGGAAAATGGCTAAGGAGATGTCATGGGATACAATTCTTTCGGTGGGAGCTTTTGTGCTTTGGCGTATATTTGGCATTGATGACACCCTTTGATATATTCAAAACAATCCTTTTGCATTGTTAACCAATAATACCCTTGGCGAACTATCTTTCGTGCCAATGTGTGACCGCTCATATGTGGACCGCACTCTCCACTATGGATTTGTTTCCTCATTTCTCGGGATTTTTCCTTGTCGAGGCATTGAAGATGTATGCCATCGTCATTTCTTCGGTATAATTTCTCCGCACAAATGATAAATCGTGATGCAAGTCGGCGAAGTGTAACTCGAGTGGTTTTGTCGGTATTTGGTGGGTATTCATTATGCTTGAGTAATTGCCAGATATCATAATACCAAACACTTTTATCAACCCTGCTTCCACTTTCAACATCGAGTGATAGGCAAAATACCGGATTTGCCCGTTTCTGAATTTGGATCTGGATCTCTTTTTTCTCTCCTGGAATTTCGACCATCGAGGCCAGTGTAGCTAAAGCATCAGCAAAGTTGTTCTATGTTCTCGGGATATAGAAGAATTCAATACAATCGAATTTTTCAAAAGTTTCTTCGAGTTGGGCTAAAAATGGCACCAGTTTTTCCTCTTTGATCTTCCACTTTTTCAAAATCTGATGGATAATGAGGGCGGAGTCTCCGAATACTTGAATTTTGCGGACCCCTTTCTGCAAAGCGATTTCCAATCCAACAATGCAAGCCTCGTATTCCGCGATATTATTAGTACAAGGAAATTCCAGGCGAAAAGACATAGGGGCATGGGTTTGATCTGGGGAAATTAACAGGATCCCGATTCTATTCCCATTTCGGTTGCAAGCCCCGTCAAAATACATTTTCCATTCATCATCTTTCGTAATTTCCATTATACCTTCATCAGGAAACCCAAAGTCCTGTAAGTCAGTATCAAAAATAGGATTACTTGCTAAGTGGTCTGCTATGATTTGACCTTTGATCGCCTTTTGAGTTACATAGGAAATGTCGAACTCTGAAAGTAGAAACACCCATTTAGCCATTCGATTAGTCAACACTGTCTTTTCGAACAAGTATCGCAAGGGATCCAAGCGGGAAATTAAGATCACGGAAAAGACCAACATATAATGTCGCAATTTCTGGGTGGCCCAAACCAACGAGGCACACGATTTCTCTAAAGCCGTATAGTTTTGTTCTCCTGGAGAAAACTTTTGCTGAGGTAGTATATTGCTTGTTCAGTTCTTGTTTTCAACAAATGTTGCGCTAACATTGCCTCGACTGATGAGTCGTTGACCGACATGTACAGTATTAACGGAATGCCTACTTTGGAGGCACCAAGACTGACGGCTTGGCCAAATATTGTTTAATCTTATCAAATGCTTCTTGGCATTGCTCGTTCCATTGCCCATCCGAGCTCTTTTGGAGTAGCTTAAAAATTGGTTCACATGTTCGGTCAGCTGTGAAATGAATCTGCTGATGAACTGTAATCTCCCGAAGAAACCCCGTATTTCCTTTTCGGTTTTAGGCTGGCATTTCTTGAATAGCTTTAACCTTTGCTGGATCAACCTCGATTCCCTTTCGGCTGACTATATACCCCAGCATCTTGCCTTTGGTGACCCCGAATACATATTTCTGAGGATTCAAACGCATTTGAAATTGCATAAGCCGTTCAAAGAAGACACGAAGAGTTTCCACATGACTTGCCCGGTCTAAGGATTTGATGATCATGTCGTCGACATACACTTTTACTTCCTTATGAATCATATCATGAAACAGAGTAGTTGCAGCTCGCTGATATGTGGCCCCAGCATTTTTCAACCCAAATGGCATGACGGTGTAATAATAAGTACCCCATGGTGTGATAAAGGCCGTCTTTTCCTGATGATCAGGATGCATTTTGATTTGATTATACCCGCAAATCCATCGACGAATGATTTTAAAGCATGATTTGCAGTGTTGTCGACAATGAGATCAATATTTGGCAGTGGAAAATCATCTTTTGGACATGCAGCATTTAAATTGCGATAATCGACACAAACCCGTACTTTGCCGTTGGCTTTTGGCACTGGTACTATATTGGCCAACCAAGTAGGGTATTCAACAACTCGTATGAATCCAACATCCAATTGTTTTGTGACTTCTTCTTTTACCTTGAGCGACCACTCAGGTACTAGTTTTCTTAACTTTTGCTTGACAGGTTTGCATTTGGGTTTAGTGTGTATTTCATGCATCACAATGTTGGCATCTAAACCCGGCATATCAGCGTTTGACCAAGCGAAGACATTAACAAATTCTTTCAACAAATTTTCTAAGTCTGTTTTTTCATCATGGCTTAATTCGGCCCCAATTTTTATCTCTTTTTTATCATCGGTTGTTCCCAAATTTATTGTGACCGTGTCCCCTTCAATAGGTTGTATTCTTTGTTCATCATTTAGATTCTCATTCATAACTTCAACATCACAAGAATCAAAGTAAGGGGAAAGATTGTCGATTTTATTGATAAAAACATCATTTGGCATAGACAGCATACATTCTAACTTTTGTACATTTCTATCAACATTCCTCTCTCTCTTTTTCTTCTTTTCTTCTTCAACGGGACGTATAAGGTGTACAGGATCCCCGAGATAGTCTTCCTCAATTGCCATAACCTCAAACATGTTACCCAACATATCTTCTTCTTCCAGTGGCTCGGCAGGTGGCTTGGTTATCTTTAGCTTTGATGAGAAAGTGTGAGTAAAACCTTTGCCTATATACAAGTCTTCTTCAAAAAATTTCTAATCCCGGTTGTCGCTTTCCCTCTTCGTTTACCCATGGCTCTTGAAACCCGCAGTAAGGGAAGTCTTCACCCTCTTTAATGAACCACCCAGTCAATGATCTATCCGTGAATATGGCGTTCTTTGTGCAATTATCATCCCCCATTGTGAGAATCCGCAAATGCGACCCCCGGGTCTCGTCCCTGTTCGTTGGGCGTCTGAAACGTCGGAAAGGATCCCGTCGTTCCATTTGCTTGGAGTGTTTTGATAATTCATATCTGGTGTCCCTCTATCCTGTTTCTAGGTACAAGAGGGTTCATTCAGAGTCGCCAGTACGTTTTACGAGAAAACGAACAAAAAGGGTCATGTAAGAGAAGAGGCTACAGATAAGCCTTTCTTTACACGTTTGTCTACAAAACCAGGATTCTATAGGGTTCGGGAACTATATTACGGTTTGGGAAGGTGTTAAGCACCCATTCCGCCCTTTCGGTCTCTAGTGGACTTATATGTTTATTTTATGTTGAAGAACTTGGATGCTTTTACTGATAGTCTACTACTTCTTGAATAAAAACCCTAATTTCTAGGGAAAACGGAAAAGGGATAAAAACCTTTGTGTTCCGAGATCCGATGATTTTATTATTAACAGATGTAAATACAAATGACAAAACCTTTTATTTTGAAAGAGTATCCCGTATTATTTTCTCAGATAATGACGGTTTTCTCATGTTGTGATTACTTTATTAAAAGTTCGGATCTATATCGGGATTGATTTTTATCCGGATGGTGATATGCTTACTCTTCTGGTTTTGCAAATGGTTTTATCAGGGTCTTTTGTTTTGAAAACGGTAGACTGCTTTGTAACTTGTCAATAAGTTTATTCAAATAAAACGTGGACAAAACAACAGAAATAAAACAAGTACACAGATAAACCTGATTTTCGAGCGCGTTAGGAATCTAGCACAACCCTGTTGCCACTTCGCTTACTAGGACGGGGATCGACCTTCCCGACGAGAATAATAATAAGAAAGAAAATATAATACGGCAGAGAGATCTCCGGCGATAATAATCTTCTCCTTCTTCAGATATTTCTGAGAATTCGATTCCCGAGACCGGACACGTCGAGTGTCGAGAATAGATTCGACTCTTCAGAAATAAAATGATAATCGAAAATGCTTGTTGCTATTTTCTGCACTGTTTTGGCGATTTTTCTTGCTGTTTTCAGCTCTGATGTTGGTGTCTAGAACCCATGGGGGTGCTGGCCTATTTATAGTGACGAAAGGGCATATGTCGCGCGACATTTGGGTGTATGTCGCGCGACATACTTGACTGTCGTGCGACATTTTGGTGTATGTCGCGCGACATACTTGACTGTCGCCCGACATTCTACTTTAATGATGATTCTGACTCACTGCTGAGTCAGAAAGTGGTGTGGTGGGGTGTTTGTCGCGCGACATGTCCCTGGAGGGGGGTGAATGTCGCGCGACATACTGCTTTAATGATGATTCTGACTCACTACTGAGTCAGAAAGTGGAGTGGTGGGGTGATTGTCGCGCAACATGTCCCTGGAAAGGGGATTGTCGCGCGACATACTGGACTGTCGCGCGACATTTCACTTTAATACATGTTTGTTTGGCCAACAAAACCTTTCGGGACAGTTCCGGGTGTTCGGGTGAGTTCCGAACTCAAAAACAGTACTTTCGAAGTTCGTTAGGGTTCTTGCGGGGGTCATGGATCGGGGTGTCTACAGACCCTCTCGACTCAAGCTTCTTGCTTGCAAGGAATTGAGGCGACTGGAATAGACCATGATCCATGGCTCCCGCATGAACTCTAAAGGAGTGTGTGTATGGAAAAAGTGCTCGTGTGTGCCTCTAGAGAGGGCTTTGTGTTTGGATTGCCTCCGGAGAGGGCTTGTGTTACCACATTGCCTCTTTCGAGGGCTTTCATTTGCTCCACTCGCCTCAGATGGGAGGACTACCATTGCTCCACTGTGCCTCTTCGTGAGGGCTTTTGATCTGTAAAAGAAACAAAAAGAAAAAAGAAAACAAATTGCCTCCGGAGAGGGCTTGTGCCTGTGGAAAGGACTTGATGACCGGTTTGCCTGTAGAAAGGGCTTATGTGAATGGATTGCCTCCGGAGAGGGCTTGTGCCTGTAGAAAGGACTTGTGGGTGATGTTTTGCCTGTAGAAAGGGCTTATGTGAATGGATTGCTTCCGGAGAGGGCTTGTGCCTGTGGAAAGGACTTGATGACCGGTTTGCCTATAGAAAGGGCTTATGTGAATGGTTTGCCTCCGGAGAGGGCTTGTGCCTGTAGAAAGGACTTGTGGGCGATGTTTTGCCTGTAGAAAGGGCTTATGTGAATGGATTGCCTCCGGAGAGGGCTTGTGCCTGTGGAAAGGACTAAATGACCGGTTTGCCTGTAGAAAGGGCTTATGAATGGTTTGCCTCCGGAGGGGCTTGTGCCTGTAGAAAGGACTTGTGGGCGATGTTTTGCCTGTAGAAAGGGCTTATGTGAATGGATTGCCTCCGGAGAGGGCTTGTGCCTGTGGAAAGGACTTGATGACCAGTTTGCCAGTAGAGGGCTTATGTGAATGGATTGCCTCCGTAGAGGGCTTGTGTTACCTCATTGCCTCCGGAGAGGGCTTGTGTTTGTGTTCTCTCTTAGACTGCTAGAGGGAGAGAGAGAGAGTAAATCTTGTGAAGGTGAAAAGAGCTTCTCGGGGTCTAATCTGGATGTTCGTTTCCCTGTACCTTTCTGAACTTTACTCTCATGTCTTCTCGAGTGAAGATAATTCTCTTAGAAGGCAGTTTTCGGATTTCTTTTGCTCTCCGCAGAGTGATGATCCGAGGTTTTCCAAACCATCTCTTTTGTATCGTGCTGAAAAGAAAATTTGTTTGAAAGTTCAATCTCTGATCTCTGTTCTCTTCTTAGTTTTCTCTTTTGGTGGGCCCACATCGTATTCTGTTTTTCGATGCCCTTATTTCTCCCTCTTTTGGGAAAGACTTTTCCTGGCCTTCTCTGTTTTTTGACCAGGAGTCTTTTCGTCCTTTCGTTGTAATCAGGAGCCTTACTCACCCAAAACGAAGCCCTGAGCCGTTTTGGCCTAGCTGTCACTTTGGTGTGGCTCTCCCTGTCACTCTGTATTTCTGTTTCTCTCGCTCGCTTTCGGCGCTCATGCGGGTCCTTTCTCTTTTCTACTCTTTCAATTTTTTCTATTCCCGTCTTATCTTGCTTTTTCTTATTTGATGGTCTCGGTCCTTTCTGGGAGATCAGAGACTACTTTATCCATTCGCATTTCGTCTTCGCTTTTTCGGAGAGATGTTTGGAAATCTTTCCTCGTGTTCTCATCCTGGGTGTGTGGTTTTTAGCAATTTTTTCGAAAACTGCTTCTCGAAAGTACCCCTGCAAAGATAAAATGAGACGAAGGTCAAAAAATCAGGGAAGGGTCAATATGTCGCGCGACACTTCGGTGGCAAGGCCCTTTGTCGCGCGACAATGAAACTGTTTGTCGCTCGACATTCTTATCCACTATATAAACCCCTTTGCTGAGCTCATTCCACCTCATTCTCTCCTTCCTCTTTCTCTCTCTAGCTCTTTTTTTCTCTCTTTCTCTCTTCTCCAAGTGCGGAAGCCTTGCCGCTTTCCCGGCTTTTTCGACTTTTCTCATTTATTCACTCATATATAGATGGATCCTGCTCAGCCCGATAGACGGAGGGTGACCAGGACGAGGTTACTTTTACCGACGCTCAGGGCGTCCTTCGGTGTAGTCCTCATCACAACGATTGGGAGGACCTCGACTGGTATGGAGAGGATGGAGTGGACCGCGGTCGGGCGGTTATTTATCGAGATATTACCCGGGCTGTTCCGGTCCCGGATGTTCTGTGGCTCCTGATGGAGCCTGCTTCTCACGAGATTCGTCGACGGTGTCTGGTATGTCTTCTTTTCGTGCATTTATCAGTTCTATTATTTCTGCCGTTTCCAGCATGTATTTTAAACAATGTTAGTATGCATGTCTGCCTAGAAATAACGTCCGATTTAGTGAACTCATACTTTTTACCTGTGATACCTCTTAGGTTTTGGGAAATTTCATAATGTACCCTTATAACTCTATAACTCTCATAATTATCCCAAAATACCCTCAGGTTTTGGAAAATTACATATTTTTACCCTATAACCCTATAACTCTCATAATTACACCAAAATACCCTCAAGTTTTGGAAAATTACATAAATTTACCCTAATAACCCTATATCTCTCATAATTACACCAAAGTACCCTCAGGTTTGGAAAATTACATAATTTTACCCTATAACTCTATATCTCTCATAATTTCACCAAAGTACCCTCACGTTTTGGAAAATTACATAATTTTACCCTATAACTCTATATCTCTCATAATTACACCAAAGTACCCTCAAGTTTGGAAAATTACATATTTTTACCCTATAACTCTATATCTCTCATAATTACACCAAAGTACCCTCAGGTTTTGGAAAATTACATAATTTTACCCTATAACTCTATATCTCTCATAATTACACCAAAGTACCCTCAGGTTTGGAAAATTACATATTTTTACCCTATAACTCAATATTTCTCATAATTACACCAAAATACCCTCAGGTTTGGAAAATTACATATTTTACCCTTATAACTCTATATCTCTCATAATTACACGAAAGTATCCTCAGGTTTTGGAAAATTTCATATTTTAACCTATTACACCAAAGTACCCTTAGGTTTGGAAAATTACATAATTTTACTCTATAACTCTATATCTCTCATAATTTCACCAATAGTATTTTTTTCATTTTTTGGATTACTATATTTTATAATAAATATATATATTTCATAATTATTATTTTTTTACCCTCAGTTTGGAAAATTACATATTTTACCCAATAACTCTATATCTCTCATAATTACACCAAAGATGCTCAGGTTTGGAAATTATTATTTTTCCCTATAACTTTATATCTCTCATAATTACACCAAAGTACTCTCAAGTTTTGGAAAATTACATAATTTTACCCTTTAACTCTATATCTCTCATAATTACACCAAAGTACCCTCAGGTTTGGAAAATTTCATAATTTTACCCTATTACACCAAAGTACCCTTAGGTTTGGAAAATTACATAGTTTTACCCTATAACTCAATATCTCTCATAATTTCACCAAAGAACCCTCAGGTTTTCGAAAATTACATAATTTTACCCTATAACTTTATATCTCTCATAATTACACAAAGTACCCTCAGGTTTGGAAAATTACTTATTTTTACCCTATAACTCTATATCTCTCATAACTACACCAAAGTACCCTCAGGTTTTGAAAACTTACATAATTTTACCCTATAACTCTATATCTCTGATAATTACACCAAAGTACCCTCAGGTTTGGAAAATTACATATTTTTACCCTATAACTATATCTCTCAAAATTACACCAAAGTACCCTCAGGTTTGGAAAATTACATATTTTACCCTTATAACTCTATATCTCTCATAATTACACCAAAGTACCCTCAGGTTTTGGAAAATTTCATAATTTTACCCTATTACACCAAAGTACCCTTAGGTTTGGAAAATTACATAATTTTACCCTATAACTCAATATCTCTCATAAATTCACCAAAGTACCTTCAGGTTTGGAAAATTACATAATTTTACCCTATAACTGTATATCTCTCATAATTACACCAAAGTACCCTCAGGTTTGGAAAATTACATATTTTTACCCTATAACTCTATATCTCTCATAATTACACCAAAGTACCCTCAGGTTTGGAAAATTACATATTTAACCTTATAACTCTATATCTCTCATAATTATACCAAAGTACCCTCAGGTTTTGGAAAATTTCATAATTTTACCCTATTACACCAAAGTACCCCTAGGTTTGAAAAATTACATAATTTTACCCTATAACTCTATATCTCTCATAATTTCACCAAAGTACCCTCAGGTTTGGAAAACTACGTATTTTTACCCTATAACTCTATATCTCTCATACTTACACCAAAGTACCTTCAAGTTTTGGAAAATTACGTATTTTTACCTTATAACTCTATATCTCTCATAATTACACCAAAGTACCCTCAGGTTTGGAAAATGACATATTTTTACCCTATAACTCTATATCTCTCATATTTACACCAAAGTACCCTCAGGTTTGGAAAATTACATATTTTACCCTTATAACTCTATATCTCTCATAATTACACCAAAGTACCCTCAGGTTTTGGAAAATTTCATAATTTTACCCTATTACACCAAAGTACCCTTAGGTTTGGAAAATTACACAATTTTACCCTATAACTCTATATCTCTCATAATTACACCAAAGTACCCTCAGGTTTGGAAAATTACATATTTTTACCCTATAACTCTATATCTCTCATAATTACACCAATGTACCCTCAGGTTTTGGAAAATTACATAATTTTACCCTATAACTCTATATCTCTCATAATTACACCAAAGTACCCTCAGGTTTGGAAAATTACATATTTTACCCTTATAACTCTATATCTCTCATAATTACACCAAAGTACCCTCAGGTTTTGGAAAATTTCATAATTTTACCCTATTACACCAAAGTACCCTTAGGTTTGGAAAATTACACAATTTTACCCTATAACTCTATATCTCTCATAATTACACCCAAAGTACCCTCAGGTTTGGAAAATTACATATTTTTACCCTATAACTCTATATCTCTCATAATTACACCAATGTACCCTCAGGTTTTGGAAAATTACATAATTTTACCCTATAACTCTATATCTCTCATAATTACACCAAAGTACCCTCAGGTTTGGAAATTACATATTTTACCCTTATAACTCTATATCTCTCATAATTACACCAAAGTACCCTCAGGTTTTGGAAAATTTCATAATTTTACCCTATTACACCAAAGTACCCTTAGGTTTGGAAAATTACATATTTTTACCCTATAACTCTATATCTCTCATAATTATACCAAAGTACCCTCAGGTTTGGAAAATTACATATTTTTACCCTATAACTCTATATCTCTTATAATTACACCAAAGTATCCTCAGGTTACTTATATTTATATTTCATTTTATTCGCAGTGGGTCGGCCGAGGTTGGGGTTCTCCCAACACTATTTCCTTAGAGTGGCAACAGGCACCGGCCCCTGTCCAGGAGTTGCTCCTTGCGACTCCATTTGGTTCGCTCTTTGACGCCCTCCCGGAGCGAGTATCTAGGGCAGCAGTTTTAGTGTCAGCTCTGGCTTGTCACTGGTGGGACACCACCCACACCTTTCACTGGAGCTGGGGGGAGATGACGATGACCCCTCTCGATCTTTTTGCTCTGACCGGGATTCCTTCAGGGGGGATCCCCATTCAGATCGATGTCCCTTTGCGTCTGACGGCAGAGGGCATTGTGGGCACACTTGGGTGGTTCCCGGAGCGACGGAGTTCCGGTGATACGATTCTTCGGGGTGTCTTGGTTTCGCGACTAGCCACGGAGAGAGCTCGGTTAGTTGCTTCAGGGGTGCCTATGACCCGTCAGGAGGCGCGCCAGTATGCTCGTGTTCTTCTTTTGTTGACGCTCCATGATCTGTTCGAGGCTCGTGGGGGGGACACGGCCCATCTTTGGTGGTTGCCCTATCTTCGGGATTTCAGTATTATGTTTGATTATGACTGGGGAGGATTCATTCTCGCTGTCCTATATGATGCCATGGACCAGGTCTCTCGCCATTTAGCCCTGAACCTCAAGGGCTTCTCTTTACTATGGGAGGTACTTACTTTTGTCCCTTTATCTTTGCTTGAGTCCTTTATACATTACCTGTTTGATAATTGCTGAGATCCTTCATATTTCTTTTTCAGAGTTGGTTCGTGGCATATACACGTCTGGGCCTGGCCCAGGTGGATCTCCTCGTTGAGAACGAGGATTAGTTTCCCCTTCTCCGCAGATTCATCGCAGGGAACTATAGGGCTCCTTACGTATACCAGATTCGAGAGACCGGAGCTGCTGCCGTCCACGACCTGTTGGAGGAGCAGGTAAATATCTTAGCATTTTTTCCAATAAATAGTAAAATAAAATATGAATTACTAAAATAAAATCTTATTTTCTTCTCAGATTGAGTGGGCCCCTTGGGGTGATCTGGGCCTCCATTTTGGATATGGCCGTGCTTTGACTGCTTCGAGGACCAGGCGGCTCATCAGAGATGAGTACGGCCTTCACTTCTATTTGGGCGAGAGAGTTATTCGCTAGTATTCGTTTGCCCAGTGGCCTCGGGTTCCTTTATTCCCGCCAGATCTGATGAGGCAGACGGACGAGATTGACTCGGTGACGGTGCAGGCCCTTGTAGGCGGGCTCGGCTTTCAGAGGTTTACTGAGGAGGGGGATTATGCCGTTTTTGCTGCCCGCTATCTGATGAGGGAGCCGAAGGAGACTCGGGGACAGGTCTTCTACGAGAGGTATCGGGCGTTGGGAGGTGATCCCAACTACATATGAGGACAGACTCATTTGTATAGGACGGTCCCTGGTCACTTGCTGCCTATCCCTGATCAGAGGGGTAACATTTTGGACTCTGATGACGATGATCCTGATGGTGAGAGGGACGTCCATGCTACTGCCGAGGGGGGTGATGATAGACCCGAGGGTGGCGATGATAGGCCCAATGGCGGCGAGGGAGGTACGACAGCGGCGGTTCCAGTGCAGCCGTCTCAGACTACACCTAGAGAGGAGCAGCCTGCTGAGAGAGAGGGAGGTGATTTTCCCGAGCGGTCTTGGGAGCCTGCGGACTTCGGGGTTGATTACGAGCAGTTTGGGCAGACCCCTTCTGCTGCTACTGCTATTTTTAGTGGGGTCCCGCCTCTGAGAGAGACGGCCGTAGTGGACCCTCCAGGTGTTCGTACTTATGCCACGCTGACTCCTCTTCCGTCTACTGCCATGGGTCCTCCGGTCAGATCTACAGGTCTTGGTGGCTCGTCTTCTCGTCCTCCTTTGTTCCCGATTTATGAGGAGGGTGGGTCTACGTCTGCTACTATGCCGGCGAGTTCGTCCATTCATCTGGTAGATCTGACGACACTTCCCCGGGACATCTCCTATGTCGGTGCTGGTCTACGTCTGTATACAGTGCCCGAGTATCCTCTTCTGGGGGACACGTTTGACTACTTGGGTGGCCGTTCTGATGATGAGGTATGTGATTTTCCTCATTCAATATCCCTTCATATCTATGCTTATTTATTTTATCGATGTTGATTCTTCTTTCTTTCCTTTTCAGCGGGTGAGCGTGCGTGTGGCGGATCTGAGAGCTTGGCATTCTCAGTACATCTACAGCTGGAACCTGCTCCAGTATGTTGGTCGGGACCCCACGACGTACATGCGTGACTATCAGAGGGCGATAGATGTCTCCTTGCGGGCAGATGACCCTCTGTCTTCCTCTCGCGCTCGGGCGGAGTCTCAGAGGAGCAGTAGTCGGACTTCCAGGCGGTCTCGATCTTCGGTGATTCGCCCTACAGCACCGGTCCAGTCGACGGGCCTTCTCAGGCAGCAGCTCCTTCTACTCAGGGCGTCCCAGAGGTCGATCCTACTCCCGAGGAGGGTTCGGGTGATAGTGGGAGTGTGTCCAAACGCTCCCGATTAGATTAGCTTTCCTTCCTGTATTTAGTTAGTCCTCACAAATATGTGTAGTTTTATTTTAGACTTTTAGACAGGGTTTTTGTAGAAAACTGTTCTTTTATAGTTTTATATATAAAAATCTTTATTTGTGTCTAATGTTACGTATTTATTTATCTAATGATGAAAATAATTTACGTGGACCGATAGAGTAGGAATTGTACCTTCGTGATGGGGTGCTACTTAAGGTATCTGCAAAAGAACAAAGTGAGTAAAAATGCATAAAAGTGGATCTTTTGGCAAAAACTGACTCTTGCGTGTAAGAAAAACTCAAAACAGGGCACACCAAGTGAGTTTGTCGCGTGACAGTCCCTCCTGGATATGGGTTTGTCGCGCGACAAACAGGTACAGGAGCCCTCTTTTTTGCTATAAATACACCCATCCTCCTTCCTTCATCCTTACACCTTTCCCATAATGTCTTCTTATCTCACAAATTCTGATTTTTCTTATGTTGAAGCCCGAGATGCTCTGATATCTTCTGAGAATGGCTTGAACTTTGGTGTATTCAGTCCTTTAGCGAGCTGGCGCCATCGTCCTGTAGATTTCTCCTTTTTGCTTGGCGCTCTGTACTTCTAGAGTCCTGCCGATCATCTTTTCCGTTTCGGACTAGATGAGCTCTGCCCGACTTATGAAGAATTTTCCTGGCTGTTGCATTCTGGTGTTCGTCTCTCGATGGCTGTTCCCATAGAAGAAATTGGTCCTCGAGAAATGCTGATCGCACTGCTAGCCATTCCCCAAGTGGCTTATGATGGCTTCATTATTGACGGGCTTCTTGACCTCCATAAAATGGTGAGGTTCTTTCATCGTTACGAGGAGAGAACTTCTTATAGTGCGGGGCGTACTGTGGCAGCCTTGATTTGTCTGGTTTCTGATATGCTACTGGTGACGGGGCTCCTCCCGTGTCGATCTGACTATTATGAGCTTGATCTATCAGGCAAGGAATGGGGAATCTATAGTGCGTATAGTTCTTACAGAGACCCTGAATGGCCTAGATGATCTCAAAAGGGGAGCTTCACCCTTCTTCAGGGGAAGTCCACGCTTACTATACATGTGGCTATTGGAGCGTTTCCGATCAGTGGGTTTCAATGGGGCTCAACTTGACAACCCAACGTACTTCTTCCGTCGTCCCCTCTTTGGGGCCATGACTATGTCTTCCTCTGATTGGACGGTGTGGTTTTCGAAGAATTTCAGGGCTATACGATGGAGCATTCCTTGGTGGAAATTGAGGGCGATAGTGCTTAGTACCGGGGGTAGAATTACGTTCGGTTCCGGGGGCTCTGGTTCACTTCTTTTTATCTCCCAGGACGTCTTCTTCGGCAGTTTAACATTCACCATGGCATTCCCCTTAGCCTGAATAATTTCTCTTCTGAGTCTAAGTTCTTGACCCAGCATGTTTCTTCATTGGTGGAGAGAATGTGGCATGCTCGACTGACTCGTCAGTTCAACCATGCCTGTTTCTGTATTTCCAGGCCCCTCCGGGCTGACGTCATCCGTTCTCTTTGGGGGTCTTTTGAAGATGAGCTGATCGATGACCCTTTTCAGATGGAGTGGTTTCAGTTCATGAATTCTGAGCCTACAGAGGGAAGCATTGTCTCTGCGTACCAGATTCTGGACGAGGCCCGAATTGACTTGGCTACTGAAGACCCAACTTGGCCAACCCCTAGGGATTAGGTCCTTCTGTATGATGTATTTCCTTTGTAACTTTTGGTGTTCTGAACCACCTTAATAATAAACAAGGGACTTTTATTGCTTTATAATGTTTAAACCGGGCCTGAAGTCACTTCTCAGGTTGCCTACGTTCCCCTTTTGATTTTTCCAAAGACATAATTTTGAGTTGAGGCTCAGGTTTACGTAGTTCTTATCGTACATGTTTCATCTATTGGTAATACTTCTTCAGTCGATCCATGTTGACTGGAGAATGCAGTAACTGTCCGTCCAAATCAGCGAGTATAGCGGCACCTCCTGTATCAATCTCTTTGACGATGTATGGTCCTGTCCACCTTTGCCCGAACTTTCCCATTGGGTCTCTGGCTGGTTCTCGAATTTCTTTCAACACAATGTCATTCTTATTGATTCCCCGAGTCTTTACTTTTTGGTTAAATGCTCGAGCGATTCTCTTCTGATACCCTTGGTGGTGATATGCGGCTTTCAATCTTTTCTCATCTAACAATGCCAATTCGTCGTAACGTGCCTGGACCCATTCCAGCTCATTAATTTGATTCTCTAGCATTACTCTGAGGGATGGAACCTCTAATTCAACAGGGAGGACTGCTTCCATCCCGTATGTAAGTGAAAATGGGGTTGCCCTGGTAGAGACCCTTTCAGTGGTACGGTATCCCCACAATGCATATGGTAATTTTTCTGGCCAGTCTCGACAGGTGTCGGTCATCTTGCTCAGGATATTCTTCAGATTCTTGTTGGCGGCCTCAACTGCCCCATTAGTTTGCGGTCTGTATGGCGAAGATTTGCGTCGGGTAATACCGTATTGCTCCATGATTATATTAGCTTCTCCTTCGAAGTGGGTGCCGTTGTCCGAGATGATCTCGTGTGGGACCCCATACTGATAGACGATATTCCTTTTGATGAATCGGGCAACTTTCTTGGCGTCAAGGGTCTGGAAAGACTCGGCTTCTACCCATTTGGTGAAGTAGTCGATGGCCACTAGTATGAATTCGTGGCCGTTGCTGGCTTTGGGCGAAATTTTCCCAATGATGTCTATTCCCCAAGTAGCGAAAGGCCAGGGAGCAGTCATGTTGTACAACTCTTTCGGAGGAAGTTTCTGAGACTTAGCGTAGATTTGACATTTGTGACAACGGCGTACATGATTAATGCAGTCACTTTGTAAGGTAGACCAGAAGTAACCCTGTCTAATGATTTTGCAGACAAGTGTATGGCCGCTCATATGGGGTCCGCAATCGCCCCCATGTATCTGTTCCATCATCTTGACAGACTCTTCTTCAGTGAGACATTGAAGATGGGTCCCGTCGTAGTTCCTCTTATACAGTCTTCCGGCACAAAGTATGAACCCTGATGCTAGCCTTCTGAGTGTGACTCGCGTCTTCTTATCTGTTTGCTCGGGATACAAATGATTTTTTAATAGGTTCCAGATGTCATAAAACCAAGTGGTTGAGTCCCCTTCCTTTTCATTCTCTACTTCAAGGGCCATGCAGTGTGCTGGTCCTGGTTTTCTTTGTACAGTAAGAGTTATTTCTTCCATCCCCTCTGGGATATCGATCATTGATGCCAAGGTTGCTAATGCGTCAGCAAAGTTGTTCTGTGATCTGGGGACGTAGTAAAACTCCGAATGCTCAAATCTCCCCGCGATATCTTCCAGTTGGGCGAGGTATGGTACCAACTTCTCATCTCTGACCTTCCATTGTTGTAGCACTTGGTGGACTACCAATGCCGAATCTCCATACACTTGTATTCTCCGTATACCCCTTTGGAGTGCAATCTCTAATCCAATTATACAGGCTTCATATTCGGCCATATTATTGGTGCAGAAGAAGTCCAGACGATATGATATCGGAGAGTGAGTTTGGTCTGGAGAGACTAACAAGATGCCTACTCCATTCCCATTTTGGTTGGCTGCCCCATCGAAGTATAATTTCCAGTCTTCGTCGATCTTGACATTCATGATAGTTTCATCTGGGAATTCTGCTTCTTCTAATATGTCCCCCAATATCGGATTGTGGGCCAGGTAATCAGCTATGATCTTGCCTTTGACTGCCTTTTGGGTCATGTATGTGATATTGAATTCGGAGAGTAAGAATAACCATTTTGTCATACGGTTTGAGAGAGCTGGTTTCTCAAAGAGGTACTTCAATGGATCAATTCGTGATGCCAGGATGACTGGGAAAACTAGCATGTAGTGCCGTAATTTCTGTGTTACCCAAACAAGCACAGTGCATGACTTCTCTAACGGCGTGTAGTTTATCTCGAATGGGGACAACTTTTTGCTGATGTAGTAGATGGCCTGTTCTTTTCGAGTATCAATCATATGTTGGGCTAGCATAGCTCCTGCAGCTGAATCCATAACCGTTAGGTATAAGATTAGTGGCAGTCCGATCTGTGGTGGGGCTAATACTGGGGGGTTGGAGAGATAGTCTTTGATTCTATCAAAAGCCTCCTAGCACTGACTGTCCCATTCTCCTGGTGAAGATTTTCTCAAGAGTTTGAAGATAGGCTCGCATGTCTGAGTGAGCTGAGAGATGAACCTACTGATGTACTGCAAATTACCTAAAAATCCCCGGACTTCTTTCTCGGTACGAGGCTCGGGCATTTCTTGAATAGCTCGAACTTTGGCAGGGTCTACTTCAATTCCTTTCTTACTGACGACATAGCCTAGGAGTTTTCCCTTGGTTACCCCGAATACACATTTCTGCGGATTAAGTCTCATCTGGTACTGGCTGAGACGGTCGAAAAGGCTCGTAAAGCTGGTACATGGCCCTCTCTCTCCTTCGACTTGATTATCATGTCGTCCACATACACTTCTACCTCTTTGTGAATCATGTCGTGAAAGATAGCGGTAGCTGCCCTCTGATACGTTGCCCCGGCGTTCTTTAGCCCGAATGGCATAACGGTGTAGCAGTAGGTTCCCCACGGAGTGATAAATGCCGTTTTCTCTTGGTGATCTGGGTGCATCTTGATCTGATTATACCCGACAAAACCGTCCACGAATGACTTCAAGGCATGGTTCGCAGTATTATCTATTATCAAATCAATGTTAGGCAGTGGGAAATCGTCTTTCAGGCAGGCTTTGTTGAGGTCCCGGTAATCTACACACATGTGGACTTTCCCATTTGCCTTTGGAACGGGCACAATGTTGGCTAGCCACGATGGGTACTCGATCACTCGTAAAAAACCCACACTCAATTGTTTCATCACTTCCTCTTTCACTTTCAGGGACCATTCTGGCGTAAGTTTTCTCAACTTCTGTTTGACGGGCCTGAATTTCGGCTTGGTGTGTATCTCGTGCATGACTATCTGGTTGTTCAAACCTGGCGTATCAGTATAGGACCAGGCGAAGACATCCACGTACTCATTCAGAGTTTGTGTGAATTCCTCTATTTCTGCTTCATTTAGACTTGCCCCAATATGAACTTCTTTTCTTTCCTCTTCCGACCCGAGATTGATCACAAGAGTATCTCCCTCTTCGCTTCGTATGCGCTGTTCCTCCTGTTCAGGGTGTTCATTTAGTCTTTCCTGTTCCATATAAGCAATTACAGAATTGGAACTAACAGGATACCGCAAGATGGAGTCTTCTTCATTAATGACAGTGCTTACAGGCACAAGTTTAAAAAGTGAATCTAGGAGAGACTTTTCTTTAGCCCTACTCTCGCTTTTATCTTTTGCCCTTACAATTTCACTCTTTCCCCCCTTTTCCTGATAGTCTGGGTCAGCGTGTATTAAGTGTACAGGGTCATCTCCTGACTCATTATCTCATAGAGCCATGACATCGAAGAGATTTCTGATCAGTTCTTCTTCCTTGTCTTCACTTTCTTTTCCTGGTCCGATCGTTAACTTGGCAGAGAAGCTGTGTACGACACTTTTTTTGAGATAAAGGTCCTTTTCATAGAAGATTTCCCATCTTGGAAGGTAATCTCCGTCGCTGTTTCTCCAAGGCTCTTGAAAGCCACAAAAGGGAAAGTCCTCTCCTTCTTTGACGAAAAACCCATTCAGAGAGCTGAAACTCGGATATTGATGCCCTCGGCTCTGTTTCTCTTGGTTATCTTCTTTGGTGTGTTGGTACCCCAAACCTTCCCTTTCGTACCTCGTTATCGGTTCTAGAGCTTGAAGTAATCCCGGCTGTAACATTCCTAGACTGCCTCCAGGTAAGTATTTCATCATTCTCAGCATCTTCGTGATCTTGGTGTTGAGACTGGGGATATTATCGAGGGGAAGATACTCGATTCTCTGGGTAGTGAGAGCTTGTACTTGAGGCTCGTATGAAAAACCTCCTAACCGTATGCTTTGACTCCCGATGCCCAATACAGTTAATTCTAGATCCGCCAAGGTCCTTTCAGGATCTCCTTGGATGGTGATTATGTTCCCTTCGAATGGTATCTTGATCTTCTGATGCAAGGAGGAGGGGAGCGCTCCTGTGTCATGTAGCCATGCTCTTCCCAATAGGAGGTTAAAACTGGAGGGAATGTCTATGATTTGGAACTCGGCTGGAAAGTTTCTGGGACCAACCATGAGATCGAGCTTCAGAGAACCTAGGACGGCTCGCCTAGTGTTGTCATAGGCTCTAACGGTCACAGCTGACGGAGAAAGCTCTGAGTCTAAGATACCCAGACGTTTGGCGGTCTTCAGGGGACAAACATTTATAGTCGACCCATTGTCGATGAGAACCTGTGGCAAGATTTTTCCTCGAGTTCGGACAGTGATGTGAAGGGCCAGGCTGTGTTTCTTCCCCAATGGAGATAAGTCTTCATCTGAAAATGACAGACTTCTTTGGACTGTAAGTGACCCGATCATGTTTGGCAGTTGTTCGGGCGTAGAGTCTAGTGATATGACAGCCTCATCTAGGAGTTTGATGAAAGCGGTCCTATGAGGTTTGGAGGCGACCAGGAGGCCCCAAATGGTGATCTGTGCTTGAGTTTTTTTCAGCTGTTCTCGTACTCGATCTTCTCCTGCTTCCTTAGGAGGTGGTGATTTCTCGGCATCCATTAGTGGTGGCTGATATACCCTTCCTGACTGGGTGATTTCCTGTATCCAAAGGGATGCTGGGTCTGATCCCTCTGTGGTTTCTGATGACTCTGGCTCCGTAGACCAACTGAAGGCTTTGAGGGAGGTTTCTATCATACAGATTGTCTCCTTGGGAAAGCCCTGAGGCTTCCATGGAGGTTTCTTCTTGTCCTGGGTCCATCCTATCCCAGCTTTTCCCGGATTGGTCTTGATTGCGAGTGGTTGTGAAATCCCTTGGTTGGCCTTTCCTAAACCTTTCCCGGGTAGGAAGTTCATCTTAGCCATCCATTGATCGATCATCAGATTGAGGCCTGGGGTCACTTGAGCTTTTGCTGGTAGCACAACTGCCGCTTTGTAGGCTGGGTCATCTCGGATAAGTCCTACTGGATCAAAGCCTTCTTCATCAGTGGTCAAGGCGTTAATTCCTGTAGGTGGAGCATGGTTGGGGAGGGGGTTGTTGGTAACATTGGGCCCGCCGGGTGCGGGGATGGTTCCGGCTTCAATGAGGTCCTGAGTACGGTGACGAAGAGCTAAGCAGCGTTCCGTGTCATGGCCTGCTGCTTGATGGTATGCACAGTTCTCATTCATTCTCCAAGTACCGGGAATAAGACTCGGTGGAGGACGTGGGTTGAGTGGAGTGATTAGTCCGGCTTTTCGGAGTAGTTCCAAACTTTTGACCATGGTAGTGGGAAGGGTACAGAAGTTCCTCTTTCTCTTCACTTCGGTGCTCGAAGATTCTCCTTGTGCGGGCCAATTTATCGGAGGTGCTTGCTGTGGCTGTTGAAACGGATTTTGCTGATATGGGTATGAACTTAGTTGGTTAACGGTTGGAGTGGCCATCTTTCTCCCTGCGTATGAGGCTTTCTTGGTATCATTCTCGACTTTCTTAGCCAACTCTTCTTCTACTTGTGACCCCATGCTTAACAGGGCCCTGAAATGTGGGAATACGTGCTTTCCCATACAACTTAATACAGCTGAAGTAAAATTCCTCTGTATGATCTCCAATTGTTCTTCTTCATCCGGCCGTTTGGACATTTGGGAGGCCATCTCTCTCCAGCGTGTAACGAAATCACTGAAGCTTTCCTTCTCTCCTTGCTTGGTCATTTCCAGGTGTTTGCGGGTAATTTCCAAATCTTCGTTGGACTCGTATTTGTTCATGAACTCCTTAACAATATCTCCCCAAGTCTTCGTGTGGTGTCTCTCCAGATCAAAAAACCATCTCAGGGCGGCCACCGTGAGAGTCATGCAAAAAGCCCGAGCCAATTCTGGCTCTCCACAGCCTGATACTTGCATAGATCTGATGTAGGATTGAAGATGGGTTTTTGGGGGCGTGGTTCCTGTGAATTTGGTGATGGAAGAGAGCTTGAATCCTTGGGGAAACCTTGCTTCTGGGTAGAGGGAGAAGGTATTCATATCTGTAATCTCATCTGCTCCTTTTATCAGAGAAACCCCCTTTTGCAAAACCTTCATCTGCTCTTTCAGTTTCTTCATTTCTTCACTCTCTCTTGACACCTCATCGGGCTGTTCCCGAGCTATAACCGATTCTGCATACACTGCCCGGAGTCGGTTGATGTCTGGGTACTCATTAGGAGGGGCTACTGGGACCGTAGGCTGAATAGGCCTTGCGATGACTTGCGGCCATGGTTGGTATTGGGGATTAAGGCCGGGCTGAGGCTGCGGCCAGATGATGGGTGGCTCTTGTTGTTGGTAAGTGGGGCCTGAATCCGGGGCCCATTGATTCTGATTATTGGGATCGGTCTGAACGGGACCAGCGATGACAGGGCCCGTTTGAGGTGGATTGGTTACTTGAACTGGGGGAAGTACTTGCGATGACTGCCCTTGATCTCGATTCGGTGGTAGTCGTTCAAACCCCGGTGGCGCGACACGCCCGGCTGACAACTCTTCTACTCGAACTCGGGTACTCTGTTGCTCATTCGTGAGGTTTGCCAGACTCATGCTAACGGTCATTAGCAAACGATGCATTTTGGCTAAAGTCGGCTGAGCTGCAGATGCCTCGGCTAGGCTCTGATCTGTTTCTTGATTCTCGCGTCCATTGACCATCGCGGGTGTGCTTGGTCTTACTAATCTTCCGGTGTGATCCCGACCAGCCCAACCTTCCAGACTGTCGTCATATTACGGCTGTAGACGGAACCACGGGGCGAAGATGAAGGAAGAGTATGACGTGACTCGATTTTTGCCAAAAGAAACACTAAACAAAAATTGCCAAGAACAGGCTCGGGTTTTGAAAAAAGTGGCGTAAAGTAAGCCGTAAGGTGGTACATCCCCTACGGCTGTTTTGACAAGTGTTTTAGCTGACTCAATCTTATATGCAACGCAGGTGTAATGCAAGGTGAAGGTTTCAGGCTCCCTCCTATTTGGCAAGACCTCGCGATATACCCCAGGGGCGGGTACGTGTAAGAATCTTTTGATATACTTCCCGGGTACGTGAGTGTTCTCGTCACTCGATATACCTCGGGGGCGTACTTGGCCAAGGAGAGTGGAAGTAAATGCTTTCGGTATATGTTGGCCCAAGCAAGCCAACTCCCTACTCACTTATAATACTTCCGAGGGTTCGGGGTAAATTCACACTCGTAGAACCAATGCATGATTTGTGAAAGTGTGTGCAAAGTTTGAAAGGTCGGGTTTGCAAATATCATTATCTTTATTACGTATTTTGAAAACTTCTTTTTTTAGAAAAAAGTTTCTTCTCAATCAAATAACACAAGTAGGAAAAGCAGTAAAGGCTGATATTCAATAGATATACAAGAGTCCACATATAAGAGCCTAGTTTTCTATGTAATCCCCAGCAGAGTCGCCACTGTGAGAATCCGCAAATGCAACCCCCGGGTCTCGTCCCCGTTCGTTGGCCGTCTGAAACGTTGGAAAGGATACCGTCGTTCCATTTGCTTGGAGTGTTTTGATAATTCATATCGGGTGTCCCTCTATCCTGTTTCTAGGTACAAGAGGGTTCATTCAGAGTCGCCAGTACGTTTTACGAGAAAACGGACAAAAAGGGGTCGTGTAAGAGAAGAGGCTACATATAAGCCTTTCTTTACACGTTTGTCTACAAAACCAGGATTCTATAGGGTTCAGGAACTATATTACGGTTTGGGAAGGTGTTAAGCACCCATTCCGCCCTTTCGGTCTCTAGTGGACTTATATGTTTATTTTATGTTGAAGAACTTGGATGCTTTTACTGATAGTCTACTACTTCTTGAATAAAAACCCTAATTTCTGGGGAAAACGGGAAAGGGATAAAAACCTTTGTGTTCCGAGATCCAATGTTTTTATTATTAAAAGATGTAAATACAAATGACAAAACCTTTTATTTTGAAAGAGTATCCCGTATTATTTTCTCAGATAATGACGGTTTTCTCGTGTTGTGATTACTTTCGTAAAAGTTCGGATCTATATCGGGACTGATTTTTATCCGGATGGTGATATGCTTACTCTTCTGGTTTTGCAAATGGTTTTATCAGGGTCTTTTGTTTTGAAAACGGTAGACTGCTTTGTAACTTGTCAATAAGTTTATTCAAATAAAACGTGGACAAACAACAGAAATAATAAGTACACAGATAAACCTGATTTTCGAGCGCTTTAGGAATCTAGCACAACCCTGTTGCCACTTCGCTTACTAGGACGGGGATCGACCTTCCCGACGAGAATAATAATAAGAAAGAAAATATAATACGGTAGAGAGATATCCGGCGATAATAATCTTCTCATTCTTCAGATATTTCTGAGAATTCGATTCCCGAGACCGGACACGTCGAGTGTCGAGAATAGATTCGACTCTTCAGAAATAAGACGATAATCGAAAATGCTTGTTGCTATTTTCTGCACTGTTTTGGCGATTTTTCTTGCTGTTTTCAGCTCTGATCTTGCTCTGATGTTGGTGTCTAGAACCCATGGGGGTGCTGGCCTATTTATAGTGACGAAAGGGCATATGTCGCGCGACATACTGCTTTAATAATGATTCTGACTCACTGCTAAGTCAGAAAGTGGAGTGGTGGGGTGTATATCGCGCGACATACTTGACTGTCGCGCGACATTCTACTTTAATGATGATTCTGACTCACTGCTGAGTCAGAAAGTGGTGTGGTGGGGTGTTTGTCGCGCGACATGTCCCTGGAGGGGGTGAATGTCGCACGACATACTGCTTTAATGATGATTCTGACTCACTGCTGAGTCAGAAAGTGGAGTGGTGGGGTGATTGTTGCGCGACATGTCCCTGGAAAGGGGATTGTCGCGCGACATACTGGACTATCGCGCGACATTTCACTTTAAAACATGTTTGTTTGGCCAACAAAACCTTTCGGGGCAGTTCCGGGTGTTCGGGTGAGTTCCGGACTCAAAAACAGTACTTTCGAAGTTCGTTAGGGTTCTTGCGGGGGTCACGGATCGGGGTGTCTACACCCATATATCCCAAACCAGCAGAGGCCTTGGTTGTTGGTATGGTTCAATCATTTGTGCCATGCCGGCTTTATATTTTCCCAAACCAATTCCCGGTAAGAATTTCATTTTTCTCATCATCTATATCACTTGCGCCTTCATTGTCGCCATGTCATCGGGGGGCAGATAATTCACGGTCTGCGTGGTAAGAGTTTGTACCTTCGGTTCATACGAAAATCCCCCGAGTTGGACATCTTGGCTCCCGATTCCTAATACGGACGAGTTTTTCGCTTTTATTGTTCTTTCAGGATCGCCTTTAACAATGATGATGTCTCCGTTGAAAGGTATTTTAATTTTTTGATGAAGTGAGGAAGGGAGTGCCCCAACCTCATGCAGCCAAACTCGTCCTAATAACAAATTGAAGCTTGATGGAATGTCAATGACTTGGAACTCAGTGGTAAATGTGGCCGGCCCTATTTGCATGCTCAGCATGAGGGAACCCAATACCTCTCGCTTGGTATTGTCGTATGCCCGAACCGTGACTGGTGATTCTTCCAATGTAGTTAAGTCGATACCCAAACGAACAGCGGTTTTCAGAGGGCACACGTTAATCGTAGAGCCGTTATCCACAAGAACATAAGGTATAGACATCCCGCAGGCTATGACGGTGATATGCAGAGCTTGGTTATGATCTCGACCGAGCGGTGACAGATCTTCATCGGAAAACCCAAGTACTTGTTTTTGTACCCCCATTGAAGCGATCATTGCTGTTAGCTCATTCAGGGTGGATTCCAGAGGAACAACCGATTCGTCTAACATTTTCATTAGTGCCATCCGATGTGGCTTTGGATGCCACTAAGAGTCCCCAAATTGAGATTTCGGCTTGTGTTTTCTTCAACTGTTCAACAACACGCCTTTCTTCCGGATCTTTTGTCGGTTCCTTAGGAGTGGTGACATCAGTAGGTGGCTTGGCACTAGGCGGTTGGTAAACTCTACCAGAACGGGTCAACTGTTGGACCCACGTTGCAACTGGGTCGTTTGCTTTTTCAGTTATTTCAACCGGAGTTGGAGGCAACTTTTCCTTGACTTGCGAAACTTTACTCCAATCAAAAGCGATCATGTTTATTTGTGAGGAATATGCATTTTGATGGGTGTCCCTTTTTACTGCTTTTCCTCGGTTATATCCGAACCCTTGTCGCCTCGTGTGAGAATCCGGACCCATACCCCGAGAGGAGAGAAAAGAGGTGGTCCTCCGTTCTCGGTTTCATTTGAAAACTTGTTTTGTAGAGTCGCCAGTTTGTTTTATGAGAAAACAAACAAAAGATCGTACGAAGGATAATTCGAAAATGAACTATCTTTCATACATTTGAAACCAGAGATTTATTTTGAAAATTGACTTTGCTAGGGTTCGGGAACTACGTTACGAATTGGGAAGGTGTTAGGCACCCAATTCGCCCTTTCGGTCTCTTAATGGATCATGTATTTAATTCCTATTTTTAGATATCTTGCAAATAGTTCGAATGGTTTTCAGAATAGTCCTTTCCGGATAAATTCAGTTTAAAATAATATTTTGAAATCAGACTCGAGCTTTGCGAGCGCCTACGTATTCATTCGTAGAATGAAATCAGAGTCTCGTAGTTCCTTTCTTTTGGAAACTGTTTTTGTATTTTTGTTTGTTTTGAAAACGTGTCAAAACGGATTTTAGTTTTCTTGTAAAACTTAAAAATGATTTATTTGAAAGCAGTGAACTTCTTTGCAAGTTATCTAATTTTCTGTATTAAAATTGAAATTAAATGCAGTATTGAAATTAAGGAGGGTCTTAGAAAATATACCTGATGCGCTTGAAGATAGGAGGACTTTGCCTTGACTTCCTTCTCTCTCTAAAGCTTTCTCTCTCTAGAGCTTTCTCTCACTAGCCTTCTCTCTCACTAGCCTTCTCTCAGAATTTCTCTAAAAATGACTTTCTAGAGACTTTGACAAAGCTCCTACTTACCCAAAATACTATTCAATGTTGATGATCCAAAATGGGATCCCAAGGGTCCTATTTATAGCAACATTTGCGCCAAAAACGCTCCAAAAGAGGCCAACTGCAGGGGTAGCCGCATGGGGTGCGGCTGGGGCGTGCGACAGGGGTTTGCCAGCCGTACGGCTGGCAGGTAGCCGTACGGTTGGGCGTGCGGCTAGGGGGTGCGGTTAGGAGGTGCCAACCGTACGGTTGGCAGGTAGCCGTACGGTTGGGCGTGCGACAGGGGTGGTAATGGCTTCGGATTCATGGGATACATAATCCCAGCTTCTTTCAGTTGTTCAAAAACCTTCCCCAACGGTCCTGGTAATTGTGAAAAATGTCGATCGCGTGAGCGGTTCTGATCAAATGTCCTGGGGTTGTTGTTGTTGTTGTTGCGATACCCCGGTGTAGGATAATCCCCAATGTTTTTCACAGAGTTCTGACCATATGGGTTGTTGGAGTATCCTCTGCCATAGGACCTATAAGATGTTACTTGATTGACAGCGAACGTAGAAGTCTTCTTGTATTGAGAGGCAGACTTCTTGATTTCAGCCTGTTTGGCCAAGTCCTCCTCAATTTCGTTGGCCACGTGGAGTAAAGCCTTGAACCTGCTAAAGAACTGATGACCCATTTGAGTCCGAATCTCGGGTTTTAAATTCTTTACGATTAACCCCAATTGTTCCTCTTCATCCAGGCGCTCCACCATTTGGGCTGCCAATTCTCTCCATCTCGTAACAAATTCGCTGATGCTTTCATTTTCTTTTTGCTTAGCCATCTCCAAATGTTTCCTTGTGACTTTAAGCTCCTCATTAGTTTTGTACTGAGACACAAACTCTTGGACGATGGCTGACCATGATCTAACCCGGTGCTTCTCAAGGTTCAAAAACCAACTTTGGGCTGGTCCAGCTAGCGTAAGATGAAACGAATTAGCCAATTCAGCTTCCCCAATATCATAAATTCTCATTGAACGGACGCATGATTTTAGGTGGAGTTCCGACGGTGTAGTCCCCGTAAACTTTGGAATTGAGGGCATCTTAAAACCTACTGGATAATGAGCCTCTGGGTACAAATTGTAACTCTGCAACTGGGTCAAATCATTTGAACTTTCGGCGACCTTTTGGGTAAGTGCCTTCAGTTGTTCTTTAAGTTCAGATAAGTCTTTATCCCCCCCGGTAGCCTTCTATTAGTGAGGGGCCCTCCCCTTGGACGCTCATGGGCCTCTTTATTGGTTCATAATATGGATCGTGATAAGGTTCGTGTATCGATGGCATTTGTGGAGGAGCTTGATTGATAGGATCTTGGTGTAACCAATTGCCAACTGGATCATGCATGTGTTTGGGTTGGTTCAACTGTTCGAACGGCAGTGGTGCTTCCGTATGAACTGAGAGTGGCGGTGGTGGTGGGGGAATAACCGGAGTTTCCCTCGGTGGTTCTGCCAGGCGGCCTTTAGCCAACTCGTCCAACTTGGCACGAGTGTTTTGATTGTCAGTTAGTAACATGGCCATGCTTTGGTTCAGGTTCATTAACATCCGATACATGTCTTCAGGGTTCGGTAACGGAGCATTCATGTTTCCGCTTGTGCTAGCCAAGTTTGGATCGGCATTGAGAGATGGAGTATGATGCAGTGGTTGACCCCCAATGGTATTGCTCTGAGGCATTCCCGGGTTTGGGTAAAATGGACCGGGCGGCGGATCTGCTGCATTGTTGAACTGGTTGTTCACATTTCGGTTAGGAGTATTCTGATCCATATTTTTAAAAGAATCCGGTCTAACGAGTCGTCCGGTACTGTCTCTTCCTGCCCACGCAGAGGCCAGGATGGAATGAATATCTGATGTCGGACAAAAGGACAAATTCGATCGTATGCATTCCCCGAAAAATAACAACAATATATCATTTAGAACTCGCCGGACTTTATCCAGAAATACATCGATCGGGACAAAAATAAACACACAAAAAGTTTTCTTTAGGTGAGATCAAAAGCAGACCAACGGCGACAACTTAAGAGCCCCGTGTAGCGGTAGGGTAGGAATAGAATTCCCTGGGTTCCCAGACCGTCTACAGTTTTGGAAAATCATTTTGAAAAGAGTTTTCTGAAAAATCATTCAAAAATACGGGTAGTTCTCTCCTCATGAGTTGCTTTGTTCATGGAATCAGGGCTTTCGCTCAATGCAGAAAATCTTTGTGTTCTAAGCTGACTCCCCTATATGCAAGCGTGGCTGAAGAGGGTAAGGTTTAAGGCTCCCTGTGAACACCCCAATCCACGACTCTCGTGTGAACCTAACAAGCATTCCGCATTAAGTCTTGAGTCATCATGCATACAAGAGGCCATTAGGAAAAATCCTGATTTTCGAGCGCGTTAGGAATATACCACAACCTTTGTTGCCACTTCGCTTACTAGGACGGGGAAAAATTGAGTTTTTTGGTAGCCAGCCGCACGCCCCCAACCGCACGGTTGGATCCCAACCGTACGGTTGGCTCCTAGCCGCAGCCCCCAACCGCACGCTCCAACCGCACGCTTCAACCTGTTTGCTCCCAACCATACGGTTGGTACTTTCCCTAGCCGCATGGTTGGCTCCCAACCGTACGGTTGGCACCTAGCCTCATGCCCTAGCCGCACGCCCTGCGGCTACCCCTTGCGGTTGGCCTTTTTTGGAGCGTTTTTGGCTAAATTTTCCCTATAAATAGGACCCTTGGGCTCTCATTAGAGGGCATCAACACTCAATAGTGTTTTTAGCAAGTAGAAACTCTGTCAAAATTATTAGAGAGTCATTTTAAAGAAATTCTGAGAGAGAAAGTTTTAGAGAGAGAATTTCTAGAGAGAGAAAATCTAGAGAGAGAAAGGAGCAATCAAGGCAAGGTTCTTATTTCTTCTTCAAGCGCATCAGGTATATTTTCTACAACCCTCCTTAATTTCAGTACTGCATTTAATTTCACTTTTAATACAGAAAATTAGATAACTTGCAAAGAAGTTCATTGTTTTCAAAATAAATCCTTTCTAAATTTTACAAGAAAACTAAAAATCCGTTTTGACACGTTTTCAAAACAAACAAAAATACAAAAACAGTTTCCAAAAAGAATGGAACTACGAGACTCTGATTTCATTCTACGAATGAATACGTAGGCGCTCGCAAAGCTCGAGTCTAATTTCAAAATATTGTTTTAAACTAAATTTATCCGGAAAAGACTATTCTGAAAACTATTCAAACTACTTGCAAGATACTTGAAATAGGAATTAAATACATGATCCATTAAGAGACCGAAAGGGCGAATTGGGTGCCTAACACCTTCCCAATTCGTAACGTAGTTCCCGAACCCTAGCAAAGTAAATTTTCAATATAAATCTCTGGTTTTAAAACGTATGAAAGATAGTTCGTTTTCGAATTATCCTTTGTATGATCTTTTGTTTGTTTTCTAGTAAAACAAACTGGCGACTCTATCAAGCACCTTTTCAAATAAAACCGAGAACGAGGACTTTTCTTCTCGGGTCGCGGGTCCGGATTACCACAGTGGCGACTCTGCTGGGGACTGTCGAGAACTAAGCTCTGATATAATGGATCATATATTTAATTACTATTATTTATTAGATATAGGTCTTGTAAGCCTTAGTTCTAGGATAACATAGAAGCGATCTAGGTGGATACCCTGATGCCTTTATTTGCTAATTATGTGAGGAAAATCTTTTTCGTAATTAAAATTTTGTAAATTATCATAACAAATCCTAAAGCATTGATCAATAATGAATCGTCAGATTGTTTTTTCGCACGCACCCACGTCTTATCATGCATTTTCGCGAGTGTGAATTTACCCTAGTAACCTCGGGACTAGAGTCGTGACTAGGCTGTGGACTTGAGGGTCTACACTAGCCAAAAGCGCCTGGGACCACTCTCCTTGGCCAAGTACTTACCGAGGTATATAGAGTGACGAGAACACTCACGTACCCGGGATGTATATCAAAAGGTCCTTACACGTACCTGCGCTCTTGAGGTATATCGTAAGACCTGCCAAATAGGAGGGAGCCTTAAACCTTACCCTCTTCAGCCACGCTTGCATATAGGGGAGTCAGCTTAGAACACAAAGTTTTTCTGCATTATTTTAATGACCGACAGTCGTGAGAATCTAATGAGCGAAGGCCCTGATTCCATGAATAAAGCAACTCATGAGGAGAGAACTTCCCGTGTTTTCAAATGATTTTTCTGAAAACTTTTTTTTTCAAAATGAATTTTCAAAAAACTGTAGACGGTCAGGGAACCCAGGGAATTCTATTCCTACCCTACCGCTATACGGGGCTCTTAAGTTGTCGCTGTTGGTCTGTTTTCGATCTCACCTAAAGAAAATTTTTTGTGTGTTTAGCGTCGTCTCGATCGATGTATTTCTGGGAATCTGGCAAGTATTAAAAGTTCATATTTTCTTTTGTTTCCGGGAAATATTCTATACGCATCGGGATTTGTCCTTTTCTCCTTCGGAAGACTTATATTCGATCTGGCTTCCATTTGGGTCGGAAGAGATAGCACTGGTAGATTGGTTCGACCGGATACACCAGCTGATATGGAACAACAACAGCCACAAACTTTGTATAGGGTCGCTGGAAACTCTTTCACTGCAGTGGATTTGCCGCCAGGTCCTTCCTACCAAAATCAAGGGGTGTCTCAGCAGAATATTAATCGGGGAATGCCTCTAGGGCATACTTCTGTGGATCCAACAAACACTGTATTAGGATCAGACACTGTAACCATACCAACCCCGGAAGAAATGTACCGAATGCTCGGGGATATTAGCAAGAGCCTAGCATTACTAGTAGATGATCAACGAACCACCAAGGCTCGGCTGGAGGAGATAGACAGAGGTCGACGGGTTATGAATGAGCCAACAAAAGAGACACCACCTGCACCACCTATGCCGCCATCTATTCTTGGTCAACCAGTTGTGAATGAGCCAATAAAAGAGGCCCCTCTTGTACCACCCGCGCCACTATATGTTCACTATGATATTCCAACTCTTGTTGAACCACATACTCCACATAGGCGACTTGATCTGATTGAGAATTGGCTACACCAAGAAGTCCCACCTGAAGTAGCCCAACATGTTCAACAATGGCAACCACCACATCATCCTTATCATGATCCATACTATGACCCTATTTCGCGTCCGGTGAGTGTGCAGGGTGATGCCATTCTTCCACAAGAGGTGATTCCGAAAAGGAATAAGGCTATAGATGAGCTTAAGGAACAATTGAAGGCTTTAACCCAGAAGGTAGCCGAGGGATCAAATGACCTGACACAGCTCCATAGCTATAATCTATACCCAGAAGCTCATTATCCGGTTGGGTTTAAGATGCCCTCAATAGAGAAGTTCAAAGGAACAACGCCACCAGAGTTGCACTTAAAATCCTATGTACGGGCGATGAAGATCTATGACATAGGTGAAGCTGAGTTAGCTAACTCTTTTCATCTAACCTTAGCCGGTCCAGCCCAAAGTTGGTTCCTGGGATTAGAGAAACATCGGGTGCAGTCATGGACCAGTATTGTGAATGAGTTTATTGCCCAATACAAGACAAACGAGGAATTAAAGATTACTCGCAAACATCTTGAAATGGCAAAACAGAAAGATGATGAAAATTTGAGTGAATTTGTCATAAGGTGGAGGGCACTCGCTGCACAAATGGTGGAACGGATGGATGAAGAGGAGCAATTGGGAATGATCGTCAAGAATATGAAAGCAGAAATTCGAAATAAGATGGGTCACCAATTCTTTGGCCGTTTCAAAGCTTTGTTGCATGTGGGAGATAGAAGAAGAATTGGATAAACAAGCTGAAGCAAGAAAGTTAAGTGCACTGTATAAGAAAGCTTCAACCCCGGCCGCGAACCAGATTTCGACATACAACCCTTTTGTTCAGAGCAATAGTGGTTATTCTGCCAATCCTTTCGCCATAGTCACCAACATTTCTCCTTCAAGATACCAAGATTACAGCAATAATAGGGGGTGAACCGAGTCAGACACATGAAAAGGAATTTCTCACAACTTCCAGGTCCATTAAGTAAAGTATACAAGGAGTTGAAGGATGTAGGAATGATCTATCCGATGAACCCACGGCCGATACCCAATCCAGTTCCCACTAATTGGAACCTCAATGAAACATGCGAATACCATCAGAATGTGGGACACACGACCGACAATTGTATGGCTCTTCGTCATGCTATTCAGGACCTTATCCAAGCAGGAAAGATAGCAGACCCGTCTCCTCAAAACCATCAGTAATTGAAGATTGGTAGCTAGAAATTGAAGATTTCTAACCAGTGATGGAAAATTGATTGAAGTTTTTTTCACTTGTCATTTGTAAACATGAACTACGACCTGAGCCCCATATTGGATTATTTTTGGGAATGTTAGAACATTGGGGAACGTAGGCAACCTGAGAAGTGACATCAGGCCCAGTCTATTCTAATAAAACAATCTCTTTCAATTGGAAGAATAGTTCATTTAAAGGCACAAGTCAATTCGAGGAGCAATGGAGGATTTGTAAAGAGAAGTTCATATTGTAAGGTGTGGAGAAAAGGACAAATCTTGATAAAGATCTCGAGCAAATTTGTTTTAAGATTTCTCTTAGCTGAAACAAAACAAAATATGAATTACCCTTTTTTAATTGCCAAATTTTCGGAAAGAACGATCTTTGCATTTGCATTTGCATGGGTCTGGGGGTAAATTGCGCATAAAGTATGTTATATAATAACCAACACTTTCATGAATAAAATGCACATTACAAAGCACTAACATTTTCATGAAGTAATATATAAAATTGAGCTTGAAAACACCCATACTACATAAATATAATAATTCCAAGGAAATTTTTAAAAGAAAAACCTAACACATAAAGGGTACGGGGGCATGAAGTACTCTTGAGGTAGAAGGAGCCAGTGAAGACACTTAAGCTACAAAGTTTCGAGTAAGATTGAGACTCCGAAGGAGATTGCAAAAGAGGGAACGAATCACTTTGAATAGGCATTGGAAAAGAAAGTTTCAAATGAGATCAAAGCTCTTAGTGAGGATGCAACAGGGGATAAAGACTGAGGAAGATTCCAAAGCTGATACTTCAATGGATCCATATCCAAACTTCGAATACGACTGAAAATGGGACGCTTTGACGAATTGGTATTGCTAAAAGACTTGTCTTTCATCCTCACCCGACCAGTCATACAAGAAACAACAACTGATCCATCCCAAACTAATGAAACCAAATATGCATTAAAGAAAGCTAGATCACATGGAGAAGTTTGTGTTGAAGTGGAATGAAGACCGATCATGCAAAGATATCCTTGGTCATCATTATCTCTCATTAACCTTGCGAAGTGAATGAATCATAGTCATCAAGATGTGGAGTAATCCAATCAAACCAAAACGTGTGGCCCATCCAGGATGAAGCTTTTCACTGAGGGTAGATGTACAGCCCAATTGATATGTCTGAAACCTTGCAAGGTAAACGAATCGTAGTCATCAACATCCAGAAACCAAAGCAGGATGCGTCGCACGGATGAAGCCTCTCACCGAGGGTAGAAGTACAATCTATAATTCAGTGGTAATTTGGAGAAAATCCAGCATCGGTTGAATTCTAAGATGGGGCGCATGTGTTATTTTCGTATGAAAATTGGGGGTATTTTACACTGGGGGTGATATTAAAATCTAAAAACTTTACAAAAATATTTTCATAAATCAAAATTGCGCAAAAGGCCTCCAGACCGACCACATCGCATGCATGTCTCATGTTTTCTTGTATAAATGACATATTCACATAATTTTCTCTAAACGAGAAATTTGAATTGAAACGTACCCGTATACGTTGGTGAATCTTGTGTGCCAAAGGCCCCATTATACACCACGAATGACCTTCCAATAAAGGCCAAATTGCTATCTGATGATACACTAATCTTTATCAGATCCGTTTAACCTCAGGGGGTCTCTCAAAATCCACACATACCCATTCGTCATCAAGAAAGGCGCATCATACAGAAACGGTCGTGGCTGATGATCATCACGAAATACATGACCAAATGGATCGCCGAAAAGTAAGTATGTGAGCAAGAAAAAGATATGCTAAGAAGAGAGCGAAAAGTTTGAAAGTTTAAATGGAAAAAAGTGACATTTTTGTTGCCCAGCTCACTCTGTCGTTTGGGCACTTGTTGTCTGACAAGTTCCTTGTCACACAACAAGTGGGGGGTAATCCCAAACAACAAAATCAACAAAGTTTTGACAAAATTTTTGCAAAATTGACTTCTTGGATGTCTGAAAGACTTTCTGGTTAGTTTTCTAAAATGAACAGACTGAGAATCACTAAAACACGCACGACGAAGTAAGATACAAAGCCCAAAAGATGAATTTTGAGATCTGTGGTGGAGCCGAGCTTTAAGGAATGATCAGTCCTAGACACAGTTCGAATCTGGCAAAAGAGGAAGGTGTAAAAGAGGAATCGGGTGCAAGAAAAAATTGAAAAAGTAGAAAAGGGTAAAATCCCGTTGGTCCAAGTGAGAAGTGAGTAAAACAAAAAAGAAGAAAAGTCAGCAAGGAGAGCCACACTAAGAGTGACAGCTATGCCAAAAGGCAGAGGGCTACGTCTTAGGTGAGTAAGGCTCCTGTCTGGAAAAAAAAAGAGAGAGAGAGAAGAATGTTCCAAAAGCCAAAACAATGGGCCGGATATTCTAAAAATAAATAAATAAAAAAAATAATGCAAATGAGGGAGCAATAAGGGCATCAAAAAACAGAAAATGATGGGGACCAACACCTTCCTCTAATAAGCCAGAGGGTAACTGGAGAAGGAACTGAGATTTTCAGAAGAGTTTTATTCCCATGGTCAAAGAAGCAAAGCCAGAGGGTAGAGTTGAGAACTGAGTCCACCACTAGACACGAAAGTCTGAGATTCAAAGAGAACCAACCCAATTTCTTGATGACAGAAGAAGAGTCAAACTGAGGGTAAGAATAGGTTTTGAAAAAGGCAACACTTGAACTTTCCATATTCTCTCTAGCATAATTTTCTTGCCACAAGATGAGTAGGCATATAAGATCAACGGCTAAGAGCAGAGGCAATGCAAGGAGAAGCGTCGAAGGATAAGAGAAAATATGGACAAATATCCTCAAGAACACGTCTCAGATTATGTGATGTGACATAAAGTTGATGGAATAATATGATTCTGAAGAAGGTCCTATTGACGGAGTCAATCCTAACCCTAAACTGTGACAGCAAGACGATGCGATAGGTGCCAACACCGCCGCTCTTGGCAGTCTTAACATCACCTATTTTGGCTGTGTCAGCAAGTACGAAGTCTTATCATGAAGTACTCTCGCTCTTGGCAGTCATTAACATGTCATACCTTCTGAGGGTGGCTAGGAGCGCCATTTCTTGGAAACCGTCATAAGGGAATATCTCCCGACGTTCAGCCTTAGACTATGTCAGCAAGACAATGCGACAGGTGCCGACCCCGTTGCTCTTGGTAGTCTCTAACACAACGTTTTCAGGCTGTGCCAGCAAGATGGTGCAAGAGGTGCAGACCCCCCACTCTTGGCAGTCGCTAACATATCATACCTTCATTTCCCTTTAGGATGCGTTCCATGGGAATTTACAAGTCAGCCCAGATTGTGTCAGCAAGATGACATCCTATCACGAGGACCAATCACTCTTGGCAATCTTAACTCAACCTTTTCAGGCTGTGCCATTAAGATGGTGCGAGAGGTGCTGACCCCCCACTCTTGGCAGTCGCTAATATGACATTCCTTCTGAGGGTGGCTAGGAGTGCCATTTCTTAGAAAACTATCATAAAGGAATATCTCCTGATAGACAACCTCGGTTATGCCAGCAAGATGGTGCGATAGGTGCCGACCCAACCACTCTTGGTAACCAATAACATCCTCCCCAAAAGTTAGGGAGTTTCATCACATTCTTCATGAGATCAGGGAGTTTTACCACATGGTTATGACAACATAGTGCGATAGGAGCAAACCCCACTACTCTTGGTAACCACTTTTTCCCCAAAAGATTGGGAAGCTTTATCACGACAAAGTCAAGAAGGTGTCATTCTGAAAGAATCTAAACTCCAAGAACTTTTTTGAACACATTGCAAAGAATGAGAAGTATTCATAAGGATAGCCCGGTTAGAGGGTAAATGGTAAGATTAATGCATCCCACAAGCTGAGGGTAAACATCGATAAGCTTGAAAAATCTGAAGAAGGACTGAGATGGATTCCCTGAGGGTAGACGGGAGAATATATTGATGTATCAGAGATAGCTTGGCCAAGAGGAAGGTCAACCGTGGATTACATTCCCCAAGGCACCACAAAATTCCCCTACCATGTGGGTACATTTCGATTCTCAGATTTTCATGAATAAAACAAATAGTTGAGATTCACGTGAGAGTCGTGAATTGTCGTCTTCTTATTATCGTCCCAGAATCCTTGTGAGAAAGAATCCCGGGACGAGAGGGTCTGTGAACACCCCAATCCACGACTCTCGTGTGAACCTAACAAGCATTCCGCATTAAGTCTTGAGTCATCATGCATACAAGAGGCCATTAGGAAAAATCCTGATTTTCGAGTGTGTTAGGAATATACCACAACCTTCGAGGCCATCATTGAGTTTTTTGGTAGCCAGCCGCACGCCCCCAACCGTACGGTTGGATCCCAGCCGCACGCTACAACCGCACGCTTCAACCTGTTTGCTCCCAACCATACGGTTGGCACCTAGCCGCATGCCCTAGCCGCATGCCCTAACCGCACGCCCTTGCGGTTGGCGGAATTCTTTTGGAGCGTTTTTGGCGGAATTTTCCCTATAAATAGGACCCTTGGGCTCTCATTTGAGGGCATCATCACTCAATAGTGTTTTTAGCAAGTAGAAACTCCGTCAAAATTATTAGAGAGTCATTTTAAAGAAATTCTGAGAGAGAAAGTTTTAGAGAGAGAATTTCTAGAGAGAGAAAATCTAGAGAGAGAAAGTTCTAGAGAGAGAAAGGAGCAATCAAGGCAAGGTTCTTATTTCTTCTTCAAGCGCATCAGGTATATTTTCTACAATCCTCCTTAATTTCAGTACTGCATTTAATTTCACTTTTAATACAGAAAATTAGATAACTTGCAAAGAAGTTCATTGTTTTCAAAATAAATCCTTTCTAAATTTTACAAGAAAACTAAAAATCCGTTTTGACACGTTTTCAAAACAAACAAAAATACAAAAACAGTTTCCAAAAAGAATGGAACTACGAGACTCTGATTTCATTCTACGAATGAATACGTAGGCGCTCGCAAAGCTCGAGTCTAATTTCAAAATATTGTTTTAAACTAAATTTATCCGAAAAAGACTATTCTGAAAACTATTCAAACTACTTGCAAGATACTTGAAATAGGAATTAGATACATGATCCATTAAGATACCGAAAGGGCGAATTGGGTGCCTAACACCTTCCCAATTCGTAACGTAGTTCCCGAACCCTAGCAAAGTAAATTTTCAATATAAATCTCTGGTTTTAAAACGTATGAAAGATAGTTCGTTTTCGAATTATCCTTTGTACGATCTTTTGTTTGTTTTCTAGTAAAACAAACTGGCGACTCTATCAAGCACCTTTTCAAATAAAACCGAGAACGAGGACTCTTCTTCTCGGGTCCGGATTACCACACTCCCTCCTATTTGGCAGGTCTTACGATATACCTTAAGAGCGCAGGTACGTGTAAGGACCTTTTGATATACATCCCGGGTACGTGAGTGTTCTCGTCACTCGATATACCTCGGTAAGTACTTGGCCAAGGAGAGTGGTCCCAGGCGCTTTTGGCTAGTGTGAGAATCCGCAAATGCGACCCCCGGGTCTCGTCCCCGTTCGTTGGGCGTCTGAAACGTCAGAACGGATCCCGTCGTTCCATTTGCTTGGAGTTGGTTTGATAATTCATATCGGGTGTCCCTCTATCCTGTTTCTAGGTACAAAAGGGTTCATTCAGAGTCGCCAGTACGTTTTACGAGAAAACGAACAAAAAGGGGTCGTGTAAGAGAAGAGGCTATAAATAAGCCTTTCTTTACACGTTTGTCTACGAAACCAGGATTCTATAGGGTTCGGGAACTATATTACGGTTTGGGAAGGTGTTAAGCACCCATTCCGCCCTTTCGGTCTCTAGTGGACTTATATGTTTATTTTATGTTGAAGAACTTTGATGCTTTTACTGATAGTCTACTACTTCTCGAATAAAAACCCTAATTTTTAGGGAAAGCGGGAAAGGGTATGAAAAGCCTTTGTGTTCCGAGATCCGATGTTTTTATTATTGAAAGATGTAAATACAAATGGCAAAACCGTTTATTTTGAAAGAGTGTCCCGTATCATTTCCTCAGATAATGACGGTTTTCTCGTGTTGTGATTACTTTCGTAAAAGTTCGGATTTATATCGGGACTGATTTAATATGGAATTAGAACTCTTTGAGGAGAGTTATCAGACACGTCACAGTATATAGAGAAGACAGGATATGTTGATTTTAATTCCTAGATAAGTCGTATTAGTCCGAGTTTTGAAAGCAGAATTTTATCCGGATGATAACGTACTTATTCTTCTGGTTTTGCAAATGGTTTTATCGGGGTCCTTTGTTTTGAAGATTGATGGGTTAAATACTAATTTTACCATTAGCCTACAAAGATAATTCAACATTTTTTACCTCCGGTAAAATCCTATTTTTACCCCCGGTAAAATCTCATTTTTACCTCCACTAAAATCCCACTCAACTCCACTCAAATTCCACTCATCTCCATTAACTTCCACTCAAATTCCATTCACCTCCATTAACTTCCACTCATATTCCACTTACATCCACTCACCTTTGTAAAATTACCTTTTTGCCCCTCATCTTCATCAAATTTACTTTTTTACCATTCTAGATTTTACCTATAAATACCCCCTTCATTCATTCATTCAAGACACACCAAAAACACACAATTCTTCTTATCTAAGATTCATTCTCTTCACCAAAGAGATATAAAGCCATTGGTAATATAAATACTTTCTCTCCTATATAATTCAAGAAAAAATAGAAGAGTCATATACTCTCTATTTTCATACCCCAAAAAATAGAAGGGTCTTATACTCTCTATTTTCATACTCCAAAAAATACCAACAACCTTTATACACTATTTCTCCTACACAGTTTATTATTTATTCTGTTGAAATATTTGTAATCCTAATTCTATACTTATAAATAGAATTAAGGAAATTATAGAGAGAGAGAAGTTGGTAGCTTGTATTATCTTCCAAATTGATCGCCTTTGAGCTAATACAAAGCAAGCACACACAAAAGGAGGACGTACCACTGGAATAGCATAAGCGCTACCGGGGGAACCTACCTTAAAAAAAAAATATCATGTGTTCATCATTGCGCCGCATTTATTTTTTATTCACCGATATTCACTTATTGATTGGTTAATTATCTTTCTCTATATTTTGACACCATCAAAGATGGTAGACTATTTATAACTTGGCAATAAGTTTATTCAAATATAACGTGGACAAAACAACAGAAATAAAACAAGTACACAGATAAACCTGATTTTCGAGCGCGTTAGAAACATAGCACAACCATGTACAGATATCTTATTTAATTACTAGAAGAGACTTTATTTACCTTCCCGACGAGAATAATAATAAGAAAGAGAATATAATATGGCAGAGAGATCTCCGGCGATAATAATCTTCTCCTTTTTCAGATATTTCCGATAATTTGATTCCAGAAACGATACACGTCGAGTGTCGAGAATAGATTCGACTCTTCAGAAATAAGACGATAATCGAAAATGCTTGTTGCTATTTTCTGCACTGTTTTGACGATTTTTCTTGCTGTTTTCAGCTCTGATTTTGCTCTGATGTTGCTGTCTAGAACCCATGGGGGTGCTGGCCTATTTATAGTGTCGAAAGGGCATATGTCGCGCGACATTTGGGTGTATGTCGCGTGAAAATCTTGACTGTCGCGCGACATTCTACTTTAATGATGATTCTGACTCACTGCTGAGTCAGAAAGTGGTGTGGTGGGGTGTTTGTCGCGCGACATGTCCCTGGAGGGGGTGAATGTCGCGCAACATACTGCTTTAATGATGATTCTGACTCACTGCTGAGTCAGAAAGTGGAGTGGTGGGGTGATTGTCGCGCGACATGTCCCTGGAAAGGGGATTGTCGCGCGACATACTGGACTATCGCGCGACATTTCACTTTAAAATATGTTTGTTTGGCCAACAAACCCTTTCGGGGCAGTTCCGGGTGTTCGGGTGAGTTCCAGACTCAAAAACAGTACTTTCGAAGTTCGTTAGGGTTCTTGCGGGGGTCACGGATCGGGGTGTCTACAGCTAGTGTAGACCCGCAAGTCCACGGCCTAGTCACGACTCTGGTCCCGAGGTTAATAGGGTAAATTCACACTCGCGAAAATGCATGATAAGACGTGGGTGCGTGCAAAATAACAATCTGGCGGTTCATTATTGATCACTGCTTTAGGATTTGTTATGATAATTTACAAAATTTTAATTACGAAAAAGATTTTCCTCACATAATTAACAAATAAAGGCATCAGGGTATCCACCTAGACCGCTTCTATGTTTTCCTAGGACTAAGGCTTACAAGACCTATATCTAATAAATAATAGTAATTACATATATGATCCATTATATCAGAGCTTAGTTCTCGACAGTCCCCAGCGGAGTCGCCACTATGAGAATCCGGACCCGCGACCCGAGAGAAGAAAAAAGAAAAGAAGAGTCCTCGTTCTCGGTTTTGAAGGAAAATGGTTTTATAGAGTCGCCAGTTTGTTTTACAAGAAAACAAACAAAATATCGTACGAAGGACAATTCGAAAGTGAATTATCCTTCATACGTTTGAAACCAGAGATTTATTTTGAAAATTTACTTTGCTAGGGTTCGGGAACTACGTTACGAATTGGGAAGGTGTTAGGCACCCAATTCGCCCTTTCGGTCTCTTAATGGATCATGTATCTAATTCCTATTTTAGATATCTTGCAAGTAGTTTGAATAGTTTTTAGAATAGTCCTTTTCGGATAAATTTAGTTTAAAACGGTATTTTGAAATTAGACTCGAGATTTGCGAGCGCCTACGTATTCATTCGTAGAATGAAATCAGAGTCTCGTAGTTCCATTCTTTTGGAAACTATTTTTTGTATTTTTGTTTGTTTTGAAAATGTGTCAAAACGGATTTTAGATTTCTTGTAAAACTTAGAAAGGACTTGTTTTGAAAGCAATGAACTTCTTTGCAAGTTATCTAATTTTCTGTATTAAAAGTGAAATTAAATGCAGTACTGAAATTAAGGAGGGTTGTAGAAAATATACCTGATGCGCTTGAAGAAGAAATAAGAACCTTGCCTTGATTGCTCCTTTCTCTCTCTAGAACTTTCTCTCTCTAGAAGTTCTCTATCTAAAACTCTCTCTTAGAATTCCTCTAAAATGACTCTCTAATAATTTTGACAGAGTTTCTACTTGCTAAAAACACTATTGAGTGTTGATGCCTCCAAATGAGAGCCCAAGGGTCCTATTTATAACAAAAATCCCGCCAAAAACGCTCCAAAAGAGCCCAACCGCAGGGGGTAGCCGCAGGTCGTGCGGCTGGGAGCGTGCGGTTGGGGGTAGCCGCATGGCATGCGGTTGGGGCGTGCGGCTGGCGCGTGCGGTTGGGGCGTGCGGCTAGGGCATGCGGCTAGGGTGCCAACCGTATGGCTGGCAGGTAGCCGTGCGGCTGGGGGCTGCGGTTGGCTCACAAAATTGCACGGGAACACTCGGAAATAACTTGATTTTCTAACGGGGCGCAGCTCCGCACCCCGCGACCTGACCGGGCAGGTCGATCCCCGTCCTAGTAAGCGAAGAGGCAACAAAGGTTATATCAAACTCCCAACGCAGCCGGAAATGGAGTTTTTCCTAACGGTCTTCTATATGCATGATGACTCACACTTGATGTAAGATGTTTGTTTTTTAAGAAAAATAGAGTTCGCACGAGAGTCGTGGATTGGGTTGTTCACAGGTTTATCTAAGAGATTCCAATCCATTGCTTCCTCATAGATATGGATGTACTAACCAAATTTTGTTTAAACTCTATTTGTAGATTATGGGTATGGTTCCATCATAGAGCATCTATAAGGGTGAGAATCTTTTTGGTAAATTCTCTTCTGAATTTTTCCAAATCTGGGAACCTCTAATCTGATCTATAATCGGAGAAGAATATTCCTTCGATAATCTTATTCTTTTTACAGATCTCTTGACTTCTCTTTCCTAACGGAATAAGCACGTCATCTAAATTGTTTAGAATATGTCTCGCTATTTTTATCTTATTTCTTTCGCTAGATTGCATTTGTGGGTGATGGGAGCTATCTTCGTCGCTAAAAATAGCTTGATCAAAAATCCTTATGTACCTACAAAATATGTTAGTAACGTATATAGTAGTTGTTAGAGTGATATACTAAAAGCCATGATTTTATTATTATTGGTTTTGATTTGTTATATAGACTCGGTTTTGCTATTTTAATGAGAATCTTTATGGGCAATGGTTGCATGATATTATTTATTTAAATATTGTGCATGTGTGTGTCTTTTATTCCATATAGTAGATGATTTGGTGTGTAGAGTATAGCTTACACACAGAGGATCATATCATTGGTTCTTGTGGAATATAAGTTTATTGGTTCACGGTCTTAGATGGAATTGGACAACCATCGGTAGGATTGTAGCACAAGTTTTAGTAGTTTATCTTGACTACAGGAAACGGTACAGTTTTAACTCGTTGTGCTAGTACACTTTATGTGTATTGAACAGGACTAGTTTGGGTTAATTGTTTTTATACTGACTATATAAAACAATTTAAAATCCCATGGTTATTATGATTACTTATGCTCTTAATCTTGAAATAATTAATAAACATATATATGTAGTGTTTCTTGTTTTGACTCATTAAAAGTGAGATTCATTTATGGATCAATAATCTTCGTGAATTGGATGGTTACACTATATGTATGATGAATATTAATTATTGACGGAATCCGCGTCCCGGTATAGGGATTGATGATAACCCCTTGAGAAGCTTATAAGTTTTGATCATGTCAAACCCTGCAGGTGGATTATGTTAATCTGACATGTCAAATAAGTTAAGTGGTAGGCTCAAGGATTAAGAAGTCATTTAAATATAATTGTCAGTAATTTAATTTAAATGACGGTTATCTGTAATCTTAACGTGGGGAGAATAATAAGTATTTAATAATAAGGAGCTCGAAATATAATTTTGAGATAAGGACGGGAGTGCAATTATAATTCTTTAGTGGTGTGAATTATAATTTATGGAAGGAATCAATTCTTAATCGAATTAGGATTCCAGTTTTCCATAGTAAGCCCAAACACTTATTTCTCCTTAGGGTCCCTATCGTAGCCTTATATATATGCCAACCTTGCCTCTTCTCTCGATACAACATAATTCTCACGAACTAGGGTTTGTGCCGGAGAGAGTAGAGAAGGAGATCTTGGTGATACCGCAGCCCACACTCGGTACAGGATTGCACGGCGAAAGGAATACGATAGAAGATCTTGAGGTTCTATCGAGCCCGTGTTCTCGATTCGTCTCCATCAATTCCTGTTCGTGCTGAGACGAGATCAAACCAGAGAGATCTCGAAGGTAAAATCCGATTCCGCACTAGGGTTTTACATAAAAAATTTTTGTTTGGTCTATACACAATATTAAACGATTCTGGAACTAAGTTTCCATCAGTAGTAGTAAGGGGTCAAATCCACGGAAGTTGTTTAGGAATCAATGAAAACAAAATTGAGAAAATAATAGATTTAGAATAAAAAACATTTTTTTATCTTTTAGAAATGCTTACTTTTTTTAGGAATAATTTTAATACTAATAAAATGTAATAAAAGTGCACAAAGTTGTTTTGGAGAAATAAAGTGTAGGAATTTCAAGAGTTAAGAATCCACCACCAAATTATCAATGGATATAGAATCATATATTATTGCACATATATACCCAAAATAAATTCTACACTAGTTTAATTAAATGGAATCACCTATGGTATGTAAAGTGAACCCAAAAGCTAACCAAATAGTATTTGACAATTTATTTGTTTATAAGAGATTTTTCCTTTCAAGATCTATATTTTCTTCTTTTAGAAATAACAATAATAATACAAGGCTGTCACTCACTCACATTAACACTCAAGAATTAGAAGATAAATTTGGAAAATAAAATGAACTTAAGAAAATCCTATGGTATGTAATTCATCTCTTAAGTCAAGTATAAAAGCCAAAATGGGACCACCTATGGTATGTAGAGTAATCCAAAGATCTTATTTAAGAAAAATAAAAAATGAGTATATTTATGCAATATTATAAAATTCTAAATCACAAATAAAAATGAGGCTTCATCTCTCCGCTTGAAAGGGAGATTAGCCTTCCATAAAGATAGAAGAACAAAACAAATAATAAAATAGCTTCTTAAATATCTCCAAATATGTGAGTAAAAGAATTTCTCTCAACACTCTACAATCTTGTCTTCGTCACCAAATGAAACAATAATACAAGAAGAATAAAAATATGTAATACTCAAATATTTTGTCTCTCTACAACAAGCTCTCTTTCTCCAAGCTTTCCTCTTTTCTTCAAAACTCTCGTGTGTATTTTCTTGGCCAACTATGAATCAATATATGTGAGAAATGGAAGATAATCTTAATCATGAATGTAGACAATGGGGTGAGGGGGTGTAAGAGAATAATGGTAGACTTTGTCTAGGGAGTGGAGTGTTGGGTTATGGGTTGAGTGTTTAAAATATGAGAGTGGGCACCACACTTTTGGAATATTTTCTCTTTTTTTTCTTTTGCTTTTGGAATTTTGTAATGCAATTTCGGATCTGAAGATGGCCGAATTTGGAAACGTGTTGAACTGAAAAGTTGTAGCTCTCAAAATTATCTTGATTTTAGGCTCAGGAAATGCATGATTCGGAGTTCCAAGCAAAAAGTTACACTTTAAAAACTATTAAAGCCACTTTAGGTGTCTTGTCTCACATATTCAACAACGTTAAGCATTTAATTGCATCAATTGGGACTAGGACCTGCAAAACAACTAAATATCAACATTAGATAACATAATACAAATTTCATCACTTAAAGTTAGGCATTTGGGGAATTATAAGTAACAGTTTTAGGTGCTTATCACACCATCTCCAAACAGCATTTTGCTAGTCCGCAAGCAAAAAGAAAGATAATAGATAAGGAGCCAAAAATGAACCACTTTCCTTGGTGATTCTTGATTGCACTTAGCATGTGCAACAATCCTTTTAAACCTCCAAGTCACCCAAAGAGGACGAGTGAAGTCTCGTAAGAGTTTGCAGTGAAGACACCCATAAACTTCCAAAACGTATTTACAAAAATAAAAATAAAAAATATCGGCGATACTTTCTCTTATTTTGCCTCAGGGAAATATTAAGTATCCAGTTGTAGAGAAGACAATGAATTATCCATATATGGAAGCTAATAGAAGCTTGTATGCTATACAATACCAAAATGGTACAATCCTTTTTAAGATTAATTTTTTACAACCTGCATTTAAATAATTTTGATGTGATTCCCTATATTGCCTTATAGAATTTACGCTTCGACTTCAAATCTCACTAGATATATTCTCTCAAAATTGAATCACTCCGAGATTTGGCTAACTATTTCTCTCTTTGCAGGTGAGTGATAAGAGTAGATGCACACAAAGCAAATAACTCACATGCATAAATAAAAAAGATGGATATTGGAAAGAATTTGATGTCATGAAAGGACTGCCAACCACCATGTGAGAATGTCAAGTTGTTTAAACATATTACCTTAACAAATACTACCTCATCAAAGATCAACTATGTCTTTTATATGAGGTGTGATGAGGGAAAATGGAGTGTTGATGTGTGTATGAGAAGGTTGAAGACTTTCTAAGGAATTTGGAATTTCTAGTATCACATGTTTTCGCGCTCATTTGTTGATCGCCTTTTTTTCTTTTCTTTTCTTTTCTTTTCTCTCTTTTTCTTTTTTTTTTTTGCGATGTGATTTGAAACGATTACACGGTGAAAACAATAATTTCTTTTGTTAGATCAACCATACTTTTCTCAAACACAAGGATTGGTGATGAAATAAATGGTAGGATTTGTTTTGGCAATGATGGCCTAATGTTTTCTCTAAGGTTTAATGCAGTAATTTTTGTTTTGACTAGGTAAAAGTTATTATAACTCAAAAAGGATGTCATTCTCAGTGGTCGGCCAAACATGAAAGAATAACGAGATCATGCAACACTATTATTGACGATATCCAAATGAAGTTAAGTCATCTTGTGACTCAGAGTTTGCATATAACTCTCTACAAGGTGAAAGGCTCTAAACTCACGGGTTTAAGTCTCCAAAAATATTATTTTTAACTCAGTAAAGAATCACATACTACAAATATAGCCGTTGTGCAAAGATGTGTGGAGTCTAAGAATTGATAGTGCTTATATGCCTATAAAGGTATCGTTAAAGCTTATAAGACTAACATTAGACATAATGATTCCTTGACTTCTAAAAAGTGGACCATCGTCATTCAATCTCATCATGGATAAGATAATGAATCGTGAAAACTTTTAAAAGAAAGAAAGACTTTTTTTTATTTACACAAAAAGTGAAAATGTGTTGCTGTTGAATCAGTTTTCGAAAAGGAAACTAATTTGGTAAAATCCCACCCCCAAACAAAGAGAACATCAACCTCGATGGTAAAGATGGAATATATAAATGTAAGCATAAGGTTGGAAATATTACCGTAATTACCAGATTCGAAAGTTGAACCGTGAAAAGTATTTATCAGAACCTGGATAAGTAAAAGACACAGAAACAATTGCACAAGTCTATCACATATAAATCATGGGTGGATTAGTAAAAACTACCCCCAAACAGGATAAGACTAGTACTCAGAAAAACACTCAATGGGTTGCCTCCCAGAAGCACTAAGTTTAATGTCTTTAGCCAGACAAAGCGGACACACCCTCAAACAAGATAGAGCTATGATAAGAGTACAAAGAGGGCAGAAAGATAACAACTACCCTTTAATAAGATGTTTACTTAGAGTACATGGGATTAACAAGGTCAATTTGCTCTACTAGAGATGAATCAAGCTCTAAGAATGGTTTCAATCTTTGACCATTAACCTGAAAAGTAGTACCATATTTTGGATTTTCAGCAGTGATGGCACCATAAGATGTGATGGATTGGACAATGAAAGGTCCTTCCCACCTGGTTTTCAATTTACTAGGAAAGAGGTGCAGGCGAGAATTATACAATCATAGTTTCTGTCCATGATGAAACTCTTTTCGCAATATGCTATGATCATGAATCCATTTCATTTTTTTCTTATATTTCTTAGACAGATCATAAGCATCATTTCGCAATTTCTCAAGTTCATTGAGTTGCAACTTTCTTTGCTCACCAGCTTTATCAAGATCAAAGTTAAGGGTTTTGATAGCCCAATATGCATTGTGCTCAAGTTCAACCGGAAGGTGCCAGGTTTTACCAAAGACTAAGCGATAAGGGGACATGCCTATAGGAGTCTTGAAGGGGGTGCGGTATGCCCAAAGAGAATCTGCGAGTCGCAAAGACCAATCTTTCCTACTTGGATTGACTGTCTTTTCAAGTATTTGCTTAATTTGACAATTTGAAACTTCTACCTGGCCACTGGTTTGTGGATGGTATGCTAAAGCAAGTTTATGGGTTATATCATACTTGTTAACGAGAATCTCAAATATACAGTTACAAAAATATGATGGCTCTTGGAGTACCAAACCGAGCAAAGATATATTATTTCAGGAATTTCACAATAACTCAATGATCATTTGTATAACAGGGTATCATATCTATCCACTTGGAGACATAGTCAACTGCCACAAGGATATATTTAAAACCATGAGATGAGGGAAATGGGCCCATAAAGTCAATACCCCAAATATCGAAGATCTCCGTGATCAAGATGGGAGTGAGAGGTATCATATGCCTTTGTGATATTTGTCCTAATTGTTGACAATTTGGACAGGCTTTACAATATTTATAAGCATTACGAAAGAGGGTGGGCCAGTAAAACCCACTTTGCAAAACTTTTGCAGTGGTTTTCTTCGAGCTAAAATGGCCGCCACATACATGGTTATGGCAAAAGGAAAGGATCTTATTTTGCTCAAACTCGGGGACGCATCTACGAATGTTTTGATCAGGGTAATACTTGAAGAGAATTTGATCATCCCATGAATAGTATTTGACCATGGACATGAATTTGGACTTGTCTTGCTTTGTCCAATGAATCGGAATTTGGTTTGTGACAAGAAAGTTGACAATATCAGTAAACCATGGTGACTGAGAAATAGCAAAAAGTTATTCATTAAGGAATGACTCGGATATTGGCAAATGGTCATTTTCAGACACAACAATGAGTCTAGACAGGTGGTCAGCGACCATATTTTCAGTACCCTTTTTATCTTTAATTGCCAAGTTAAATTCTTGGAGCAAGAGGATCCAACAGATGAGGCGAGATTTGGCATCTTTTTTGCTTATAAGGTACCCTAATGCCGAATAATCAGAGTACAAAGTGACTGAAGATCCAGGAAGGTATGCACGAAATTTGTCAAGGGAAAAACAACCGCCAACAATTCTTTCTCAGTCATTGTGTAATTAAGTTGGGCTAGATTGAGAGTTTTGCTAGCATAATGAATCACATGAGGACGTTTATTAACACTATGGCCCAAAATAACCCTAATGGCATAATTAGATGCATCGCACATGATTTTAAACGGGAGATCCCAATCAGGAGGTCGAATAATCAGAGCTAAGATCAACTCAAATTTAAGATGCTCAAAAATAGTGACATAAGTTTCATCGAAGACAAAAGGCACCTCTTTTGAAAGAAGGTTAGTCAAAGGTTGGGCTATCTTAGAAAAATCCTTAATAAATCGCCGATAGAAACCGGCATGCCTTAAAAAGGAACGGATGTCCTTAACTGACATAGGAGCTGGTAAAGAGGAGATTAAATCAACATTTGCCTTATCGACCTCAATACTTTAACAAGAGATTACATGTCCCAAAACAATACCCTTTTTACCATGAAATGACATTTTTCCCAATTAACAACTAAATTCTTTTCTTGACATCGTTCTAGCACCATGGTCAGATAAGATAGGCATTGATCAAAGGATGAGCCACATACGGAGAAATCATCCATAAAGACCTCTAAGAATCTTTCCACCATGTCATTGAAAAATATGTAGTACTCAAATATTTTCTCTCTCTACAACAAGCTCTCTTTCTCCAAGCTCTCCTATTTTCTTCAAAACTCTCGTGTGTATTTTCGTGGCCAACTATGAATCAATATATGTGAGAACTGGAAGAGAATCTTAATCATGAAAGTAGACAATGGGGTGAGGGGGTGTAAGAGAATAATGGTAGACCTTGTCTAAGGAGTGGAGTGTTGGGTTATTGATAGGAAGCTATCTTCGTCGCTAAAAATAGCTTGATCAAAAACCCTTATGTACCTACAAAATATATTAGTAACGTAGATAGTAGTAGTAAGGGGTCAAATCCACGGGAGTTGTTTATGAATCAATGAAAACAAAATTGAGAAAATAATAGATTTAGAATAAAAACCATTTTTTTATCTTTTAGAAATGCTTACTTTTTTTAGGAATAATTTTAATACTAATAAAATGTAATAAAAGTGCACAAAGTTGTTTTGGAGAAATAAAGTGTAGGAATTTCAAGAGTTAAGAATCCACCACCAAATTATCAATGGATCTAGAATAATATATTATTGCACATATATACCCAAAATAAATTCTATACTAATTTGATTAAATGGAATCACCTATGGTATGTAGAGTGAACCCAAAAACTAATCAAATAGTATTTGACAATTTATTTGTTTATAAGAGATTTTTCCTTTCAAGATCTATATTTTCTTCTTTTAGAAATAATAATAATACAAGGTTGTCACTCACTTACATTAACATTAAAGAACTAGAAGATAAATTTGGAAAATAAAATGAACTTAAGAAAATCCTATGGTATGTAGCTCATCTCTTAAGTCAAGTATAAAAACCAAAATGGGATCACCTATGGTATGTAGAGTGATCCAAAGATCTTATTTAAGAAAAATCACAAATGAGTATATTTATGCAATATTATAAAACTCTAAATCACAAATAAAAATGAGGCTTCATCTCTCCCCTTGAAAGGGAGATTAGCCTTCCATAAAGATAGAAGAACAAAACAAATAATAAAATAGCTCCTTAAATATCTCCAAATATGTGAGTAAAAGAATTTCTTTCAACACTCTACAATATTCTCTTCTTCAACAAAATGAAACAATAATACAAGAAGAAGAAAAATATGTAGCACTCAAATATTTTCTCTCTCTACAACAAGCTCTCTAGAACAAGCTCTCTTGCTTTCCTTCAAACTCTCGTGTGTCTCCTTTTTCCCTTGGCCAAATATCAATCAATATATGTGAGAAAAAGAGAGAGAATATTAATGATGAAAGTAGACAATGGGGTGAGGGGGTGTAAGAAAGTAGTAAGCTTTGTCTAGAGAGTGGGGTGTGTAAGAGAATAATGTGGTCATTGTATAGGTAGTGGAGTGTTGGGGTATAGGTTGAGAGATTAAAAAATATGAGAGTGGGCACACACACTTTTGGGATATTTTTCTCTCTTTTTTTCTTTTGCTGCCGGAATTTTGCATTGCAATTTCGGATCTTAAGATGGCCGAATTTGGAAAAGTGTTGAGCTGGAAAGTTGTAGCTCTCGAAATTCTATTGATTTTAGGCTCAAGAAACGCATGATTCGGAGTTCCGAACAAAAAGTTATGCTTTAAAAACTATCCGAGCAACTTTAAGTGTCCTGTCTCACATATTCAACAAAGTTAAGCATTTAATTATATCAATTGAGACAAGAACCTGCAAAACAACTAAATGTCAACATTAGATAACATAATGCAATTTTTGACACTTAAATTTCGGCATTTGGGGAATTAAAAATAACAGTTTTGGGTGCTTATCACACTACCCCCAAACAGCATTTTGCTAGTCCGCAAGCAAAAAGAGAGATAATAGATAAGGAGCCAAAACGAACCACTTTCCTTGGTGATTCTCGGTTGCACTTAGCATGTGCAACAAGCCTTTTAAACCTCTAAGTCACCCAAAGAGGACGAGTGAAGTCTCGTAAGGGTTTGCAGTGAAGACACCCATAAACTTCCAAAACGTATTTACAAAAAAATTATTTTCGGCGATACTTTCTCTTATTTTGCCTCAGAGAAATATTAAGTATCCAGCTGTAGAGAAGACATTGAATCATCCACATATAGAAGTTAATAGAAGCTTATATGCTATACAATACCAAAATGGCACAATCCTTTTTAAGATTCAGTGTTTGCAATCGGCATTTAAATAATTTTGATGTGATTCCCTATATTACCTTATAGAATTTACGCTTCGACTTCAAATCTCACTAGATATATTCTCTCAAAATTGAATCACTCCGAGATGTGGCTAATTGTTTCTCTCTTTGCATGTGAGTGATAAGAGTAGATGCACACAAAGCAAATAACTCACATGCATAAATAAGAAAGACGGATATTAGAAAGAATTTGATCTCATGAAAGGAATGCCAACCACCATGTGAGAATGTCAAGTTGTTTAAACATATTACCTTAACAAATACTACCGCACCAAAGATCAACTAGGTCTTTTATATGGGGTGGAATGAGGGAAAATGGAGTGTTGATGTGTGTATAAGAAGGTTGAAGACTTTCTAAGGAGTTTGGACTTTTCTAATATCACTTATTTTCACGCTCTTTTGTTGATCGCAATTTTTTTTTCTTTTTTTCTTCTTTTTCTTTTCTTTTTTTTTCTTTTTTATGCGATTTGAAATGATTGCACGGTGAAAACAATGATTTCTTTTGTTAGATCAACCATACTTTTCTCAAACACAAGGATTGGTCATGAAATAAATGGTAGGATTATTTTGGCAATGATGGCCTAATGTCATCTCTAAGGTTTAATGCGGCAATTTTTGTTTTGACTAGGTAAAAGTTTCACAACTCAAAAAGGATTTCATTCTCAGTGGTCAGCCAAATATGAAAGAATAATGAGATCATGCAACGATATTAATGACGATATCCAAATGAAGTTAAGTCATCTTGTGACTCAGAGTTTGCGTATAACTCTCTACAAGGTGAAAGGCTCTAAACTCACGGGTTTAAGTCTCCACAAGTATTCTTTTTAGCTCATTAGAGAATCACATACTACAGATATAACCGTTGTGCGAAGATGTGTGAACTCTAAGAATTGATAGTGCTTATATGCCTATAAAGGTATCGTTAAAGCTTATAAGACAAACATTAGACATTATGATTCATTGACTTCTAAAAAGTGGACCATCGTCATTCAATCTCATCATGGATAAGATACTGAATCGCCAAAAACTTTTAAAAGAAAGAAAAATCTTTTTTTTTTTAAATGAAAATGTGTTGCTTCTGAATCAGTTTTCGAAAAGGGAATTAATTTGGTAAAACCCCACCCCCAAACAAAGAGAACAACGTCCTCGATGCTAAAGATGAAATATATAAATGTAAGCATAAGGTTGGAAAAATTACCGTAATTACCTGATTCGAAAGTTGAACCGTGAAAAGTATCCATCAGAATCTGGATAAGCAAAAGACACGGAAACAATTGCACAAGTCTATCATATATAACTCATGGGTGGATTAGTAAAAACCACCCCCAAACAGGATAAGACTGGTACTCAGAAACACACTCAATGGGTTGCCTCCCAGAAGCGCTAAGTTTAATGTCTTCAGCCAGACAAAGCGGACACACCCTCAAAAATGATAGAGCTAGAATAAGAGTACAGAGAGGGCGGAAAGATAACAACAACCCCTTAGTAAGATGTTTACTCAGGGTATATGGGATTAACAAGGTCAATTTGCTCTACCAGAGATGAATTAAGCTCGAAGAATGGTTTCAATCTTTGACCATTGACCTGAAAAGTAGTACCATCTTTCGGATTTTCAATAGTGATGGCACCATAAGGTGTTACAGATTGGACAGTGAAAGGTCCTTCCCATCTGGTTTTTAATTTACCAGGAAAGAGGTGCAGACGAGAATTATACAACAACACTTTCTGTCCAGGATGAAACTCTTTTCGCAATATGTTATGATCATGAATCCATTTCATTTTGTCCTTGTATTTCTTAGACAAATCATAAGCATCATTTCGTAATTCCTCAAGTTCATTGAGTTGCAACTTTCTTTGCTCACCAGCTTTATCAAGATCAAAGTTAAGGGTCTTGATAGCCCAGTATGCATTGTGCTCCAGTTCGACTGGAAGGTGACAGGGCTTACCAAAGACTAAACGATAAGGGGACATGCCTATAGGAGTCTTGAAGGCGGTGCGGTATGCCCAAAGAGCATCTGCAAGTCGCAAAGACCAATCTTTCCTATTTGGATTGACTGTCTTTTCAAGAATTTGCTTAATCTGACGATTTGAAACTTCTTCCTGACCACTGGTTTGTGGATGGTACGCCAAAGCAAGTTTGTGGGTTATGCCATACTTCTTAACGAGATTCTCAAAGATACGATTACAAAAATGTGTACCGTTATCACTGATGATTGCTCTTGGAGTACCAAACCGAGCAAAGACATATTCTTTCAGGAATTTCACAACAACTCGATGATCATTTGTGTAACAGGGTATCGCTTCTATCCACTTGGAGACATAGTCGACTGCCATAAGGATATATTTAAAACCATGAGATTGGGGAAATGGCCCCATAAAGTCGATACCCCAAACATCGAAGATCTCCACGATCAAGATGGGAGTGAGAGGCATCATATGCCTTTGAGATAGTCGTCCTAATTGTTGACAATTTGGACAGGCTTTGCAAAATTCATGAGCGTTGCAAAAAAGGGTGGGCCAGTAAAACCCGCTTTGCAAAACTTTTGTAGTGGTTTTCTTCGAGCTAAAATGGCCACCACATGCATGGTTATGGCAAAATGAAAGGATCTTATTTTGCTCAAACTCGGGGACACATCTACGGATGATTTGATCAGGACAATACTTGAAGAGAAAAGGATCATCCCATGAGTAATATTTGACCATGGACATGAATTTGGACTTGTCTTGCTTTGTCCAATGAATGGGAATTTGGTTTGTGACAAGAAAGTTGACAATATCAGCAAACCATGGTGACTGAGAAATAGCAAAAAGTTGTTCATCAGGGAATGACTCGGATATAGGCAAATGGTCATTTTCAGACATAGCAGTGAGTCTAGATAAGTGGTCCGCGACCACATTCTCAGTACCCTTTTTATCTTTGATTGCCAAGTTAAATTCTTGGAGCAAGAGGATCCAACGGATGAGGTGGGATTTATCATCTTTTTTACTTAGAAGGTACCTTAATGCCGAATGATCAGAGTAAACAGTGACTAGAGATCCAAGAAGGTATGCACGGAATTTGTCGAGGGCAAAGATGACCGCCAACAATTCTTTCTCAGTCGTTGTGTAATTAAGTTGGGCTGGATTGAGAGTTTTGCTAGCATAATGAATTACATGAGAACGTTTATTAACTCTCTGCCCCAAAACAGCCCCAATGGCATAATCAGATGCATCGCACATGATTTCAAACGGGAGATTCCAATCAGGAGGTCGAATAATCGTAGCTGAGATCAACTCGGATTTAAGACGCTCAAAAGCAGTGACACAAGCTTCATTGAAGACAAAAGGCATGTCTTTCAAAAGAAGATTAGTCAAAGGTCGGGCTATCTTAGAAAAATCCTTGATAAATCGCCGATAAAAACCGGCATGCCCTAAAAAGGAACGGATGTCCTTAATTGACCTAGGAGCTGGTAAAGAGGAGATTAAATCAACCTTTGCCTTATCGACCTCAATACCTTTGCAAGAGATTACATGTCCCAAAACAATACCCTTTTTTACCATGAAATGACATTTTTCCCAATTAAGAACTAAATTCTTTTCTTGGCATCGTTCTAACACCATGGTCAGATGAGATAGGCATTGATCAAAGGATGAACCATACACGGAGAAATCATCCATAAAGACCTCTAAGAATCATTCCACCATGTCACTGAAAATGCTCATCATACACCTTTGAAAAGTCGCAGGTGCGTTGCACAAGCCGAATGGCATGCGTGAATAGGCAAATGTGCCAAATGGACATGTGAAAGTAGTTTTTTCTTGGTCTTGAGGATCGATGGGAATTTGATTGTCCCTAGAATATCCATCTAGGAAACAATAAAAAGAATGTCCAGCAAGTCGCTCAAGCATTTGGTCTATGAAAGGAAGAGGAAAATGATCTTTCCTTGTGACACTATTTAGCTTTCGGTAATCAATACAGACACGCCATCCAGTCGAGATTCTGGTTGGGACTAGCTCATTATCACTGTTTTTTACAATAGTGATACCAGATTTCTTTGGAACAACATGAATGGGGCTGACCCATTTACTGTCAGAGATAGGGTATACGATTCCTACATCAAGCAACTTAAGGACTTCTGATCGAACAACCTCTTTCATGACTGGGTTCAATCGACGTTGCGGCTCACGAGAAGTTTTTTGCACCATCTTCCAAATGGATGCGATGACTACAAATAGTCGGACTGATACCTCTAAGGTCAGAGATGTTCCAACCCAAGGCAGATTTGTGCTTTCTTAGAACATCGACTAGATTTACTTCTTGCTCGGAAGTCAAGTCGAAGGCAATGATGACCGGATAAGTTTGATTTGAACCTAAATGGACATATTTCAACTCAGAAGGCAATGGCTTTAGGTCCAAACTTTTTTGTGAATCCTGAACATTGGTGAACTCAGTTTCAGGTATAGTTGCAAGCATCGACTCGCAATCAGACTTAGCCACACTGTTAGGGCCAGTATCTATACCAAGAATTGGTTCAAGATGTAGAGATTCAAAGCAATCTGTCCAAGTTTCATTCTCAGTGATCCATTTATCAACGTCTATTAAAGTGGTGGAGTCTAACAAAGAATTGACACTATCCATGGCATCATCTAAATCAAAATCTGATTCAAGAAAATTCAGACATTGTTGGATAGGGTCATCAGGATAAGAATGGTCCACCATTTTTTGAACAAGACTATCGATAATACACACTTCTTCTACCATTTCAACATCAGATGGCTGTTTCATGAGTTGAAAAATATTGACTTCCACTGTCAAATTACCAAAGGTAAGAGTCATAGACCCATTCCTACAGTTAATGAGCGCATTTGCAGTGGCAAGAAAAGGACGTCCCAAAATGATCGGGATGGAGTTTTCATCAGAAGGTTGGGTGTCTAAAATTATGAAATCAACTGGGTAATAAAAGTCAGACACCTTAACCAAAATATCTTCGACAATTCCTCGGGGGACTTTGACAGAACGATCTGCCAATTGTAGAGTGACTCGAGTGGGCTTCATATCTTGCAAGCCTAACTCTTGGTAGAGAGAATATGGTAACAAATTGACACTGGCTCCTAAATCAAGTAACGCGTGAATTGAATACTTGTTACCTAACTTGCATGGGATCGTAGGACGACCAGGATCTTTGTACTTGACAATAGTCTTTTGCTGAATGACAGATGTAGCCTGTTCGGCTATGAAAGCATCATGTGGGACATTTGTCCTCTGCTTGATAGTACACAAGTCTTTCAAGAACTTAGCACATGAAGGGATTTGCTTGATGGCAGTAAGGAAAGGAATATTGATATGAACATTTTGGAACACTTCCTTGATCTCATCAAAGTGCTTTGCTTTGGTGGTCAATGCTAACCTATCAGGAAAGGGTGCCCAAGGCACATAAATTGTTTCCTTAGGTTGAGTCATTTCTTTTTTCTTGAATGATACTTTGGAATCCTCCTTCGACAGATTTGTATCTTGAACCACAACTTCTGGTTCACTAGGAGGGAATTTGGGAATGACAGATGTATCATTCTCAATGGAATCATTAGGCATTTCAACATGATTATCAATTTGCCGTCCTGATCTTAAGGTGGTGACAGACTTCAACTCACCTTGAAATTGGTCTTGACCAGAAAAGGAACCAACCTCATACACAGGCTCTTTGCTATTACCTTTTGGATTAGCAATTGGTTGACTAGGGAATTTACCCTTGTCTCTCTCAGTAGTCAATTGACTCAACTGTTGTTGCATTTGTTGGATTGCTTGAGAGGTGCTTTGTGTATGGGCATTAAGAGTTTGTTGCTGCTGCGTGAGAATTTGCAACATAAGGTCTTCGAGAGCTGATTTCAATTGCTGTTGAGGGGCAGCATATGGAAGTTGAGAAACCAACTCTCTACTAGCACTTAACTGAGGCGCAGAGCCATAAGACTGACTAGATGAATGGACAATCTGTTGATTTCCCGAATGGTTTCCATTTTGATGCAAAAAACGATAGCGATCATTTGGAAACTGGTTTGGGTTCTGCCTAGCTTGGGCTTGGAAACCTGGAGGACCCCTAACTTGAGGTTGCAAATGCTGCGGATTCAAAGATTGATCTTGCTTCCAAGAGAAGTTAGGATGGTTCCTCCACTCAGAATTGTATGTCTGGCTGAAACTAGCCGGATTGGGTTTCCTAAAGTTGTTGAACTCAAAGGCTTGTTCCATAATTGGCTCAGGTTCAGGAAAGAAGGTTGGGCATGAGTGAGCGGTATGTTGTACACTAGAACAAACAGTGCATGGAAATGTGTTGGGCTCACTATGGACACTCATGACTGGAGTAGGTTCAACAGTTTGCTTTTGCATTGAACAGGCTAAAGCCTCCACTGTTTTGGTCAAAGCTGTTAAACCTTGGTTGAAACCTTGCATTAAATTCTTTAATTCTGGGTCACTCTTGATTTCATACCTAGCACCAGTTCTAAGACTTGGGTCAGACCTAGAAAATTCATTAGAAGCATCCCACTGTTGTGAATCTTCTCCTAATTCAGTTAAAAATGTGTAGGCTTCAGTGGGAGTGAGGTGCATGAACTTTCCCTTGTGCATGGACTCTATCATGTTACGAGAAGTGGGATTAAGACCATTATAAAAACATTGGACTAGACGAGTTTTATCAATGCCGTGATGAGGGCATTTGATAATGAAATCCTGAAATCTATCCCATGCTTCATAAAATTGTTCATTGTCTTTCTGACGAAAATCTTGGATAGACTGACGCATTTCATTTGTCCGATTCATTGGGTAGAATTTAGACATGAACTTTTTGGCCAATTGATCCCATGAGCGAATTGAATCTTGTGGCAAAGAATTAAGCCACAAAGAAGCTTTGTCATGAAGGGAGAAAGGGAACAACCTTAACCGAACATTCTCATCATTTAGATTTTGGTTCTTAAAGGTTGCACAGACATTGAGAAATTTTCCCAAGTGAGGGTATGGACTTTCTCGGTCTAAGCCATGAAAACTGGGTAACATTGAAATCGTCGCCGGACGAATTTCAAAATGAGTAGCTGTAGTAGCCGGGAGGACAATACAAGATGGAGGATTTGCAGTGATAGGAGCAAAGTAGTCCTTCAATGGACGTTCTTCCGCCATTTCCGGATGGGGAATTTGAACGATGGGAGATGTGGGTGAACTTGGACTCGAGACTATGGAAAATGGGGTGAGGTCAACTATAAGATCACAGAGATCCGTATCTCGTGAATCAAGAGTTGAATTGCTACGTGATCGGTTCAGTAGCCTTTTGGACTTTCGCATCCAATGAGATAAATATTGTGAAATTTTGACTTTCCAAAAAGAATAGATGGGTGGTTCAAGAAAATAGGACACAAAATGACTACAATCCTAATTGGTTGACGTAAACTAATGAAGGAAAGAATTCCTAGATATCATATAACCAATTCTTATCTTCAATTTAGTGAAAGGGCAGTCAATTTTAATTATTCGCGGGTGGGAAAGCGCGAGCTCTTTGACACCACCTGATTGAAAATTTTGTGCTCCTACTCTTGTCCAGATTTGATCGAAACGAACAATAAAAATTGTCCGAGAAGCTTACCAATTAAATTCTCCCAAATCAGGGCCGAAGGACTAATATGTTGGAGGTTCACAAAGGCACCACTTAAATACCAACTAGTCAATCTACCATAGGCTTGGAAGAGCTCACTGGAGTGGCTTCTGATCGCTTCTTTTCTTTAGAGGTCCTATGAACACCGAATCCTATTTGGCTTGCTAGTGAGTTGATTTTAATTAATGACGGCTTAGGATCACAAGCAAATGGATAAGCGATTGAGTGGGTGATAAAATCCCAACTCGTTTCAATAGCGGGCTAGGCTTTAGGTCTAATTATTCATCATTCACCATTCAAAATAAATGTGCTAAAAAAATAAACACATAGCAATTAGAGAACATAGGAATTGACTCGCTGACAGGAGATTCGCGAGTGATAAAAAATGTACCTCCCGCAAGCGGGGTGATGATTCGGTTGAGTCGATCAGCGGGAAATTTCTCCTAAATTTCAGTCGTCCCCGAGAGTCCTACTGACCCAAAATAGAGAGTCTTCAAGTGTTTTCTTCTTTTTTTTTCCTTCCAAAAAAATGCAATCTCTATTTTGTCCAGTTTCCCTTTGCAAATTTTTTTTGTTTTGTTTCTTTTTTGTTTTTTTTAACACTTAATCTGGGCAGTCCCAGAACACCATATAAATAAATATTACAATTTTTAAACAGTCCAAAAAAAAAATTTAATTTTTACAACCAAATCGAATAATTACAACTAAATCTAACAAATCTCAAAAAGTCTTCATTTCATTTTCATTGGCGTCAACTCCCCGGCAAGGGTGCCATTTGATAGGAAGCTATCTTCGTCGCTAAAAATAGCTTGATCAAAAACCCTTATGTACCTACAAAATATATTAGTAACGTAGATAGTAGTAGTAAGGGGTCAAATCCACGGGAGTTGTTTATGAATCAATGAAAACAAAATTGAGAAAATAATAGATTTAGAATAAAAACCATTTTTTTATCTTTTAGAAATGCTTACTTTTTTTAGGAATAATTTTAATACTAATAAAATGTAATAAAAGTGCACAAAGTTGTTTTGGAGAAATAAAGTGTAGGAATTTCAAGAGTTAAGAATCCACCACCAAATTATCCATGGATCTAGAATAATATATTATTGCACATATATACCCAAAATAAATTCTATACTAGTTTGATTAAATGGAATTACCTATGGTATGTAGAGTGAACCCAAAAACTAATCAAATAGTATTTGACAATTTATTTGTTTATAAGAGATTTTTCCTTTCAAGATCTATATTTTCTTCTTTTAGAAATAATAATAATACAAGGTTGTCACTCACTTACATTAACATTAAAGAACTAGAAGATAAATTTGGAAAATAAAATGAACTTAAGAAAATCCTATGGTATGTAGCTCATCTCTTAAGTCAAGTATAAAAACCAAAATGGGATCACCTATGGTATGTAGAGTGATCCAAAGATCTTATTTAAGAAAAATCACAAATGAGTATATTTATGCAATATTATAAAACTCTAAATCACAAATAAAAATGAGGCTTCATCTCTCCCCTTGAAAGGGAGATTAGCCTTCCATAAAGATAGAAGAACAAAACAAATAATAAAATAGCTCCTTAAATATCTCCAAATATGTGAGTAAACGAATTTCTCTCAACACTCTACAATATTCTCTTCTTCAACAAAATGAAACAATAATACAAGAAGAAGAAAAATATGTAGCACTCAAATATTTTCTCTCTCTACAACAAGCTCTCTAGAACAAGCTCTCTTGCTTTCCTTCAAACTCTCGTGTGTCTCCTTTTTCCCTTGGCCAAATGTCAATCAATATATGTGAGAAAATGAGAGAGAATATTAATGATGAAAGTAGACAATGGGGTGAGGGGGTGTAAGAAAGTAGTAAGCTTTGTCTAGAGAGTGGGGTGTGTAAGAGAATAATGTGGTCATTGTCTAGGTAGTGGAGTGTTGGGGTATGGGTTGAGAGATTAAAAAATATGAGAGTGGGCACACACACTTTTGGGATATTTTTCTCTCTTTTTTTCTTTTGCTGCCGGAATTTTGCATTGCAATTTCGGATCTGAAGATGGCCGAATTTGGAAAAGTGTTGAACTGGAAAGTTGTAGCTCTCGAAATTCTCTTGATTTTAGGCTCAAGAAACGCATGATTCGGAGTTCCGAGAAAAAAGTTATGCTTTAAAAACTATCCGAGCAACTTTAAGTTTCCTGTCTCACATATTCAACAAAGTTAAGCATTTAATTATATCAATTGAGACAAGAACCTGCAAAACAACTAAATGTCAACATTAGATAACATAATGCAATTTTTGACACTTAAATTTCAGCATTTGGGGAATTAAAAATAACAGTTTTGGGTGCTTATCAGTTATGGGTTGAGTGTTTAAAATATGAGAGTGGACACCACACACTTTTGGAATATTTTCTCTCTCTTTTTTTCTTTTGCTGCCAGAATTTTGTAATGCAATTTTGGATCTGAAGATGGCCGAATTTGGAAAAGTGTTGAACTGAAAAGTTGTAGCTTTGGAAATTCTGTTGATTTTGGGCTCAAGAAACACATGATCAGAAGTTCCGAGCAAAAAGTTATGCTTTAAAAACTATCCAAGACACTTTAGGTGTCCTGTCTCACATATTCAACAAAGTTAAGCATTTAATTGCATCAATTGAGACTAAGACCTGCAAAACAACTAAATGTCAACATTAGATAACATAATGAATTTTTTGACACTTAAAGTTAGACATTTGGGGAATTATAAATAACAGTTTTGGGTGCTTATCAGTGGGTTATATGCATCCCATAGATACTTGGCAACCTCGACTTAGTCAATGTATCGGGGTCTTTCTATTGGAGCCTTCTCATGTCTCCATTAGTCTCGTCCAATTGTCTATAGAAATCATAAAATATATTATTAGATTTTCAGCAAACATGGGTTCTCTAGAAATGATATAAGGCACTGTATTCTTTTTCCCTTTAATGTGAATTATGCTAAAATCATAATCACTAAAGGCTTGTTGCCATCTAATTAGTTTATTAATTTTTGACTTATTTAGATTTAGGTCTCTAAATCCAACTGCGTAACTAAAGTCTGTATACACTGTAAAGTGTTTGGGTCTTAAAAAGTGCATGTATTTTTCTATTGCTCTTACAATAGTAAGAACTTCTTTCTTATGAGTTGTGCATCTAGTTTCGGGATCTGTAAACTCCACTGAGCTATATTTACATAAGTTTTTTTTAATCTAATAGTCTAATGCATGGTAAATTGCGCCCCATTATTTTTCTAAAGCATCTGTTTCTATTATAAAAATGTCTTATGCATTTGGCATCTCAAGTCTAGGGATATTCTTGACTTCTTCCTTTAATTTACTAATTATCTTTATATCGTCTTTTGTCCAATCGAATAGATTAGTTTTTTTTGTTCCTTTTAGCTTAGCAGTGAGACTCCTTCTTTTTCCAGCTAAGTCCTTAAGGTAGTCTGTAGCACAATTGAGCATTCCAAGAAAGTTTTGTAATTGTTTTCTATCATTAATTTTGTTTCGGAAATCTAAAATCTTTTTAGTAATAGATCTAAAGGAGATATCTTTTCATGTCTTATATGGACTCCTACAAAATCTATTTATTCTTGAAATAAAAGCATCTTTTTATGAGAGATAATAATATAATGATTATCGAACTCAGCTATTACTATCCTAAGATGTTCTATATAGTCTTCTTCTGTATGAGTTGCAATTAGTACATCATCAATGTATATTAAGCAAAATTTTGAGTATTTTTTAAAAATGCCGTATATTCTTCGTTGGAAGACTTGGGGTGCATTTTTGTATCCAAATGGCATTACGAGCCACTCATATTTTCCTTGTGATACATTAAAAGTTATATACGGTATGGAGTCTGGATGCATTTTGATTTGCCAAAAACCGAACTTACAGTGAAATTTGTTAAATATCTTTCTATTTTTAATATGACTAATAAGATTATTTTTGTCTAGTATTTTATATGAGTCAAACTCACAATTTTTGTTAAGAGTATTATAGTCTAATATCATTCATTTCTTTCCTTGTTTATTTTCTGATTCATTTTTAACATAAAATGCAAGGCTATTATGTCTACTAATGCTTTCTTGAATCATTCCACCTTTAAGTAGATCGTCTATTTCTGTTTGAAATTCTTCTCTATCTCTCTAAGATTATTCTTTTTTATATGTGCCCCCATTTATGGTTGCGTCTGGGTTTATGGGTATGATTTGGCAATATGCTTTATCTTTTTCCCATTTTTCTATCGGATTTTCTCTAGTTATAGGAATTGTTAATTCTTTGATTTTGTCTTTTTCTACTTCTAAGGATCTACTATCTATGTTTTTCCTTTTTCTTATTTCTTGGACTAATAAGAGTTGTTATTTAGTCTGGTTAACAATTTCTTCTTGGATCAATGTATCCTATTTATAACATTTCTTGTTTGGACAAGTGCATTTGTGTTTAAGAAGGGCAGTAATTTCCTCTATTTCACCATATTTTACTGAGGAACTCTAAAGGGGGACTCATGAAGGTTTAACTTGGATAAGGTCAAATGCTCGGTCTTGGGATAAGAGCATTGTCTATGTATCAAATTTGTTAATGTAAATTCTATATTTTTGTTGGCTTTGTTCTTTCGAGAAAAACACCTTTGCTTGTAAGTTGTTTGAGTTGTTTGAGATTACTTTTGAAGAACTACAAGCAAACCAAGCTACAGAAGCGATGCACTAAAGAATTATATCGAGAAAGATACGATGAGCAATGGCATTTGAATTTGATTTTTTCTAAGGTGTTTGTTTTCGTATAAGTTAAAACTGAATTTTTCAAATCAAGTTTTCAAAGTGTTTTCATGAAAGCCTTCGGACGGGTATAGGTCTTGGTTGTTGGACCGGTCCGGCGTTTAAAATATTTTGCAAGGAATTTTCTTTTCCAAATGGCGAACCGATACACATTAGTGTTACTGAACCGATCCAGCCTTATCTTGAAATTTCAGTGGAATCCACTTTTCTCTGAAGAATGGACCGGTATGTTGTTCGAAAAACAATCCTAGAGGGGGGTGAATAGGGTTTTAAAAACTTAATGCGGAATTAAAATATTTTTAAAATATTTAAGTAAAGTAACTTAACTAAGTAACAATATCAAGGAAATAATCAATTTCAAGTAATTAATCACATGACAAGTAAATAAGCAATCTCAAAATATAAGCAATAATATAGCAATAAAAAGAGAGCTTGAGTTTAGAGAGATTAAACCAATTTGAAGCTTAAGACTTTTTGTCCTCAAGGTTCGGTTTCCTAAACCATATGTCCGCGCTCGGTTAGTTCCCTGAGAACTTCCACTATTTAATCTTCTTCGAGTGAAGATCAAACCTCAATACAAATGTTGCTATGCACACAACACTCATAATGTAGCTATACCCACTACACTTGTCACAAGATATGCTCTCTTACTCTACAAAGAGACAAACTATCTTTTGAAATGAAGAATGAATTGTTTGTGGTGATACACACCAATACAATAACTCTCAAGTGTATTTGAAGATTACAAATGAAGCTCACACTAGAGTTATCAAGATTGATAAAAAATATATAGCTCAAAAGATGAAAGATTGATCAAAATGTGTTCTTGAATCTTCGTATATTTGAATATATGAATAATAGAGTACTAGAATGATTCAAGGTATGTTAAAACATGTCTAAGACCTCATATATATAGCTTGCAAAAGCATATGGCCATTGGGGATGATTAAGAAAGGTTTTGGGTCAAAGATATACATTTTCAAACTTTCCAACAACTAGTTTTGACAAAAAAAATTCAAATTTGTTTTGATAATTTCTCCAAATTTGACCGTTAGATCATACTAAAATTTTAGTAAAAAGTGATAAGAGATGTTGTCTAACTACTATAAAAATTTCAAAATGATCGGAGTCCGGGAAGGCCTCCATCATACCGTTAGATCAAAATTGTGCAAAAACTAAGCGAATTTTAAATGTAAAATAAAAACATTTTTGCAATTTAACAATTTAGTTCAAAATACAATTATAATGATTTGTAAACCTCAGAGATATGTTTTTAAGATACTTATTTTTACTAGAGCTTAAAATATGATCATTTAAAATTAATATGAATTATTTTGAAACTCGGTCTTTGTAAAATGATGTTTTTCAAATAAATTCACTTTCAAGCTTGGTTGAATAAATTTTTAAAAGATGCATGAATACGTTTGAGCTATAAGGATTTGATCAAAAAAGTAACTTTACATAAATCTTAAGGACTCACTCAATTACTGAATTAATGAGTCTTCGAATGCTTTGATTTGTTTCTTCGGATAGATCTTCATTTAAACCTTTTTCTTAATTTAAAGCTTTTCATATAGTCTTTTGATCCTTTGTGCTTCATGATTTGCATTGAGAGATTTGATCTTCCTTATCTTGTCCAATGATCGAATAGTGAAAGAGTGATCCTTGTCGAGTATTTCTTGAAATTTCCAAGTAAATGAACTTTATACTTATATCAAGAAACATGTTAAATTACACTTGATTGATTTATTGTTATCATCAAAATAAGATTAAGACCTTAGGTCAACACGGTACACATTTTGCTTATGTGGACCGGTCTGGTGTTTAATGGTGGACTGGTTCAACATTTAATGGTGGACCGGTACACACATTGCGAATGTGTGTCAATCCGTCAAGGTTTTTTGGGCATCAAGTTTTTATCGCAAAAATTCCTTTTTGAAGGTAGTTTCCTAATCTAAAAAAGGTTTTTGACTCAAGCCTTTTCCTATAAATAAAACCCATTGCCTTGTGTCAAAAACACACCTTTTGAACACTTTTACGCATGTTTTAAGAGCGCCTTTTACACCTTAGAGAGAAATCAAAACCTCAAAACATAAAACCACCTTAGGGCTTTTTATTCATGCCAAAGCAAGCGTTCTTTTTATAAAGAACAAATCAGATCCCAAAGTGCGCGTAATTTGCAAACTGGGTTAAAGAACGGTGTGATACCATGGTGAGTGATTCGTTGTGAACTTGTTCGCGCGATTCGGATAGGAAGACTGTACGCACAGAAGGTGGAGACTTTTGTAGGCGCTTGTACGATTCAAGTTTTGTAAGTCTGTGCGGTTTGTGATTAATCGAGTTTGTAAAAATTTGTGCATATAGTGGATTGTTGAGGATTACTCCTGCATTGCAAGGATACCTCATTAATTCTGGTGTCCGCTTATCTATTAAATTGCTTTATTATTTACTGCGTAATAGAAAAGAGTAAACATGCTTTCCAAAATTAAAATCCATAAACTTTTAGGTTTTACTTTTTGATTCGATTAAAATTGGTTTTTAATAATACATCCGTCTAATAACAAACCTAGTGTTAATTTATTTAATTCGCTTTCATACGCGCGTCCCTAGCTATTTTTCAGTTAATATGAGATAATTATATCTTATTAATATATTGAGCAAATGATTGATACTTGTTAAGGAAGTCATTTCTAATTAGAAAGCTTCCTGTGAATTTACATGTTGGATTCATGACATAAAAATCATGCTTAAATTCTTTATTTCCAATTTGAAAGTGAATAAGAATGGTCTTTAAAGGGAGTTCAAAATAATCTCCATTAGCAACTTGTCCTACAATAAGTTGTTCAACAAGCTTAAAGTATTCGTCTGAAAATGCATTTGATTTACATATACTGGTAGTACACCTGGTATTAATCATAGCAGTGAGTAGTCTAGATTAATCTTGATGAAGGATTTTTACTTCAATGATGATCGTAAACAATCATTTAGTTCATATTCCTAGATTGTCCTGTTCTTTGTTTTCAATTCCTTGTAAGGGATTTGGATTATCAAGAATTATCTTAGGAAGACATTTGTCTAATTTTCTATTTCCTTCTATAATTTTCTTGAGTAGATTTGTACAATCTCTTGATAGTATTTATCCAGGTATGTGTCTAGTATGTGATGCATACCATGAATAATTTAACTGATATTGTTGTAGAACAATAATCACAAATGAAGTTTGTAGGGCTACATTTTATCTCGAATTTACACCTATGGCTTGGATTCGTGTAGCACTGAGGTATTCTAGTCATTTTTTTTAGTTGAGAAGGTCGCCATACTTCGGCTAATTGCAATAATAACTGGCTTCTTTGTAATTTACGTAAATTTCTTCTTCGAAGTCTAATAATTCAATATTATATATAAGGTCTAAGTCTTGTATGTTAGCTAAAGTAAGCATAACTTCTGTAAGTCTAACATTTATTTTCTCTTTGAGATCAACTCCTAGCAAAATGTCCTATCTTTCCGCATACCCAACACTCATTTTTCGAATTATATGTTGTTGGTTTCTTATCTTCTCCTTTCCTATAATTTGGAACTTTCTTCCGTGTATTTGAATTTTTCTTAAAATATCTCCTTCTGGGAAATAATTTATTTCTTTTCTTTGGATTTCTAAAGCTAGTCAACTATCTAAATTTATATTTTTTTTATTGCTAGGATCTGTATTAATTGTAACTTTGAAAGTCTGTTTCCCATGTTTATTTTTATGGACCTTGGGAGTGGTTCTTCCACATCCCCATTGGATAAGCGTTATGTCTCTATCGTCTTTGATTTAAGGCATATTTTTAAATATTTCTTTGATCAGAGTGTCTTGTGCTTGGTAGAGTAGATTAATAAGTTAATCCGCTCCTTTAACCACAAGCAGACGCGTGGCCTCCTATGTCAATAGCCTAGTTTGCTACGATAGGGGGATGACAATGAGCAAAAAGTGTGAGTTATTACATCCAAGTATAGGTGATCAAGTTATAATATACTTGGAGAAATCCAAGGTCGAACCATATGAAAGGTAAGGAATTTATTTCTTCTAGGTATCTCTCTCAGAGGGAAGAAGGGAAAAGAAAATAAAAGATGATGGAATTGAGAAATAAGAACGAAAATTAAACTAAATTAACACTACCAATTAACTAAACTAAAACTAAAGGTAAATCTAATCCTAGGGTGCAAAAGTAAAGAGAATCCACAAGAGCAAGTTATCTACCTAAAAGGCTTTCTACATGCACTAAGAGAGCCTGCAATCAAATTAAAAATAAATAAATAAAATAAAATAGCGTACAAACTAAACAAATCATAATATTAAATGAACTTAAATCAATGAAAAACAAACGTTAGGGGTATCCGTAGTTAGGGAGTACGAAACTAGTCCAATCGGGTAATCCGAATATAAGTTTAAACAAAATTTCACTATAAAATTCAGCTCCTAGTCCTTCCAACTATCCAATTATATTGCTACTACAAGTATATGATAGCCGATGCATGACAAAGATTATATAGACCAGCTTTGAGCAATGTAATTCGATAGTGAAGCTTTTCGACTTCGAAAAAGTGTAATTTAAAATCTAGTATTGCTAGTGTGTGACAAAAATAATTCAAGTTGATTTAACTTCTCAGAAATCAATAGCTTAACACTCTTATAACGTTTAAATAGGTTTGAACGTGATTCAAAGCAAATTCGTCTTAAAAAGAATGCCGAAAGTCAAAACTAGCACTTTTTCGGAACTTATGTGAATAAATACCAAAACAGCGCCAAATTATCCAATTCACTTAGGAAACTAACCTAACTAATTATGGGATAAAGACCATCCTCAAATCATCCACATTAGAGTTTTGGTGCAAAAAATTCTTGAATCGACGTTTTACGGTTTTTAATTAAATGGAATTTCTGAGCTAACTTATGAAAATATGTTTTTAACGCATGCAAAGATAAGAAAATACTCATGGAGAAATCAGATTCAAACATAAATTGAATTACATTCAAGGGTTAATTATGCATACTTCATTATGAACCCCTAACAAACGATTTAACTAGTCATAATCAAAAAAAGTAAATAAGCTTAAAAATCATATAAAACAGTAGACACATACCTAATAATGTAGGAAATTAGATTTAAAAACTTTTGGCTTTGTAATTTCTCAATTCCAATTTAAAACAAAGATTTTATGGCAGAAATAGTAAACAAACGTAAAACTGATAAAAGCTGAAAAAAAGCGACTAAAACCCAAAAAATCCTGAAAAATCAGATTAATAATGATAAACAATGAATCACACATTAATATTATGAAAAAACAATAAAGTATTTGAAAACATAATAAGAATTAAGCATTAATCGAAAAAACCGACAAAACAGACCTATAAACCCTAGAACCAGCCCCTGAAATAAGGCTTTAAGGTTCATTCCAAAATATATATGATCTTAAACAACTAATCTATGAATATCAAAACAAACGAACAATCAAAAGCAATTAAATTGAAATAAATTAGGAAACTAGGGTTCACTCGGTGCGCGATTGAAACTTGAACTGAATTGAATGATAAATAAACGTTGAATACACTGACGTTCCAGCCTCAAAATGTCATAAATAAACTAACTTAACAATTGTTTTGAAGAAGAAAGATGAAATTGCTTAAAATTCGATCGTTAGATAAGCGCAAAAGCTCCCAAGAAAGTTACGGTGCTCTCTGCCTCTGTGTTAATTGATTCTAAATTGTGCGAACCATAAAATAGCATAAGTGTCTCTAGTCGTGGGTTGAATAATTTTTGAAAAAACAGATCAAAAAGAGCTAAAAACAAAAAATGGACCTAAAAATAAAGTGGGAATCGATCCTCATGTATTTTTCTTTTTTTTTTCTTTTGGTTGCTTCTTCTTTTGCTCATAACTTTTTACTCCGAACTCCCATTGACGCACCATTTTCACCTACACATAAGTAATTTAACACTCTAAAACATTTTTTATGGAGATTTATTCAAAATTCCAATGTAAAAAATTTTTGATCAGCTACAATTTCGGTCTTTTAATGGCAGTTCTCGGTATTGCTCAAAACATCTAGAATTGATTTGATTAAACTTATTTTCTATTGAAATCACTCTTGGACACTTTCATTCACTTTATTCATGCTTGGGGACTTGCTATTCTCTTATTGCTAGCACTTTGGGGGTAGTTTGCGGAATTTTTTTCGCCTCAAGCCTCAGAGTGGATAGTGACTTTTTCTTCGGGCCTTCTTCATGCACTTTTTCTCTTTTAACCTTATATCTTGCATACAACCTCAGTTGCTTAACCACTTTAAGCCTGCAAAATGGCTTAGTAACACAAAAATACAATGCAATGCCTTCTTTTCATGATGAAACTGAATTCACATGCAATTTTCGATTTTAGACGGTAACTAGAAGCTATTTGAGCCTTGTTTAAAGGATTAGAAATACAATTTTTGGGCTTAATCACCTCCCCCAAATAACGTATAGCTATTCCCTAGCAATGGAGTGATAGGACAACACATATCTTTAAAAACAAACACAGAAAAGAAAGAAAGAAAAACACAATCCTAATCTGAACAGTTTTAATAAACGCATGCAATAAGCCTTTAAACCCCTAGGTCTCTCCTAGTAGGACGAGTTGTGTCTTGTGAGGGTTTCCATTGAATATGCCCACAAAATTTTCGATTGCAGTTCAAGTCTTGTCCCAAATGCAGTGCTACATTAGTAAGAGATAAATGAGAGAAATAGCAATCTTAATGCGTTCAAAATACGACATATCATAAATATAAATCATAAATGTGCGTGAGTGGGAAAATGCATTGACTTTCAAAATCAATCATAGGTCCATACTTACTTTGTGCTAATCTTTGACTCAGACTCTTACCGAGCATATACTTGACAAATGAATCACTCCGAATCAGGTGTATTTATCCACATATGGGCTAAATGGAATGTTTGTAGTCAAAATCAAATGCCTCATGTATGTATATATGAAAAGACGCTAAAGATGAAAGAACAAGAGTTTTTAGGAAATATATTCAAGTTTTAAAAAAGAAAGAATGCTTTTGTATACCTTCTCGTCATCTAACCCTCGAAACTAAGCCACTAAGGATCAAGTAGGGCTTTATCAGGTCGTAATGGGGCTGGGAGTAGGGGCTACGAAACGAACGGGTCAACTGAGGATTGAAAAGACTCGTTTGCTTGTTTCTGTAAGGCTCAGGGGCTTTTCAGCTCTTTCTTTTACTTTGATAACCACATTCTCATTATATTGCATACAACCTTCAATTTGCATTTTCAATAAATATCATCATTCTTGTATATTCATTTTTCAATGCATACATTTCATTCTTTGCTTTTTTTTTCTTATTTTTTTCTCATATAAACGTACTTCACTATACTTCTACTTTTTAACCTTTTGTGTAAACGAGCCAAGGGATGTAGAATTTATGGTACTGGCTCTGGGTTTAACTTTTGTATGACAATAAAAATCAGGCTTCAGACTTTAAATGGGCTATTACGGATAAAATGTAAGGACACGTCAATGCTAGTGGCGAAAATAAAGATGGCCTATATCATTTCCTTAGCTTCTAACTTCTAAATTCAGACAACTACAAGGCATTTTATGATTTAGCATCTCATGGACTTACATTTATAAAACTAAATTGAAAGTGTAGTTTAAGAAACTCAATCGATTTGTAAAACGCTTTTCAGGAATCAGAATTTGTGTATATACCTCTTAGATATGAAAGAATGGCTCAAAACCTCACGGCTATATAGTTTCCAATTTAATTTTGAACAAAGCATTTCATTAGTCAAGATCTATCAGTCTAATATCAAATAATGCCGAAAAGTGCATCGATAAATAGATTCAACTTAGCATGCATCTTCTGAACTACAAGAAGATTAAGAAAACTTCTCTAATTTATCTAAATCAACTCATGAATGTGTCATCGCCCAATGAGAGAAAGAAAAACAGAACTAGATGGGACGACTTAAACTTGTCATCTCAGATTTTATTATATTTTATTTTATTTTTTGAAAGAAAATAAAAATAAAGCAAAAAGACTATCCTAAGTTGCATACAGGCTTTTCGAAAAAAATTGACCATAGATCTCCCTTCCCTAGCTAAAATCCAACATTATCCCCAATGTTACAAAATAAGTACAAAAGCATGGATGCAATGGACTGAAATAAATGAATAAGAGGGAATATATACCTGAGAGTGGCCCAATCTCTCTAAAATTTGCATGTTATTAACAACAAATCTTCTAAAAACTAAAAATAAACAAAAAGGAAAAAGGAAAAAAAAAGAAAAAAGAAAAAAGATCCTAAACTACTAACCTTAACTTACCTTTAGTTCTACTCATGAGCCAGGCGGAGGCTGAGCCAGATGAAGATTTTGATACCCAGATCTCGAAAAATCCTACCAAATTTCTCATGCCTTCATCATGTATATCAACAACCCACAATGTAGGTCTTATGATTCTCAGCTCGCCTTTACGGATTGTCAAACATACCATTCTACATGCTATCCTCTTTCTGTGAGCTTCAATGTCCACTTCTAGATAGATGACTAAGAATATCTCATCTTTCATAAACCTCTGATCATGTGGATGTAAGTAATATGAAGTCTCTACATCAATGGTATTTTCAAGTGGATAGAATGCTTTCTTCGCTTTCTTGTATGGCAACATTTGATCTTCATCAGATGATTCAGACCACCAGTATGAACTGCTACTGCTAACACTCTCCCTGTAAGACTCATTAGAATCATCAGACCCATCTGACTCATCACAACTACTTTCGGAATCGGAGTCTTCAGATTCACTGCTACTGCTTTTCGAATCAGAAGCTTTAGATGAATAAGATTTCTCTTCATATTCCTCTTCCATGGACAGGCTAGACTCATCTTCAGATCCATACTCTTCACCCATGAAGGATCGGATTCATTTTTTGTAGATAGCTTTCTCTTATTCGCCTTAGCCAATTTAGAAAACCTAGCGGGACAAGATCGTTTCACTTCAACGTGCAAAGGGGCATTTACAGGTGAGTAAGATTGCTCCTTCTCAGGCTGATCAGCTTTATTCATGGTTTCATCAAATTCCCAATCCGATGGCTTAGTAGGATCACAATAAGATTGATCCTCAATAGCAACTTATGTAGATTAACTCGACTTACGCACACTCATAGCTTCTTCACCTGATCCAGTATCCTCAAACATCTCAACATCGATGTCAATATAATTATTCTCATCTTCCTCACATTTTACATCATTATTAAGCAGTTTCTCTCAAAATGTGAATGTATCACAAGTAAATTGATTACCACCCACTAGACTCTCAAACGAATTTAAGGCTGGTGAAATGTTCAGATTACCGTGGTCAGGGGAACCTATATCTAGCCCTAACATAGCCAAATCATCCAGACTCCTGTCTTAAGAGGATGTTTTATGTGCGGGAGAAGAATAATTAGACGACATTGGTGTCAAGTGCCGGATATGTATCTATATAACTTCATAGAATGGATTTAGATAAATAATTAGTGCATATAAAATATAGGTAAACAGATAATTCTATTAAATAAATAACAACAGGAGCATCACATTTCATTCGAACAAAACAGTAATATGTATATATAGCAAACCAGTTCGAAGTGAAATACATAATACACAAACACATCCATAACAGTAAAAACCTAGGTCTACGGGATCTAAATATAGCACATAAAAATCCTAATCCCTAGCCTAATTGGTCGATGGGCTAGTGAAGTCATCAGTTGTCTCCTAGTAATCTCCTCCATTACCATCCGACTCATCCTCACTGCTCTCCTCAGAACCCTTGCACTCATCAGCATCGTGGCCTCCTAGTGTCCTAGCTAAAAGCTCGGCCAATGATCTATCCATGCGAGAGACATACTGGTCAATGTGGTTGACTGCGGTCGACAGCTTCTGTACCGGCACCTTATAGTTCTGTGTCTGTCGTCCTCTATTTTTACTCGCCTTTAAAACTGAATCCAGAGCTCTTCCTGCCCCTTGAGCATACGCTCCATCACATGCATCAGACTATTTATAGTCGGGGCCTTGTCGTCTCCATAAGTCTAGGACGGGCTAGTTTGTGATGTACCGGATGATGGTGGTAGCAAATTAGTAATAGGAGTGCCAAAAATATCTTTCTCCTCAACTTCCTCCCCTGTTAGGCCTTGCACAGCCAGGTCTCTACGGCTCTTCTACGCTTTAGATCTTGTGGTAAAAGCAGCACCAATCGAGGCCTCTAGGAATAATCATATCATCATCCGTCGCCTTCCATATACCTCTATAAGTAAAACGGCGGGTGATGAGAACACCACTCGAAACAAACTTCTTAACATCCTCCACCCCGGCTGCAATAACCTCAATCCAACACCTATATAAATCTACGTGCTTGCCACTTACTATTGCGTAGAAGATTCGAGCAGTCCATAAATAGATTTTCATCTTCTGGCTCGTAGGGAAAATACAACCAACCAACACCAAATGAAAATCCAAAAATCGAGGCGCTAGTCGATCTCGGAGAAGATGACCAGATCCATCCCACTCTATGGGTGTACCGTAAAGCGTGAAAGCGATCTCTGTGTGCGTAGGCATATCCGGAGCACCTAATAGGTACGTGCACTCAAAGTTGGGCACCAGCGCGACAATCCGTTGAACACATGCAGTGTAACACTCTGTGTTTTAAACTTTTAAAGATTTTAATTTAAACCCCTTAAAATTTTATCAAACACTAACTTTTGCCTCGATTACTTCTAGAATCCTAAACTAAGTTCCGTTTTTTCCGAGAAGTCATTTATATTTATTAGACTAATTCTGGAAAGTATCGTTGTAATCCGGACCTGAAATGAGCTAGTTTGGCCTTTTTTCTTTTGAGAAAAATGTCATTTTGGTCCAAATTGCCAGTTTTTTTACAATTTGGTCCACGTTGACAGCGTTGTTTTTACATTTTGGTACAGCGTTGTTTTTAACGAAATTGACCAACTTTGACCATCTTCTTCACTCCTTTAAATACCATTACTGACCTTAGAGACCAGAGGACAAGCACATATACTTCTAGAGAGAGAATTTGGTATTCATGGGTGATTTTTAGCTCACATTCAAGGATTTTGATAAGAAATCTCGAATTTCACTAGCTTTTCGCGCGGCGAATCTAATTTTGAGGTCGGTTTTCTCATTCGATTGTCGTAGGTGGTCTATGAGGACCTATATACTTTTGTCCAAAGGTTACGAAGGTGGGAACTTCCCTTCATTTCTTCATTATTTGCTTAGAGATTGTTGTATGAGTAGTAATACTAGATTTTCGGTACCAAAATCTTACTTTTCTTTGCATGCATGTGGTTTATGCTGATATATATAATCTGAGCATGTTGATAATTATTATATGAGTTGTTGATGATGAAATTAAGGGCTAATCGTAGTGCATATTGGTATTTATGGGTTATTTTGAGATTTTGGTACCAAAATTGCTAGAAACGTCGCTTGCATGTTTAATAATAGATTTCTCATCAAAATTTACCAAATTTTAGAATGTTAATCATCTTAAAATCATATTTAATCTTGAGGTTAAACATGCATGAGGCGTTCAATAAGGTTATTAGCAGGTCTAGTATTAATCATCTTACTAGTTTTTGCTAAATTGTAGAAATTGAGAAATTTTGACTAAGACAAGTAAAAATTCATGGAAAAATATGAGATTTTGGATTATGTTTTATTAGAATTGATGATTTTATTGTTTTCCCTTTTCGGTATAATAACATGATTATAAAAGAAAAGTGTTATTCTACTAAATTTTGTGTTAAATGGGCAAATTGTGTAATTAATCCAAGAATTGTATTATAGGCAAACTTTATAATCATTTAAGCATGTGATAACATATTATTTAGTGGGTAACATTATTAAGATCACATGGGATACACTTGTTAATTTTAATAAAAAATTTCCTGAGTGCTATTACAACCAGGATACGAATAATGGCGGACATATTATTGAGACCGGATCGGCACTGGTATAAGAATGCCTGAGATATATTTATTTATATATTGCATTGGCCCATGGTAAGATGGGGTGCCTATTAAATCTGGTTACCAGTGCACTGACCCATGGTAAGATGAGGTGTTTATGTTATACGTATTTTTGTCTAGTACCGGTGTTAGGTCGAGGAGGAGGAGGAGGAGGAGGAGGTGGATGGGCGCTTATATAGTTATCATGTGAGTTTTACGTTGACAATAAATCGACATATATTGTTGTATAATAAATGGATTTTTTTATTAATAGTATAAATTGGGAAATCCTTGTTAGTGACTTTAATTTTGTAATTCCTCTTATTGTGACATGTCCATGCACTGCATTTCCCTTTCCCTATAGTTCCCACTGGGCCATTTTTAGCTCATTCCCTCATTTTATCTTTTATGTGTACCACATGTTACGGTAGAGGTCGTGGATCAGGTCTGAGTTCCTCTTAGAGTCTTCTTTGACGCCCTTATGTAATTACTAATGTATTATCTTACTAATGAGAAAATTATGTATTTTTTAATTGAGTTTGAGTACTGTGCACTATCTATGGATGTTCTAGGTTGTAATTTCGAACTTGGTTTTGTATCATGGATTTCTGTTTGTCGGGAGACTATGTTGGTTGTGTTTATCAGACTATTTCATATTTGGATTATAATCGAATTGAGTAGTATTCTATATTTATGTGATGTTTTGGTTTGTTATATAGGATGGTATTTCCTTGAGATATGTATGTGAGAATCTGGATCGTTCACCCATAAAATTCTCTTATTTTTGTTTTGAGGAAAAGAATGTTTTGTAGAGTCACTAGTTTGTTTTACAAGAAAACAGACAAAATATTGTATAAAAGATTATTTGAAAACAAACCACCTTTCATATGTTTAAAACCAGAGATTTATTAATAACATGATTTGCTAGGGTTCGGCAACTACATTACAAATTGGGAAGATGTTAGGCACCCAATTTGCCTTTTCAGTCTCTTTAATGGATCATGTATTTAATTCCTATTTTTAGATATCTTGCAACTAGTTTAAATTGCTTTCAAAGTGGTCATTTTCAGATAAGTTTGGTTTAAAATAGTATTTATAAAATCAAACTCGAGCTTTATGAGCGCCTACATATTCAATCGTAGAATGAAATCAAAGTCTCGTAGTTCCACTTGTTTGAAAACTATTTTTGTGTTTGGTTTTGTTTTGAAAACATGTCAAAACGGGTTTTAATTTTTCTTGTAAAACTTAAAAAGGACTGGTTTTGAAAGTAGTGAACTTATTTGCAAGTGATCTAATTTTTCATATTAAAGCTCATATTTAAATTGATAACTGAAATCAGAAGAGTGGTAGAAAGATGTACCTGATGCGCTTGAAGAAAAATGAAGACTGCTTACTTACTTCTTTCTCTCTAAAACATTATCTTTCTAACTTTCTCTCTCTCAGCTTCTCTCTCTAATTTTTTTTCTTTAAAAGACTCTCTAATGAACTACACAGAGTTTCCTCTTTCTAAAATTCACTAAAGTGTTGATCCCCTTAAATGAGACTCCAAGGGTCCTATTTATAGTAAAATTTTCGCTCAAAAAAACATTTCAAAAGGGGCTAGTCGCAGGGGGTGCGGTTGTGTGAGTACTGTGAGAGGAGAGGTCACTTTTTGTGTGAGTACTGCGAGAGGAGAGGTCACTTGCGAGAATTTTGTCGGCAGGCTTTGAATCAAATGCCGAAGAGTGTTCTAATTCCTAAACCGAAATCTAAGCTGAGAGGGAAAAAGAAGAAAAATATGAAGGTTAGGGTTTTGGAAAAAGAGGAACACAAAAAGGATAGAACTCCACGAATTAGAAGGATTTGGGTCCCGAAAGGGATCGTCGCACCTACTTAGGTGATAGGGAGTCCGCCTAGCATGGAATTGGTTAGATGGATGGCTATGCTAGGTGAGTTTGTTACTTTGATCGATTTTAGCTCCTTGTATAGGTATCGAAGTAAAGTGGATTTTGGTTTCTAATTATCGATTGAGATATTGCCTGAATTCTTTGGAAAATTCATTACTTGCATGCATGTGATTATAACTACTTTTTATTCTGGATATCTCTATATTTTTATAATTAAATGCTTAATTTGGAGATATGTGTGCATATTGCTCTGATAATTCGATAACCGGTAATATGTTATTTCAATCATATAAGAGTTTTTGTGTATATCCCACACACTACACTGCACGATCTACATTGACGCATGTTGAATAATCACATGTGTTTAGGCTCTTGCTTTTAATTTGAAACTTCATAAGCTCCCATATACTATTTATTTAGGGAGAAGGAATCTAAGAAAACCATTGTAATTAATGCAGTGAGATTTTGGTGATGTAGTTTTGAGCAAAAAATTAAAAGACAAGCATGTGAGAAAAAAATGTAGAGGGGATGGAAAAGGGCTACCATAGTGGAAGGAGAACCGAAAGCTACCAAAAAGGAAAAAGCTGGCATCCACTAGGGGTGAAAGCCTCTATCGAAAAGAAAAGAAACGATGCTTGCACAAAAACATCACAAGTTTGAATGCAAAACTACATATTTTGAGAAAAAAGAAAAAGATTGCTTCTAAGGGAGAAAAGAAATTAGTTGAAAAAATAGTGGCTTAGAGGCTTTCTAAATTCTCTTGTATATGGATGCGCGAGTGTTTCAAAACTCATAATTATTCGATAGCACTTTGTATGATCCATATTTATAGCACAATGGGATATATATACTTATACATTATGTTGCTTGGCGTATATATGATGAATTGTTGATGAATTATTATATGCATAGTACATGTATCATATTAATGGAAATCACGTATTTTAAAGCTTAATTGTTATATTTCGGATTTGATACATGTTACATAGCAATACATGTCGAGTATTTGTGCTAAATATTATTTTTTGGGGGCAATTTAGCTCTCGAAACTCCAAACGAAATCCATGGAAAAGTTGGGAATTGGTGATGAAAGGGTTTCTTGAGGTCTTAGCAAAAAGGTTTTGAGATTATTATATATCTTTGCTAGTTAGAATCTCTTTAGTTGAACAAGATATGCTATTTGTGATAATTGATATTACTTGCTACGCATGATCTTGTTTTCTATGCTTTGCTGCTTTTTATGCTCATTACTTTGTCTATTCCTATGACAAAAAGGGGGAGAGATAGATGGGGAGAACATTCATGTGAGCGAGAGTAGTAAAGTAGGAATGTTTTGAGGGGGAGAGATATATATAATTTTTTGCTTATTTAATTATCTCTTTACGCCTATACTTCACTAGGTGTTTGTTGAGTTTTGGTGTTTTAGGATTAACAGGTTGATTATCCAGCTCGTACATTTTCCTTGTGAAGTGTTGCAGCCGACATCGAGACTTAGAGTTAGGCATGTCTTTGAGTTTTGTTGTTGTATGGACTAACTCGACATAGAGTCTGTAATGAGATGTTATAGACATCGCGTTGAAAGCGTCTGTATTAGTTGCAAGTGTTTTGTCATCAGAATAGCCAAAGGGGGAGATTGTTAGGTTTATATTTTTAGTTGGCTTGATTCTGATGGCAAGAACACTTTCCATTGTAATTGTTTGAGTCGAATTGAAGATTTGAAGACACGACAATCAACGAAAGTTTGCCGAACTTATCGGATACACTGCACATAATTTTGGACCAAAGGTAAGTTGAGTTTATGGTTTGATTCAAAATATAGGTGGTGTTGAAGCTCAAAATTCGAAATTAAAAAGCTTTTGAGTCAAATCTATTCTTAAGTATTTTTAACGAGTTTTGTCGTAATTCGAAAAAGCCCATTTGACAAAAATTATTGAGGAAACTTATTTTTTTCATGTCTAACATGTTCCATAAAGTTGCTTCTGAAATTTGAGTCAAATTGGTGCCCAAACGAATTTAATAAGGTAGAATAATGTAAAAAGAAAAATAAATAATAAAAAGATTTTGATTTAATTAAATTAAAGATTTAATAAAGGGCTACATTTGATTTAAAAGAAAAAGAAAACTTTGAAAAAGTCAAAACTCCATTGTTTACAAAAGCCACGTACCTTTCTGTTGTTTCAATTGGCCTTGCTTTTGTCCTCCATTCAAAGCAAGCCACGTGTGTTCTTTAAATAAGTGAAGGCAGCAAATTTGTGGGTGGTCTGGTACACCTATTGCTAATGTGTACCGGTCCGGCGAAAAATTTGGCTAAGGAATTACTTTCCGAGTTTACATACCGGTCCAGCTTTTTCTAACGTATTTTGATCGCATTTTTTTTTAATATTTTTAACCTATTCTAAAAAGTACTTTGATTCTATATTTTTCCTATAAATATAACCATTGGTTTGGGTCAAAAAGATATGATTATAAAGAGATTTTTGACAGAGAAAATATCCAAACGCTATAATTAATTTTTGAGAGTTTTGAAACACCATCTAGGTTTTGTGTACATGCCATAGGAGATCCTATTGTTCTTCAATTTTAAGAACTAGGGTTCCAAATGTTCACGGGTCCTGCAGGAGTGTCTTTGGTTGCGATTGAAGATGGGGTGAGCAAAGTGGCTAACGCGATAAGAGAGATCGCAGACGGTGGTGAAGGATTGTGATCAAGTGCGTGGAAGGAGGCGACTGGTAAGCCAGAACATTGGGAAGCACTACGCCAAGCCAACTGCGGTTGGATTCTGTGAGAATCCGGATCTCTGGTCCATCCCTCTCAGTTTTTTGTTATTTTTTCTCTTTGTTTTGAAGAAAAACGTGTTTTCTTGAGTCGCCAGTTTGTTTTACATGAAAACATACAAAAGATTGTACGGAGCATAATTCAAAAACGAATTATCTTTCATACGTTTGAAACCAGAGTTTAAAATATACTTTGCTAGAGTTCGGGAACTATGTTACGAATTGAGAAGGTGTTAGGCACCTAATTCGCCCTTTCAGTCTCTTAATGGATCATGTATCTAATTCTTAATTTAGATATCTTGCAAGTAGTTTGAATAGTTTTTTAGAATAGCCCTTTCCCGGTAAATTTAGTTTAAAATTGTATTTTGAAATCAGACTCGAGCTTTGCGAGCGCCTACGTATTCATTCATAGAATGAAATCAGAGTCTCGTAGTGGACTTATTTGCAAGTTATCTAACTTTCAATATTAAAACTCGTATTGAAATACAGGAGAATTGTAGAGATATGTACCTGATGCTCTTCCAGAAGAACGAGGATCGCGTGTTTGCTCCTTTCTCTCTCTTGAACTTTCTCCTTCCAAGACCTTCTCTTTCTAGAAATTCTCTCTCTAAAACTTTCTCTTCTCTAAGACTTTTCTCTCTAAAACTTTCCCTCTCTTTAGACTTTCTTTCTCTCTAGAAATTCTCTAAAAAAAGACTCTATAATAATTTTGACAGAGTTTCTCCTTACTAAAAACACTCTTGAGTGTTGATCCCCCAAAATAAGAGTCCAAGGTTCCTATTTATAGCGAAATTTTCGCCCAAATGCTCCGAAAGAGGCTTTTCGCAGGGGGTGTGGCTGGGATCTGCGGTTGGGGGGCCCAGCTGTGCGGTTGGCAGGCAACCATGCGGTTGGGAGGCTGCGATTAGGGGGCCCAGCCGTGCGGTTGGGGGGGTTGCGGTTGGCATTTCAAAAATGCCTCGAAACACCTAAAAAAACTCAATTTTTCTAGGTCGATTCCCGTCCTAGTAAGCGAAGTGGCAACAATGGTCATATCAGACTCCTGGCGGATCCAAAGTCAGAGTCTTTCCTAACAGTCTTCTATATGCATGATGACTCAAGACCTAATGTGAAATGCACGTTTTATGAGAAAACCAATGTTTACATGAGAGTCGTTGCTTGAGGTGTTCACAGACCCTCTCGTCCTCGGATTCTTACTTGTAGAAATTCTGGGACTCTAAGAAGACAACGATTCACAACTCTCGCGTGAATCTTGAATCAAAATATACCCTTCTAGCACGTGAATTTTGTTGTGTCTCAGGCGATGCAATCCATGACCGCCCCTTTCCTTTTGTCTAGGCTACACGATACATCGGTCTTTTCTTTCGCGTACCCCTAGTGGCTCATTTCTACCCTCGGCATACTGGATTTTTAATAATTCATGCAAGGAGTTTTGACATTTCGCCGAATCCAGATTATTTGTGAAAAAAGAGTTTCAAAGGAGGTTTCCCATCTTCTGGGGAAAAGTGAAATAATGATTCTTGTCTTTTGGTAATTCCTTTCGTATGGATTTGTGCTAAAATGTGAAAAAAGGATTCCTTTTGTGGGGAATATGTGGACAAAGTAATTCCCATTGTGGGGAATGTGCGGTAAAGGTTATTTTCCTTCTTGGGAAAAGGGGATTGAAAAAAATTCCCATCGTGGGGAATGCGAAAAATTCCTTCTTTGAGGAATTCGAAAAATTTCCTTCTTAGGGAATACGTGGAAAGTGTTATTTCCCTTCGTGGGAAAAGGGGATCGGAGGAAATTTCCATCGTGGGGAATGCGAAGAATTCCTATCTCGAGGAATCCGAAAAAATTTCCTTCGTGGGGAACACGTGGAGTCGTTATTTCTCTTCGTGGGAAAAGTGATTTCGAAGAAATTCTCATCGTGGAGAATGCGAAGAATTCCTATTTTTAAGGAATTCGAAAACATTCCCTTCGTGGGGAACACATGGAGTCGTTATTTTCGTTCGTGAGAAAAGTGATTTCGGAGAAATTCCCATCATTGGGATTGCGAAGAATTTCTATTTCTAAGGAATTCAAAAAAATTCCCTTCGTGGGGAACACGTAGAGTCGTTATTTCCCTTCGTGGGAAAAGGGGGTCGGGGGAATTCCCATCGTGGGGAATGCGAAGAATTCCTATTTCTGAGAAATTTAAAAAAAAAATTTCGTGGGGAACATGTGGAGTCGTTATTTTTCTTCGTGGGGAAAGTGATTTCAGAGAAGTTTCCATCATGGGGAATGCGAAGAATTCCTATTTCTGAGGAATTCGAAAAAATTCTCTTCGTGGGGAACACGTAGAGTCGTTATTTCCCTTCGTGGAAAAAGGGGGTCGGGGAAAATTTTCATTGCGGGGAATGCAAATAATTCCTATTTCTAAGGAATTCAAAAAATTCCCTTCATGGGGAACACATGGAGTCGTTATTTCCTTTCGTGGGGAAAGGGGGTCGGAGGAAATTTCCATCGTGGGAAATGCGAAGCATTCTTATCTTTGAGAAATTCGAAAAATTCCCTGAGACTGTTTTACTGTCTCAGTTTTATTATTCGAGAACTGCTTTGTTGATTTTTCAAAAATTGATATGCTAGAGAGAAATGCTTGTAATTTCAAGGGCTCTTTTCCTTTCATTCCACCCACCGTTTTGACCTTTGGTGTTTATCGAAAATCAAACTTTAAAATCAACTTTTCCTAAAAGCTTTCGGACCGTTGTGCATGGATTTTTGGGATTTGGCATCCCTCTACCCTCAGTTTTCTTCTCTTTAGTCATGGGGATAGAATTTCGCTTGGAATTCTCAATTATCCTTGAGCTACCCTTTGATTTTTCCACATGGAAGATGCTAGTCCTGTATCGTTTTCTATTTTTCGATACCCTTATTGCTCATTCTTTTGATTATCCGGCCTTTTATTTTTGGCATTCGGATTTTTCTTGATTTTTTCTTTATTTGCTTTTTTCAAAACAAGAGCCTTATTCACCTCAGATGTAGCCCTCCGCCTTTTGGCACAGCTGTCATTCTTAGTGTGGCTCTCCCTGTCGATTTTTCCTTTCTGTTTTTCACTCATTCCTTACCTGAACCAACGGGATTTTTTCCTTTTCTACTTTTTCAATTTTTTCTTGTACTCGATTCCTCTTTTACATCTTCCCTATTTATCAATCGGATTTAAAACTTTCGAAAAATTGATCCCTCCTTTTGAATTTCGGTTCCTCCACAGTCTTTAGAGTGTCAAACTTTGGGATTTGATCAGCCAACTTGTGCGTGTGTGTGAGTCTTGGTCCTTTTGCTTCAGGAAATTTGATTCATAGAAGGTTTTTTTTTCTTTTTGTCAAATCTGGTCGAAATTGAAGGGGCAGCCGTAGGGTTCATACCCCCCAGTCGTACGGCTGGTAGCCAACCGCACGATTTGGGCTAGCTGTACAGTTGGCCAGCGTGTGGCTGGCTCTAAAAATCTATAAGTAGTGAGCTGTTTCAAACCTTTTTCGTCACTTCCACTTGTAATTTCTCTCTCTAGCATATATTGTCTTATTTTCAAAAATGTTTAGTGAGTGTTCTTTTAGTATTGTGAGGGATGGCATTTGCGAGGTTTTTTTTCTACTTTTGTATTCATGATGATGGGGGGTCCACCAGAGGGCGAGAGGTGCTGGAGCACCTTCCAAGGGATGAGGTGGAGGCTATTACGACTACTGTGGATGGGCGTCTGATCTGTGCGCCACATCATGACGACTGGGACGGAGTGGCATGGGAGGGGCCACTTTGGGCGGACGGATCCTTCCAGCGAGCGATGTATCGGGACGTGCCGCTGATCTCACTGAGAGAGGGACGGGAGTGGCTGCTGATAGAGCCTGCGGCACACGAGATCCGTTGCTGGACCCGGGTATGCTTTGATTTTCAGTATTTGTATTTAAGTGATGTTTTTAGAAGGAAAATGCAATGACATGATATGTGTGAAATGTGGGAGATTTAATAATTAATTTCCATGGTAGATATACTGAACATAGGATAGTTCTTAAAATAAATATTACGCGGTATTATCTTAAAACTGTTAAATAATGAAGCATAGAATTTATTTGAGATCTTTAATGTAAGAAAGGATTGGTCGATGCCGTGGTATCACACGTGCGGCACCCAAGGTGTTTTGCCAGGCAGGGAGTTTCAGCGATCGATGAGCTTGCCGACGGTGTTAGGGGAGAGATCGTGGGACACGACACACACATTCCACTGGGGTTGGGGAGAGATGACGTTGACCCCAAAGGATGTTTTCGTGTTGGCAGGGTTACCTTTTGGAGGAGAGGCTTTAGCATCCAACTCACGGGTGCGGATCACGTTGGATGGTATGGGAGCCGCGTTAGGATGGAGGCCTAGTCAGATAGTGGCAGATGGGATCCCTCACACGGTGATGGTTCATCATATCGAGGTAGAGATTGAGAGGTTTGGTGATGGACAGATGACGCGGCAGGAGGTGCGGCAGCTGTCTCGGTGCTTTTTGTTATTGGTGCTGCACGAGTTTTTTTATGCACGTGGCGGAGACAACTTGCGGCTGTGGTGGTTGCCATATCTGAGATTCTTCGACCAGTTGTACACATTTGCATGGGGCGGGTACGTGCTAGCGGTGTTGTTTGAATCGATGGACTTAGTATGCCGTCACATGGAGCTCAACCATCGTGGGTTGGTTACGCTTTGGGAGGTAAATTTTTTTATATACATCTATTTTACAAATACGATATGATAAAAATGCGTGTGTTAATAAAGAATATGTTTATATGACAGATGTGGTTTATAGCGCATATCCATCAGGGTATTGGTCAGATTAACTTACACCTGACGTTCGCGGATGAGTTCCCGCTTTTCAGATGGTACTATAGCGGGAACATAGTTGGGGTGTATCGGTATCTAACACCGGATGTTAGTGCAGGCGATGTCTCTGGTCCACAGCTAGATTGGGTATAAAATTGTGTTAATGAATTTTAAATAAGTTTCATAGAAAAAGATTTACTTATGGCGTATATCGATGTGGCAGGCTTAATGGAGCCCGTGGCCTGGATATATGACACAACAGTGGGGGTATGTCAATGCGTTGGTGGCGGTGCGCTCAAGAGGGTTATTTGCTCATGAGTATGGGGTTGCTTTTTACCCGGGTGAGCGTGTAGTGCGGCAGCATACTCCTGGTTTAGGATTTAGGGTTTCGGCATGGCCTCTAGCGGCGATGAGGCGGCCGGGTATGTTATCTGCAGAGGAGCGGGCGTTGTTTCTGGCAGGCGTCTCGATTGATGGATTGTTGATGGAGGCTGAGTATGGGACATTTGCGCACCGCTATTTGATAAGGGAGATGAGGGGGGTACGTGGGCAGGTGATCTACGCAAGATATGCTGCCATTGGAGGAGATCCGATGTTTATTCGGGGGCAGCTTTATATTGCACTACAAGTCCCACATCAGCCTGTTCCTGCGCCCAACAAGAGAGCGAAGGGAATCACGGATTCGAACGATGAGGATCCGCATGGTGAGAGGGATGCGGGTCCACAGCAGGTGGAGGAAGATGATGAGGAGAGGTCCAAGGAGGTGCCATTGGGGGGAGGGAATGGTGGGACGCCGCCATTTGTGCTAGGTGGGGGAGTAGGGGAGGAGCCGGCTGTTGCGGTTTTGCTCGGACAAGGTAGGGCGACAAGGGGTGTAGGAGCCCAGTTGGGGGGCGAAGTCCGGTGTCAAGGCCACCTGTCAAACTGGTTATGTCGGGGAGGACACCCTAGTTGTCATCAGAGGCGATGATGTAGATGCTGGAGTCGGCGCAAACACCGGAGGGACGCGGGTCGGTGTCAGGGTCGTGACCCATGTTTGGGCCCGGAGATATGGATTGGGCCTAGCATGTATCTTTTTCGCCGTTGCTGCGTACACCTGTTGGGTCTCCAGGTGCCGGGTCAGTGGGTCTAAGGCCATACTCTTTATCTACCCCATCATCAGGTGCTACCCGTGGCATTGTGTTTTGGGAGGTGACAGATTTCACCACTCGTTTAGGGGCAGATACGGGCATAGGTCAGGTGCCGGCGGCTGAAACGGGTGACAAATAGAAAGGGAAAGAGGTGGCCCCTGAGTCGGAGCGGATAGAGGAGACAGATGAGGATACTCCCCCGGCGGGCGGGGCATCGACGTCCTACTCGATCCCTGAGTACCCACAAGATATCCCGTACATGGATTTTGATCGGCTGAAGCAGTACCAGATTCCCGACATTCCCCTGGATGATGAGCAGATGGGAGCCTTGGTACATGTTTTGGATGAGGAGGTATGATTTCACTCCATAAGTGTAAAAAGTTTGGTATAGATGCGATATTTATAGATAATAATAAATTACATGACTTGGTTTTGATAGATGGGCTTATTTCGGCTTCGAGAGGTGGCCGAGTTGCTGAGGAGCTACTTCAACACCTATGGGTTGCTGACTTCCGCAGCTCCTTTCCCCACAGAGTACATGGGGAGGTATGCTCGGCATTTGGCGGGCGATGTGACGGCTACTTATCACCCCTCGCGCTTGCGGTCCCGGTCTACAGTGCCGTCACAGTCCGTGCATGGCGGGCAGCAGTCGCACAGCTTCGGAGGGTCCAGCAGAGGGCGTTGGTGTGAGAATCCGCAAATGCGACCCCCGGGTCTCGTCCCCGTTCGTTGGGCGTCCTGAAACGTCGGAAAGGATCCCGTCGTTCCATTTGCTTGGAGTTTATGTTGATAATTCATATCGGGTGTCCCTCTATCCTGTTTCTAGGTACAAGAGGGTTCATTCAGAGTCGCCAGTACGTTTTACGAGAAAACGGACAAAAAGGGGTCGTGTAAGAGAAGAGGCTACAGATAAGCCTTTCTTTACACGTTTGTCTACGAAACCAGGATTCTATAGAGTTCGAGAACTATATTACGGTTTGGGAAGGTGTTAAGCACCCATTCCTCCCTTTCGGTCTCTAGTGGACTTATATGTTTATTTTATGTTGAAGAACTTGGATGCTTTTACTGATAGTCTACTACTTCTCGAATAAAAACCCTAATTTTTAGGGAAAACGGGAAAGGGTATGAAAAGCCTTTTGTGTTCCGAGATCCGATGTTTTTATTATTGAAAGATGTAAATACAAATGACAAAACCTTTTATTTTGAAAGAGTATCCCGTATTATTTCCTCAAATATTGACGGTTTTCTCGTGTTGTAATTTACTTTTGTAAAAGTTCGGATTTATATCGGGCTTGATTTAATGGAACTAGAACTCTTTGAGGAGAGTTATCAGACACGTCACAGTCTATAGAGAAGACAGGATATGTTGATTTTAATTCCTAGATGAGTCTTATCAATCCGGGTTTTGAAAGCAGAATTTTATCCGGATGATAACGTACTTATTCTTCTGATTTTGCAAATGGTTTTATCGGGGTCCCCCACAGATAACCTATTTTTCGAGCGCGTTAGAAACCTAACACAACCATGTTGCCACTTCGCTTACTAGGACGGGGATCGAGTGTCGAGAATATATTCGACTCTTCAGAAATAAGACGATAATCGAAAATGCTTGTTGCTATTTTCTGCACTGTTTTGGCAATTTTTCTTGCTGTTTTCAGCTCTAATCTTGCTCTAATGTTGCTGTCTAGAACCCATGGGGGTGCTGGCCTATTTATAGTGTCGAAAGGGCATATGTCGCGCGACATTCTACTTTAATGATGATTCTGACTCACTGCTAAGTCAGAAAGTGGTGTGGTGGGGTGTTTGTCGCGCGACATGTCCCTGGAGGGGGAGAATGTCGCGCGACATACTGCTTTAATGATGATTCTGACTCACTGCTGAGTCAGAAAGTGGAGGGGTGGGGTGTTTGTCGCGCGACATGTCCCTGGAGGGGGAGAATGTCGCGCGACATACTGCTTTAATGATGATTCTGTCTCACTGCTGAGTCAGAAAGTGGAGTGGTGGGGTGATTGTCGCGCGACATCTCCCTGGAGGGGGAGAATGTCGCGCGACATACTGGACTGTCGCGCGACATTTCACTTTAAAATATCTTTGTTTGGCCAACAAACCCTTTCGGGGCAGTTCTGGGTGTTCGGGTGAGTTCCGGACTCAAAAACAGTACTTTCGAAGTTCGTTAGGGTTCTTGCGGGGGTCACAGATCGGGGTGTCTACAGACCCTCTCGACTCAAGCTCCTTGCTTGCAAGGAATTGAGGCGACTAGAAGAGACCGTGATCGATGGCTCCCGCAAGAACTCTAAATAAGTGTGTGTATAAAAAAGTGTTCGTGAATGCCTCCGGAGAGGGATTTTGTTACCTCATTGCCTCTTTCGAGGGCTTTGATTTGCTCCACTCGTCTCAGATGGAAAATACTACCATTGCTCCTTTAGCCTCAGATGGGAGGACTACCATTGCGCCTCAAGTGGGAGGACTACCATTGCTCCACTGTGCCTCTTTGGGAGGGCTTTTGATCTGTAAAAGAAAGAAAAAGAAAAAAGGAAACAAATTGCCTCCGGAGAGGGCTTGTGCCTGTGTTAAGGACTTGATGACCGGTTTGCCTCTAAAAAGGGCTTATGTGAATGGTTTGCCTCCGGAGAGGGCTTTTGCCTGTAAGAAGGACTTTGTGGATGATGTTTTGCCTGTAGAAAGGGCTTATGTGAATGGTTTGTCTCCGGAGAGGGCTTCGCCTCAGGTGGGAGGACTACCATATGCGCCTCAGGTGGGAGGACTACCACTGATCGGTTTGCCTGTAAAAAGGGCCTATGTGAATGGATTGCCTCCAGGGAGGGCTTGTGCCTATAGAAAGGACTTGTGGATGATGTTTTGCCTGTACAAACGGCTTATGTGAATGGATTGCCTCCGGAGAGGGCTTCGCCTCAGGTGGGAGGACTACCATCTGCGCTTAAGGTGGGAGGACTACCAATTACCGGTTTGCCTGTAAAAAGGGCTTATGTGAATGGATTGCCTCCGGGGAGAGGCTTGTGCCTGTAGAAAGGACTTGTGGATGATGTTTTTTTTCTGTACAAAGGGCTTATGTGAATGGATTGCCTCCGGAGAGGGCTTCGCCTCAGGTGGGAGGACTACCATCTGCACCTCAGGTGGGAGGACTACCATTTGCGACTCAGGTGGGAGGACTACCATTGCTCCACTGTGCCTCCTCGTGAGGGCTTTTGATCTGTAAAAGAAAGAAAAAGAAAAAAGGAAACAAATTGCCTCCGGAGAGGGCTTGTGCCTGTGTTAAGGACTTGATGACCGGTTTGCCTGTAAAAAGGGCTTATGTGAATGGATTGCCTCCGGGGAGGGCTTGTGTCTGTAGAAAGGACTTGTGGATGATGTTTTGCCTGTACAAAGGGCTTATGTGAATGGATTGCCTCCGGAGAGGGCTTCGCCTCAGGTGGGAGGACTACCATCTGCGCCTCAGGTGGGAGGACTACCATTGCTCCACTGTGCCTCCTCGTGAGGGCTTTTGATCTGTAAAAGAAAGAAAGAGAAAAAGAAAACAAATTGCCTCCGGAGAGGACTTGTGCCTGTGGAAAGGACTTGATGACCGGTTTGCCTGTAAAAAGGGCTTATGTGAATGGATTGCCTCCGGGGAGGGCTTGTGCCTGTAGAAAGGACTTGTGGATGATGTTTTGCCTGTACAAAGGGCTTATGTGAATGGATTGCCTCCGGAGAGGGCTTCGGATTTTTGACTATCTCTCTCTTCGATTGCTAGAGTGAGAGAGGGAAATTTCTGATGAGGGTGGAAAGAGCTCCTCAAGGTCTAATCTTTACCCGGGTGCCTTTCTGAAGTTTTACTCTCATTTTTCTCTTGACTGAAAATACTTTTCTCGGAAAGCAGTTTTCGAATTTTTCTTGCTCTTCACCGAGTGATGATTCGAGGTTTTTTCCAAACCATCTCTTCTGTATCGTGCTGAAAAGAAAATTTGTTTGAAAGTTCAATCTCTGATCTCTGTTATCTTCTTAGTTTTCTCTTTTGGTGGGCCCACATCGTATTCTGTTTTTTGATGCCCTTATTTCTCCCTCTTTTGGGAAAGACTTTTCCTGGCCTTTTCTGTTTTGACCAGGAGTCTTTTCATCCCTTTGGCGTGATCAGGAGCCTTACTCACCCAAGACGAAGCCCTGAGCCGGTTTGGCCTAGCTGTCACTCTTGGTGTGGCTCTCCCTGTCACTTTTATTTCTGTTTCTCTCACTCGCTTTCGGGCGCTCATGCGGGTTCTTTCTCTTTTCTACTCTTTCAATTTTTTCTATTCCCGTCTTATTCTGATATCTTGCTTTCTCTCATCGATGATCTTGTTCCTTCTTGGGAGATCAGAGATTACTTTGTTTGTGCTTCATTCTCGCATTTTCCGGAGAGATGATTTCGAAATCTTTCCTTGATTTTTCATCATTGGGGTGCGGTTTTCAGAAAGGTTTTCGAAAATTGTTCCTTCGAAGCATCCCTGCAGGAGATAAAATGAGACAAAGGTCAAAAAAATCAGGGGAGGGAGGGGAATGTCGCGCGACACCTCGGGGAGAGGGCCCTTTGTCGTGCGACAAAGAGGCCATATGTCGCGCGACATTCTCATCCCCTATATATGTCTCTTGCTGAGCTCATCCCAGCTCATTCTTCTCTTTCCCTTTCTCTCTCTAGCTTCTCCTTCTCTCTCTAGCTTTCTTCGTACGTGCGAAAGCCCTGTTGCTTTTCCGATTTTTCCGGCTTTCTCGTTTATTTCACTCATATATATACAGATGGATTCTCCACAGCCTGATAGATTGGAGGGTGACCAGGAGGAGGTTACTTTCACCAACGCCCAGGGCGTCCTTCGGTGCAATCCTCATCACGATGACTGGGAGGACTTGGATTGGTATGCCGAGGATGGGGTAGACCGCGGTCGGGCGGTGGAATACTGTGATGCCCCGAATCCCGTTCTGAGATTTTCACCTCCGGGACCCGGTTAATCACGGATGCCGTGCGCGACGGCGGGTTTAAAATATAAAATTCATGACTTTTAAAAACTTTTCCACAATAAAATGTCCAGTTTTACAAATGCTCGATATGTGGAGTTTACTTAAATAAAAACCAAACCTGTAAGGTTTACAAAGTGCATTCACACAAACACAATCATAACCAACTCCACATATATATAAAAACCGTTTATACATATCCATAGTCCATTATCCAAATAATTGTAAAGTCCATACATAAATAGAAAGAGTTTAATACAACCAATGATTATATACAACCGAGTCCTTAGTTCAAGGACTATAAAAGATATAGGACATCAGAGACTAATAGACTCGTAAACCACGCGCCAATCCCCGATGCTTGACCTGCAAAACTGTTTAGAAGACGGGGTGAGCCAAATCCGGGCTCAGTGGGAACTATATAGGTTTTATATAGAAAATAATTGTTTTACGTTAATGCAGCAGTTTGAAAACCATGCAGTGCAATGCAACTCACACACCCATGTGTGCAAAACCCACTAGGAATCCCATCCTAGTCACCAGGAAGCTGACTATCCAATCAACCTATCCCATCTGTAGACCTCCCATGGAATACCCTGAGCCAATTCTCACATTACTAGGGAATCGAGGATATAAACCTACTTAATACGTTCTCAAGTGTAACTCATGGCCATACTATTCTATCCGGTACCTATACCGTATGTTGTGACAGTTGGCCAAGTATCTATCATTTTCTCTTTAGTTATAGTACGTTATGAATTCCATACTTGGCCACCTACAAGGCCTTATCTCTACTTCGTTCTCACAACCAAGCCACGTACTCACACTTGTATACCAGGTTTCTATGGCCATTAGCTATCAATGCTTTTCACTTTATCTGTTAATACATTATGATTGGCCCACGCTTTCCTGTGTATATTATGTTCCTTTACGATAGTGTCTATATCACTGTTCTTACTAGAGGCACACTCGCTCGAGGCAACAGATAATCAACCATGCCATACAAGATATGACACAATACAATAATAATGATAATATAAACAATTCATATCCACAACACAACAATCCGTATCATATCTCCAGTATAGTGCCTCAGTTTCACCCCGTGGTCTGACCAGGCCTAGAACAGAGAATCCAGCGAGTCCCGAAGGATCCCAAGCTCTTGTCCATGTCTCCTCCAGGTGGGGTGTGGTTTAGGGACTTAGTTCTCCAAGTAGGTCATTCGAAGATAACCCACGCGACGGTCACTTTCCCGGGGACAACACCCCGAATAGTTAACGAGGAGAACACCTCATACAAACCACATCGACACTCTAGAGAAACTACACCAGGCGATACCCTAGTGGGTGATGACCATTAGTAGCCCAACTACTTCCCGGGGACTCACAATTTGGAAAGTAGTGGCACACGGGACCTGCTCCGCTTGCCAGGGAAACTCATCTAACCAAGGACACAGAGTCCAGTTGGAAGGCAAGATACATAGAGTGGGCTCTCCTTTGTGGACACACACAACCACCGGCGGAGTCACCGACTTCATTTTCCCCGTGCACGGTTTATGGCCTTTTCACCAATGGGCGGCAATAGGCGGCCCTCCTTCGAGTCACGGGGAGCTACCCGGTGCTCGGTATATCATCATATCCAGCCCATATGTGTGATCACAGTAACATACATCACATTCATTCATTTCCCACAATGAATGTCATCATCATCATCAATCATACATCACACATATGGCTAAGCATCACATATATAATCATACAAGTGCCCACTCATCCATTTATCATCATTGACATCATCGTCAATCATTTCTACAAGAGTATTCATTACTCGTATACTTCATACGTTTATCGTCACATGATCATTCTCATAATAAGGCCAATTGGTTTGGTAATCGCGTTATACACCTCATCATGTGATACGTGTATTCAACTAAGGTCGTATGTGTTCCATAATGATTCACTAGCTATATCATTAAGCCAAGTATTCATTATTAACCTCATATGTCTCATTACATGTTTTATGATGATACTCACGTCATCCTTTTCATTAATCCAATTATCCGAGACTTTACCATTTAATCAATAATTCTCATTATACGGCCGATTGATCCATTATCAATATATATATGTATATATTACATATCATCATGTGTTATAAGCATCCTATGATATTTCTCAAGCCACGTTGTCGAGCTAAGCCTTAACTAGTATGGGTCTCGCTTAATGGAAGTTTCATGACAACACAACCTTGCCTTACTTAAACCACAACGATCCATAAGCCACCAAACCAGGTAATAACATTTCTAAGGTGTATCGGGTTTGTATACCCTCGCTTGTACTAACCAAAGCCCCTACAAAGCGCAAGACACAACGTTTGTTACTCTTCGTTACGCCCTAACGGGTTCTAGGTTCAACACACCTGAATAGTGTTCAACACTTTCAACTATATATGTATACATGCATCTCTATTCCATGTCATCCACAATCAACCATAAATCAAGCACAAATCCCGAAATTCTCTCAAGCCTAGTTCATTTCCTTAGCGACAGTGAGGATACGGAGTGTAGGTGAGAGAACAAGGCTCACAACATGGTGATAAGTGATGATACATGATATCTAAGAGATAATCTATTCATATGCATCATTAATCTAAGTTTCACTTCACCCAAACCCCATGAGATGCAAGCAACATGTAGTTGTGAAGAAAATCCCCAATTTGAGTTTAAAACTCTAATTAAACGAGTAATAAATGGAAATCAAGGGTTTAGTACTAGTGTCCCCACCTTAGAGAAGCAATACCCAGGAGTTGAGGAAGCGTAGAAGCTATCTCGCCGAAACCCTAGCTCCAATACGAGCTCCAATGGAGGAAGAAGGCGAGAAAGATGATGAATAGCGAAGAATGAAGCAATTCGGCACTCCAATCTTGTAGGAGGAAGAAGAGATGACAAGAATCTCCCTCTCTCTCTCTCTCTAGAACTCTCTAGAGAGTGGTGGAAGCGTTTATCTCGAAAATGACGAGTGTTGGGTGATAAATGGGTCAAAAGCGGGTTAAAAACGCTCAAAACCGACTTACTGGTGAACCATGATCGATCATGGGTCCCCCATGATCGATCATGAACCCTTCTGGAGTTCCTCTGGAGTACCATGATCGATCATGGCCTTCCATGATCGATCATGGAAGTCACTGCATCAGCAAATGACTTTCTGAGCCCAAAAAGGACCTCGAAACGGCTGAATCTCGACTCGGCCCAAACACGAAAGTTGTAGAGGGAAAAGAAATGAAGACATGGCCAAAAATGGAGAGTCGTTTGGACATCAGATGAAGAAGTTATGGCCTCTCAAAGTTGGCCAGAAATCTACAAATCGCGAAAAGTCGAAACATGCGATTTACGCTCTGGTTTCAACCCGAACCACTCGAATAACGTAATTATCACTCCCTCAAACTAAATATAACTAACATGACATACTAGAACTATCCGATCAAGTACGAAGGGCACGGATCCCAATGCTTGCTCTCTGACGGAGATTAAGCCATACCGGGCTTAAGAGAAGGTCAACGCGGAAAAAAAAGAACATGGGGTATTACATCTACCGAGATGCTACCCGGGCTGCTCCAGTCCCGGATATTCCATGGCTTTTGATGGAGCCTGCTTCCCACGAGATTCGTCGACGATCTCTGGTATGTCTTCTTGAAATTCTATCTTCTTTTGATTTATTTCTGCCGTTTCCTGCACGTATTTTAAACAATTCATATTTAGTATACATGTCTGCCTAAGAATAGCGTCCGATTTTGTGAGTCCGTACTTTTACTTGTGATACCCTTTAGGTTTTTAGAAAATTACATAATACACCCCCATAATCCTATAACTCTCATAATTACACCAAAGTACCCTCAGGTTTGAAAAAATTACATAATTTACCCCTATAACTCCATATCTCTCATAATTACACCAACGTACCCTCAGGTTTGGAAAATTACATAATTTTACCCTATAACTCCATATCTGCCGTTTCCAGCATGTATTTTAAACAATGTTAGTATGCATGTCTGCCTAGAAATAACGTCCGATTTAGTGAACTCATACTTTTTACTTGTGATACCTCTTAGGTTTTGGGAAATTTCATAATGTACCCTTATAACTCTATAACTCTCATAATTATCCCAAAATACCCTCAGGTTTTAGAAAATTACATATTTTTACCCTATAACCCTATAACTCTCATAATTACACCAAAATACCCTCAAGTTTTGGAAAATTACATAAATTTACCCTAATAACCCTATATCTCTCATAATTACACCAATGTACCCTCAGGTTTGGAAAATTACATAATTTTACCCTATAACTCCATATCTCTCATAATTACACCAAAGTACCCTCAGGTTTGGAAAATTACATAATTTATCCCTATAACCCCATATCTCTCATAATTACACCAAAGTACCCTCAGGTTTGGAAAATTACATAATTTATCCCTATAACCCCATATCTCTCATAATTACACCAAAGTACCCTCAGGTTTGGAAAATTACATAATTTATCCCTATAACCCCATATCTCTCATAATTACACCAAAGTACCCTCAGGTTTGGAAAATTACATAATTTATCCCTATAACCCCATATCTCTCATAATTACACCAAAGTACCCTCAGGTTTGGAAAATTACATAATTTTACCCTATAACTCCATATTCTCATAATTATACCAAAGTACCCTCAGGTTTGGAAAATTACATAATTTTATCCTATAACTCCATATATCTCATAATTACACCAAAGTACCCTCAGTTTTGGAAAATTACATAATTTTACCCTATAACCCTATATATCTCATAATTACACCAAAGTATCCTCAGGTTTGTAAAATTACATAATTTTATCCTATAACTCTATATCTCTCATAATTACACCAAAGTACCCTCAGGTTTGTAAAATTACATAATTTTATCCTATAACTCTATATCTCTCATAATTACACCAAAGTACCCTCAGGTTTAGAAAATTACATAATTTTACCCTATAACTCTATATCTCTCATAATTACACCAAAGTACCCTTAGTTTTGGAAAATTATATAATTTTACCCTATAACTCTATATCTCTTATATATATACATATCTCCTTTGTCTGTAGTGGGTTGGCCAAGGTTGGGGTTCTCCCAACACCATATCTTTGGAGTGGCGACGGGCAACGACCCCTGTCCAGGAGTTGCTCCTGGCGACTCCATTTGGTTCTCTCTTTGACGCCCTCCCGGAGCGGGTATCCAGGGCGACAGTTCTGGTGTCCGCACTTGCCTCCCACTGGTGGGATACTACTCATACCTTTCATTGGATCGAGTTGGGGTGAGATGACGATGACCCCCTCGACCTTTTTGCCTTGACTGGGATTCCTTCAGGGGGGATCTCTATCCGGATTGATGTCCCTTTGCGTCTGACGGCAGAGGGCATCGTCAGCGCACTTGGATGGTTCCGAGAGAGACGGAGTTCCGGTGATACTATTCCTCGCGGTGTTTTGGTTACGCGGCTAGCCACAGATAGAGCTCGGCTAGCTGCTTCGGGTGTTCCATTGACCCGTCAGGAGGCGCGTCAGTATGCTCATGTCCTTCTTTTATTGACGCTTCATGATCTGTTTGAGGCTCGTGGAGGGGACACGGCCCATCTCTGGTGGCTGCCTTATCTTCGGGACTTTAGCATCATGTTCGATTATGATTGGGGAGGATTAATTCTCGCTGTCCTGTATGACGCCATGGACCAGGTCTCTCGCCATTTAGCCCTGAACCTCAAAGGCTTCTCTTTGCTATGGGAGGTACTTACTTTTGTCCCTTTATCTTTGCTTGAGTCCTTTAGAAATTACCTGTTTGATAATTTGCTGAAATCCTTTATATTTCTCTTTCAGAGTTGGTTCGTGGCATATACACGTCTGGGCCTGGCCCAGGTGGATCTCCTCATTGAGAACGAGGATCAGTTTCCCCTTCTCCGCCGATTCATCGCGGGGAACTATAGGGCTCCTTATGTATACCTGATTCGGGAGACCGGAGCTGCTGCTGTCCACGACCTGTTGGAGGAGCAGGTAAATATCTTAGCATTTTTTCCAATAAATAGTAAAATAAAATATGAATTACTAAAATAAAATCTTATTCTCTTTTCAGATTGAGTGGGCCCCTTGGGGTGATCTGGGTCCCCATTTTGGATATGGCCATGCTTTGGCTGCCTCGAGGACCAGGCGGTTTATCAGAGACGAGTACGGCCTTCACTTCTACTTGGGCGAGAGAGTTATTCGTCAGCATTCGCTTGCCCAGTGGCCTCGGATTCCTTTATTCCCGCCGGTTCTGATGAGGCGGACATGTGAGATTGACTCGGTGACAGTACAGTCCCTTGTAGGTGGGCTCGGCTTTCAGAGGTTTATTGAGGAGGGGGATTATGCCGTCTTTGCTGCCCGCTATCTGATGAGGGAGCCGAAGGGGACTCGGGGACGGGTCTTCTACGAGAGGTAACGGGCGTTGGGAGGTGATCCCAACTACATACGAGGACAGACTCATTTATCTAGGACGGTCCCAGGTTTTTTACCACATATCCTTGACCAGAGGGACAACATTCTGGATTCTGATGATGATGACCCTGATGGAGAGAGGGGCATCCCCGCTAGTGCTGAGGGAAGTGGTGATAGACCCGAGGGTGCTGATGATAGGCCCGAGGGTGCTGAGGGAGGTGGGACGGCGGCGGTTCCAGAGCAGTCGTCTCCGACTGTACCGACAGAGGGACAGCATACCGAGAGAGAGGTGATTTATCTGAGCGGTCCTGGGAGCCTGCAGACCTTGGATTTGGTTACGAGCATTTTGGGCGGACTCCTTCTACTGCTGCTGCTACTTCTAGTGGGGTCCCACCCCTGAGGGAGACGGCTGTTGTGGACCCTCCTGGTGTTTGTACCTTCGCCATACTGACTCCTCTTTCGTCTGCTTCCATGGGTCCTCCAGTCAAATCCACAGGTCCTGGTGGCTCATCTTCTCGTCCTCCTTTGTTCCCTATTGGTGAGGAGGGTGGGTCTATTTCTGCTGTCAGGCCGACGGGTTCATCCATTCATGCGGTAGATCTGCCAATACTTCCTCGAGACATCTCCTATGTCGGTGCCGGTCTACGTCAGTATACAGTGCCCGAGTATCCTCTTCCGGAGGATACTTTTAACTACTTGGGTCGCCGTCCTGATGATGAGGTACGTGTTTTTTCTTCCCTCCATATCTCTTCATATCCATGCTTATTTATTTTAACTGTGTTGATTCTTCTTTCTTTCCTTTTCAGAGGGTGAGCATGCATGTGGCGGACTTGAGAGCTTGGCATTCCCAGTACCTCTACAGCTGGAACCTGCTCCAGTTCGTTGGTTGAGACCCCATGTCATACATGCGTGACTACCAGAGGGCGATTGACGTCTCCTTGCGGGCAGATGACCCTCTATCTTCCTCTCGTGCTCGGACGGAGTCTCAGAGGAGCAGTAGTCGGACCTCTAGGCGATCTCGATCTTCAGTGATTCGCCCCACGGCACCGGTCCAGTCGACGGGACCTTCTCAGGCAGCAGCTCCTTCTACTCAGGGCGTTCCAGAGGTCGACCATACTCCCGAGGAGGGTTCGGGTGATAGTGGGAGTATGTCCAAACGCTCCCGATTATATTAGCTTTCTTTCCCTGCATTTAGTTAGTCCTGAAATATGTAGATTTATTCTT
>JAKCWG010000706.1:0-140492 GCA_021464415.1 Lonicera japonica
TCATTTAGGGCAAAAAGGGAGTCGAGAACGTGGTGGCCAATCATCTGCCTCCACTATCTTTTACTAACAACATCGAAGAAAGCCCGATCCAAGATTCGTTCCAGATGAGCAATTGTTGACAATCTCGACACTCCCATGGTATGCAGACATTGTAAACTATCTTGTAACTGACAAGATACCAAAATCATGGGGCGCACAAGATAGAAAGAAGTTCCTGAGTGAAGTGAGGCGATTCTACTGGGATGAACCGTACCTATTCAAATATTGTGCGGATCAAATTATCCGAAGGTGCATCCCAGATCAAGAAGTGGAGAGAGTTCTGTCTTTCTATCATTCTGAAGCTTGCGGGGGACACTTCTCGTCAAAGAAGACAACCGCTAAGATTTTGCAAAGCGGACTGTACTGGCCTTCGCTTTTTAAGGACGCACAACGTTTTTGCAAGGCATGTCAAAGATGCCAGATGCTTGGAGGGATCTCTAAGAGGAACATGATGCCACTCAATACAATCCTGATGATTGAAATCTTCGATTGCTGGGGCATCGACTTCATGGGACCATTCCCATCCTCCTACGGTAACCTTTACATTTTAGTTGCTGTAGACTACGTTTCAAAGTGGGTGGAAGCCCAAGCGTGCAAGAAAAATGATCACAAAGTGGTGATCCGATTCTTGAAAGAACACATTCTTGCACGCTTTGGCACTCCTAAGGCAATAATAAGCGATGGCAGTACTCACTTTTGCAATAGACCATTTCAATCATTAATGCAAAAGTATGGTGTAAACACAAAGTATCGCTCGCTTATCACCCTCAGACTAACGGTCAAGCCGAGCTGGCAAATAGGGAGATCAAAAGATTTTAGAGAAAACGGTAAATCCAAACCGCAAGGATTGGTCGTTAAAACTGATCGATGCACTTTGGGCTTACCGTACTGCATACAAAACAACTCTAGATATGTCTCCCTATCGCATGGTGTAGGGAAAACCATGTCATTTGCCAGTAGAGTTGGAACACAAATCATACTGGGCAACTAAGATGGTTAACTGTGATTTCAAAAAAGCCGGGCTTGACCGTAAGTTGCAAATAGATGAAATCGAGGAATTGAGAAGAGATGCATATGATAATGCGAAGATAAGCGGGAACGTGCCAAAATTTTTCATGATAAATCTATTTTAAGGAAAGAATTCAAACTTAGGCACAAAGTTCTTGTTTATGATACTCGTCTGCATCTCTTCCCGGGAAAATTGAAGTCTCGTTGGACCGGCCCATACATTGTCCGTCATGTATTTTCTTTTGGGGCTGTGAATGTCGAGGATCCCAAAATTGGCTATGTTTTCAAGGTGAATGGACAACGTCTAAAGCCATTTTTGGAATTCCCAATTCAAGAGGAGTCCACCCCTCTCGAAGACCCAACTTATGCCTAACAAGGATAGCTCGATTTTGTAAATAATGTTTTTTGTAGTATTTTTGAGTTTCAAGAATTTGTTACGGAAGTTCAGGCGAAATCGGATCTAAACGGACCAAGTTGGGTGGAGTGGAAAGGTGTTTCAAGTGAAGAAATTTCATGGGAGAATCTTTGTTGAAGGCATGATCGATCATGGTTATACTCATGATCGATCATGGAATCAAAACAGAAGAGGCAGTGCACTTCCATGATCGATCATGGGCAAAGCCATGATCGATCATGGTAAACTTTTTCAGCGGCAGTACACTCCCATGATCAATCATGGTCCCATTTAAAACAGAGTAGCCGTTTTATTCATCCTCAAATCGTGCCCCATCTTCTTCTTAACCCCCATTTCTCTCCATCTCCCTTCTTCAAACCTTCAACCATCATCAAATCATACCCTCCCCTAGCCTTTTCACCTCCATAATCATCCAATTTCAACCCCAAATCCCACACCCATCTAAGAATCAACCACTTTCTCTCTCTTAAGCCCCCCTAATTTCGAGCCCTAGTCCCCCAAATTTCGAAGTTTCTCTCTATTTCTCCCTTCTCCCCACATCAATGGCTGCCATTGCTCCAGTTAACAAGCCAGAAGAGCTTCAAACCGCAAGGGGTGGGTATCGCGGGTTCCGTAGCCGTCAGGAGTACGATTGGTGGAACTATGCTTTTAGGAACCTGGCTGTGATGATCGAGAGACCCGTGATTATTGGTGCCTTAGACGATTTCCAGCAGATGGGAACATTCGAGAGACACGAGGGGTGGGTGCAATATTTGCGACAAACAGGTAACCAATGCAATCTCACTCTATGTCGTGAATTTGTTGCAAGCTTGGTGCGTGTGCCCAATGCTGCCTATTCCTATGTTGCCCACGTGCGTGGGAGAACTGTACCTTTCAACCTCGAGGTTGTTAGCAGAGTCACAGGGATTCCGGCATTGTCGGATGGTGGTTATGACCTCCCTCATTCAGCCCGTATTGTATACCCCACCGATGACGAGTTGGCCACATTTTTGGCCGGTCGTCCAATGACTTGGATTGGCACTCAATTTGATAGGAACAATTTGGCTGAGCATTTTAGAACCCTGTGGCTCGTTGTCTCCAATGCGATAGACCCCACCTCGCACATTCAACACTTGTACCCCTATGATGCCTATGTTCTATACGTCATTGCTCGAAATAGGCCGCGTTGTTTGGTTCGCTACATAATGCGAAAAATCAAGAAAGTCTATGACACGGTGGCCCATAATGAAACGATCAAATTTGGTGTGCTTCTGACCCGCATTTGCTTGGAAGCGGGTGTCCAAGAAAGGGACGCCGATGTCAGAAAGATTCAGCGTGCCCCGATAAATAGGTCCCACCAAGCTAGAGCCGCCGCCAACTGAGAAACAGGCCAAGTTCTTCGGCCGCACCTCCTCCAGTTGAGTTCGAGGAAGAAGCACAGAAGAGGCAGGAACCGACGCTCCGGTCCTTCGAGGAGAAGAAGAAGAACAAGTACGGGGCCTGTGGACGATAATATGGAGTTCTTGAGAGAACAATTTGAGCAAATGAATGCCACAATGCACGCGGGGTTTGATGCTCTCAACACTAGGGTGGACGATATGCTGGTCCGCCAAGATCATATGGAGGCAGAGATTGCCTCTAGAGGTGGAAGTTCATATGGCGGCTCAACAGGATTTCATACGCCGTCAATTCGAGGAGTTCTACAGTCGATTCCCACCACTCCCACCTCCCGAAAATTGATGATATGATAGCCTGAAAACTCTTTAATTAGTTATATTTATGCTTAGTTTTATGTTATTTCTTTTGGGTTGTATTAGATTTTAGACTTGATGTTAACGTTAGAACTCGGTTTTAATGGTTGAATGTTATGGTTTTTGTTTTTGAATTCTAATTCTAACCCGTTTTGTGTTTAGTTGTTGTTTATCTCTTATTTTTGTCTCATGGAAAGCAAAGCCAAAGTAGCCCTTCCCTGCATTGTATTGTTCTCTTTCCGTTGAGGACAATGTTTGTTTCAAGTTGAGGGGGGGATGTGATTATTTTGTTTTGGCTTGCTATTGTCTATTTCCATGAGTAGAAGAGATGTGTTTCAAATTTTTTTTGAGAAGTTTGAAAATTGATGATTGATTGAGTTGTTGTTCAAATGAAGACTATTGTTTCATTAGCTTTTGGCATGAATTCTTTGATCTAGATAGGAATTTGAATGATAATCTAAATTGCCTTGCTCCACTTAGTCTCATATCCCGTTATATTCTCCTGTTCCACATGCTAGATTGCTTCGGTTGTTTCCAATTCGGTAATAACACTTAGATTTATTTTCATTGAGAGAAGAGAAATTTTTGTCCAAAAATGATGGAAGCTCTTTCAAAAAGATCCTCCAATGAGAGGACAAAAGCATAGCACTTTGATAACCTAGATGACTTTTATCCTAATATTGACTTAAAGCTTCACTTGACTAAATCTTAAGTCTCTTTGTCTAATATTATGGATGGGTATAGGTTACCATATGGGAAAGGGTGAATAGCTTCCTTTGAGCTCCAATGAATGAGCAGTATTTTAAGAAATTTCATAAGTGAGACCGCTGCCCCCCATAGAGATGAAAACCGCCCTGATCTAATTTAGCAAAATTTCCAAGAAAAGATAAAGAAAGTGCTTAGAATTGACAAATCTCGAAGCTTTTGTTTTTGAAAAAGTTCTCTCTTCCTTCTCGAATGACTATGACTCTTTGTGTTTATATCGAATTGTTTGAATCGAAGTCTAGTATGTGAGTATTGGAGAATATGGAATTGTGTTCTAAAGGAGATAGGCGAATTAGATGATCATTCAAAAATCCATCATTCTGGAAAATTGAGAGTAATGCCTCTTGCTTTGCAAATTGAAACTTGAATCTTCATTCTCATCGTTCATCATGATCAAACTTCTGATGTTTGTAGGTATCATTTCTGAAAACCTTCACGAGATGCAACTCGTCTTCTTTGGGAACTTAGAAGTTAACAATTTTTTGTGTATATTATTCTGTTTGTAATTATATATTTTTGTCTTGCTAAGGGACTAGCAAGAGATAAGTTGAGGGGAGTTGATAAATGCATAATATTGTCATGATTAAACTCTTTCCAGGAGTCGCTTGACGCGTTTGTTGCTTTAACTCTGCTCAATTGTCCACTTATCTCGAAATTAGTGCCTTGGCGAGTGTTGTATCTAACATTGCCCAAGTTAGTGTATATTTTGTAGTATGCCATGTTTTTGTAGGATTGGAATGCAATAGCATTGCATGAGGTGATCAAGAGCAAGCTTAGATAGCTTGCAAATGTGCTGAGTGAAAAGTTCTAGACCCATGATCGATCATGGGCAAAGCCATTATCAATCATGGCTTGCAAAATTCTGGCAGAAGACTTCCATGATCGATCATGGGCAAGGCCATGATCGATCATGGCCTCGCGAGTGCAGCAACTCCCTTTTGCTTTTAGCCTTATTTTGGGGAAGCTTGTTCCTAGATATTTTCCCTTGGATTGTTTATTAATTTAAGTACACGCTTAGCTAGCTTTTAGTCTAGGGGATCAAGGGATATAGATTATTATTAGATTTATCTAGTTTTTTTAGACTTAGAAGTTCTAGAGAGAAGGGAGAGCTCATTGTGGTGTTGTTCTTCATTTTCTCTTGTAAGTATTTAATTTGTAAGAATGATTTCTTCATCAATAGTATTTGTTCTTCCATTTACTATGGAGTAGTCTTTTACTAAGGTTACGGATGTGAATCGCGATATAATTTTCGGTGATTTATGGCTCAATCCATGTTTAAAGTTTGATAAATGTTTGTGAATCCTTTGCTTCATCATTTCTTCCATTATTTCAAGCTTTCTAGGTATTTTCGTTTTAAGTTAAGACTTTATATGCCTTGTATATTTAGTTCTTGATTGTTAATGAATGTACAACATTTTTACATGGTTCTAGAAAGCTTGTAGTCTCTTTCCCCCATCCATGGAGTTTTTCCCTCTTCGTAGTTTTTATGAAAAGTTCTTAAAACCCCATAGATGGATTATAAATTTGTTTAGCTTATCCTTGATTCATTTATTGATATATTGAGTGCTTCTTACACTATATGTGATACTTAGACTCTTTATTTTCTACATAAGTGATAAATGATGAGATGACAAATTTATCCATAAACTTCATTCCATTTCAGTTAGGATTCTTTCTAATTTTCACTCTTTAAATCATGAGATTACATACACTTGCTTTATGTTAAATCTTTTTATGATGAGTTTGTCATATCTATCTCGGATTAGTTTCATCGGGAATGGGTTGCCTTGCTTCACACCCGTAGCTAAGAGGTAGGAATGATAACCTCATATTTGGTGGAATATCGTTTGTCTCTTTCTTGATATAGCTTCAATCCGAGAATGAGTCGCCTAGCGTCGCACCCTTTGCTATTGAGAGATACACCAACATTCCCCATATCTCGAGAAACCTTGTGTTGAAATCTTTGTATGAGCTAGTGATCACCGTCTCTTAAATCGTAACCAACCTCCACCTACCTTAGTGCATTCTTATTAATTTTCACAACCTATTTACATTTACGTTGTTTTACAACCAATCCAACTTACAAAAATCAGAAACCCTTTAATCCGTAATCCATTCCATTCCTTTTCACTTATCCCTGTGGTTCGACACTCGGACTTCCGAGACTATATTACAACTTGACGTGCCTGCACTTGGGCTATATCAAAGCGCGTTATTTAAGTTGCGTCATACGTTATCAAGTTTTACACAAATATTTAGAAAAGCACCTTTGGATCATATATATTTTTAGACTTCAAGTGTTGTTTATAAGTAGGTTGACATATAAGATTTACACTTTAATTTTTACACAATTATTAGGGATGCTCTTAGATTTATCTATTAGATAATAGTAATATGGAGGACGTAAATGTATTTATTAACTTTAAGATGGGTTATTGAGGGTGTTTATTACATATAAGATGGTTTTGATTTGAAATGGGTTACTTGTATCTCTTTTAAGAAAATGCTTCTTGATTATCCTTTTACATTTATTTGTATGTACAACCATTCTATTTATATAAATCATCCCGTACTTAGCTTCTTTTTTCACAAAATCCTTTTAATTTGTTCCTGATAAAAGCTCTGGTCAATTGCTCCTTCGTGTTTGATCGGTCATTCTCTTTCTCAATATTTCTATATTTTCTCTATGTAAGGTTTTTGATAATTTGAAGAATTTTGATGGGTGTAGACCATGTTGCAAAAGTTTTAAATATGCGTGCCCTTTAAGACATAGACATGCATGTTTTTATATTATTTGTTTTGGCTTCCTATATTAAAAATCTATTATCTTTCTTGGCATTAAAATTAGTTCACAACTTTTTATGGAAAATTTTTCTTTTCATAATGTTATTATTTTTACATATTTTCTCTTTTCTTCACCAATTTGAAGAATGAATATATTAACTTATTTGCCCATATGCACTTCAGAGTTATCTTCTACAAGAAAAAAAATTTCATTTCAAAATGAATACAAAATTTTATATAATAGAATAAAATGTCTACATTTTATCCTATTAGAAATAAATTATAATGTGCCCGTGTTGCATACTTGTTTTCGATTGTTTTCGGTAAAATTAGCCATGTTAAAAATGCAGCAGTTATGTTTGTTGGGATAAGCGTCAAAGTATAATAATTCTAGATGGATATAAAAAATTGACATAAAAATTGGCATATTCAATGTGGCCACCATGTATTGGTTAAAAGAATCATATCATATACTATTCTAACAAATTAGTGATTAACACATTGATATGTCAATTTTTTATGTTAGACTTTATGTCCGTGTAGTATGTTACTTTTAAATAAGTCATTTGATAGGATATTGACTAACAATAAGGGTTTATCTGTTTTGAAAAAATAATGAATAGTTAAGAGTTTATATAGAATTACAACATATTTTTAATGGGGCTGGTAAAAGCACCCTTGTATTTCAATTTAAACACCCTTTTTATAAAAAAAAGGTAATCCATGTAATTAGGATATGTGTTTTGAAGGCACTATAACCGATCCTCTTCCAAGCATTGTTAAATACAAAAGTGCTTTTCCAAGCATTGTTAAATACAAAAGTGCTAGGAGACTAATCGCGAAATAAGTTTGCAAACCAAGTAGTTTTAGAGAAATAAATGCGTCAAACAACTCCGAAAATGAGCGTATGAATGACAATATTAAGACCGTTTATCATTCCTCTAGCGAAAATGGATACTAATTCCTTCAATCTTTTCTCCTTACTCGTGTCCCGGCAGAGAAATCAAACCCACCGAAAGGGACCTCCCAATTATTCCCCAAGAATGCCGGCCCAAACTATGACATCACACTACCTCTCTTGTTCCTCATCATCAATTTCCACTCAAAAAAGCCCAATTCCACTACCAATACTCCAGATTCCCCACCAAACCCAATTACTTCAATGGTTTGTGGTCAACTAAAAGGGGGACTCACACTCCCCCAAGAGGAGGACTTAGATAGTTTGAAATTGGATAATGGGATGTTAAAGGTGGCAGTAATGATAGACCCATTGCTCATAAACCACCATTGAAGGACAGTGTGGTGTGGTGTGTTAATGGGAGCGGGGAGAGGAAGTTTTAGTAAGGAAGGAGGGAGGGGATTAATGGGGTTGGAATGTTTCTCAGAGGATTTCAATTAAGAAAATTGGTGCAAAATGAACTGGTTGATGGTTGGCCTAAGTGGCTTGTTGAAAATATTTCTAGTGATGTTTTGGCTATTTGGTTCCTAAGAGTGATGATTCTTATGATAAGCTTGCTAAGGTGGGTGGGTATGTATGTAACAAATTATTGTTATGATAAAGTCTAATACTCATGAATTTATTATTTCTTAGTTTTTTGAGCGCATGCCATGCTTGTTTAATTCGAATATCAGTAATTTAAGAAGGAAAATGTTAAAAAAAAAGGTTCGAATGTCATTGCTTATGTTAAAAGTATGAAACAAATTTTTTAAAATAAACACACTCAAGAACATTACATGCTCTGAAAGTCTTGTGACTTGAACAGTAAAAGATTATTTGGGTTCTATAATGGTTTGTTGTTGGGTTGCTCCCAAAAAGTATGAAAATGATTGTGTTGTTTCTTGTTCTAAATTTGAGCCTAGACTTTTTCTTAGATGTATTTTCACCATAATCTCTTATGAATTTTTATAGATATTTAAAAGTGTGTCTAATGAATAATCTAGGAAGCACAAACACCTTTAGGAAGCCAATGCAGACACTGGCAGACTCGTCTCTGACATTTCTTTTCACGTGTACATACTCAAGTATGAAATTTTGCATGAACATTCTTGAACAGGCTAGGGAGGGAATAACTAGGGGTGCAATCACTGCCCCCAGTTTTAGAAAATCTTTATTGTAGCACTAAATTGTCTTCAAGAAAAAAAAATATATACATATTAGATATTCTTTTCTCCAATTAATTTTGAAAAAATACTACTAGTAATAATCTTGCACCTGTTAAGAAAATTCTTGGCTCCGTCCGTGTTCTTGAACAAATGCTTGGCGCTATATCATTTAAGATACAACATTCTATTAGTGGAAGCCAAAAGAGAGTTTATAATACAAGTAATGCTACTCTTTCCTACTATATTTTTCTAAAGTAATCCCAAATACATGTAAACCTTTTAAATTCATTTAACATTTGCTTTGGATGGTAAAAAGAAATTTAAGATGAGTAGCATTACTGCATTACTCTTATAATTATAAAGAAAGACGAGGGATGACATGACTGAATGAGTGTGTGCGGAAAGGGAAGAACAATAGTCTTACGGATATAATGTACATATATGTTTATCTTGTGACATGACATATTTATGTAGTTTCACATGCGTAAGCATATGTTCATTACTAATGTCCTTGTATGCCTAAGTTGATTATATATAATCATGACTTATAAATTATTAATTATACATTTCACTCATCGTTGTAGATTTGTGATAAACGCTTAATATTGTCATTCATACGCTCATTTTCAGAGTTGTTTGACGCGTTTATTTCTCTAAAACTACTCGGTTTGCCAACTTATTTTGCGATTAGTCTCGTAGCACTTTTGTATTTAACAATGCTTGGAAAGGCACATTTTGTGTTTATTTTGGTGTCTTTAGATTTCAAGAAATATTGTATTTAATACAATAGTGGAATTTTCCATGGGCAAAAGGAATCCAAGAAAGTGGAAGTCTCCATGTGATTAAAGAGCATCCAAGAAAGTGGAAGTCTCCATGTCTATGTGGTTAAAGAAAGAAAGTGAAATTGTCCATGTGATTAAAGAGCATCCAAGAAAGTGGAAGTCTCCATGTCCATGTGGTTAAAGAAAGAAAGTAAAATTGTCCATGTGATTAAAGAGCATCCAAGATAGTGGAATTCTCCACCAAAAATAGAAAAAGCATTGTTTATTTTTGGCATCCAACACAACTCTCCTATTTATAGTCTTCTTTGTTGCTTTGGTCTTAGAGTCTTATTTTTATTTCTCATTTCTCAATTTATAGAAAGCTTGTAATATTTTTCTAGAGAGAGAAATGGAGTTCACTTTTATAATTCTTGTCTCTACATTTATATGGAGTAAATTTCTTTGCTAAGGCTAAAAGATGAAATTTGCAATGAATTAATTATGTAAGTTCAATTCTCATTCCATTGTTAGTATTGTTAAATACTTTTTGAATCCTTCATCTTCTCCATTTTTTCAACCATTCATAAGCTTGTAAGATAATTTTCATATGATGATTTGACTTTGTATGCATTGTATACATAGATCTCAAGCATTAATGGAGAGATGATACACTTGTGTATTTCTTACTAGCCTATGTCCATTCTTTCTTTGAATGAGATACTTTTCATTGCCAAGCATGATTAGTTTTTGAATATTCATGGAAACACCGTAAATTTGAGATTTTAATCTTTTAATACTTTAATGATACGTTGAGTGCTTTCTACACTTTATGTGATTTTAAGACTCATCATCTTCTTAGTTAAAGTATTGCCAAAGAGGATCTTTTAAATTTATGTCATAAACAACTTCATTAATCATTTTAAGGATTCAATTTGTATTTATCAAATAAGCCTATATAGGACGGTTTAACCTCCACCTAGACCTCCCAATCTTAGACAAATGAAATGTTATGATTTATCGAGCTACACTCCTTGTAGTTGGCCATTTTCATAATCAAGTCATTTGCCTAGGGGAAACTAACAATGAGTTCTTAAATGCCTAGTTTAAATTTATGCCTTTTCTTTTTGTGTATTTTAAGTTTGAATCTTGGTTGATATTATATGGGAATGGGTTGCGCTTGCTTCACACCCTTTGTCACAAGATAAAAATGAGAGATACACTTGTGTTGATATTTGCTTACACCCTTTCTTTATATGGCATTTATATGGGAATGGGTTACTTTTGCTCCACACCCTTTTGCTTAGAAATGGGTAAAATATTCTACACTTAGGAATTGCATTGAGAACTTTGAATGAGATTGCTTTTACTTAACTTTGCAAAACAAATGAATTCTATAATGCCTTAGCCTTTTCTCATCTATTATTACATCATTTTAATTTTTATTGCAAGACTTTAAAATCAACAACTAAAATCAACCAATTAAATTCTCTTCACAAAACCTTGGACTCGTAATCACCACATCGTCTTTCCGACTGTCTTTGTGGTTCGACACTTGGACTTACCAAGTATTATAACTTGACAACCTGCACTTGGGTACCTAAGCACGGAAGTATTTTCGGCGTGTCAATTTGCTTTTGGTAGAAAAAGATTGTTTACATAGGAAATAGAGATATTTACTGACGTGTTCTTACGGTGCCTGTCTCCTAGTTTTTAAAATGTGTTGTTTTTGCTGTACTTCATACTGCATAATACAGAGATATATATGCTTGAACGTAATACAAGAAACAAATGAAACCATTGCTTTTGGATCAATGCTATACTTACCGGTTTCATCAACCGGTTATTCATACTAGATGCGTAGATTGATTGTACATTCTCAATGTAGTAAGATATACATTAGTATTTTAGATCACAAAAATTAAGAAGTATGGAAAAAAATTGTTAGTTTGAGTTTTATTGAAAATAATTGTGAGACAAAAATGAGATATAAATCTGGTACAAGTTTACTAATTTTAGTGATGTTTTTGCGTTCAACTCTAATTTTTTTTTAAAAAAAGTCTAATTTTTAGTGATGGAATTTAGTGACGAAATATTTGTCACAAATATTAAATTTTATTTTATGCATGTGTTTGTCATTAGGTGCCTAAATTGTACGTGTGTTTTTATGAATTTAAAATTAAGATATGGGTGCCTAAAAAATGAATGTTTAAATTGAATTTTTAGGATGCTTTTACCAGCACCCATTTTTAATTAAACAATGATTGGCATGGTTTTTATTTAAACAATCATATGGCTAGAAGTCTGTACAAAAACGATTGGATGAATGAAATCAACCGTTTGGTCGTTTCAAATTAGCCTAGCAGAAAGTTAGAAAATTTAGAAAAAAAAAATCAACAGAATTGCATGCTTTGGTCGTATAAATTTAAATTTTTTAAGATTTGTTCAGCCCTAATTTTAACCATTAAAGGACGGATCTCTCTTCTCTTTGAATATATTGTTCTTTGTTAGTTCATTTTACCCTAGTCTTTAAACATTTGCATTATCTCCTCTCTAAATTAATAAATTTGTTGTTCTTTGCCTTTTTAAGAGTACATATTGTTGATTTGGTTCTTTCGCATGTTAAAACACTGATTTTGAGAATTTTCGGTATTACTAAAATTGTTACCAAATCATCCGAAAAAATTGTCAACTGAAGAATCAGTTACCGACATATTTTTAGTTCGATATCGTGATTAATCTTTAGTATATTATATATTCGGTTCGGTATCAATATTGCATGTTCGATTCGGTTACCGAACCCATCCCTAATTATATATAGAAAAAAAAACAATAAAAACAGTAGCAATATATAATATAGTATTAGGTATAGACCAAAAGAGTTAAAGAAAAAAGAAATACCAACGCATCTTCTTTTTGCTTTGTACCATTGCATGTGTAGCTTCATATATTATTCACCACAGTCGATTCTACGTGCCTTCTCTCCTGCTCAAATTATAATCATAATGAACCTAAATATGCTTAGAAATTAAAGAATTCGAGAAAAAGTAATAACTGGGAGTAAGTTAGTGTAATTGGTGGTTGTGAATGTGTAAAGAGTGCACATATTTTTGTGAACTTCACGTACAACACGGTGTGCTTATGGTTTATATCTTTGTACCAAATTGTTGATTTTTTTTCTTAAATAAAATAAAATAACGAAAGTCTAAATCTTTTCAAGCAATTTAGCTAAATTTTTTATAGAAATTAACAACCATCTTTCCGAAGAACTGGAGTTTCTCCGAGACATTAGGCATATGAATTATGTACAAAGATAACAAAATATGTAGAAACATAGATCAAATATATTAACACTTCAAGTAGACTGTAATAACTCGAATTTATATTTACTTAAAAAATTAAAAATCATATATGGTAACTAAATGTGAAAACATCGGTTAAAGTTTCTCACCAAAGAGTTTTAAGTATTTATCCTACTTATTTACCAATGTGGAAAGCAAATCGTCCTTCAAAAATTCAAAACACAAAAAGATCAATTTATTTTATAAGTCATAGCTAGGTATACTATGTTGCAGCAACATAGTTAGTATATCAACGACATAAGCCACCAACCATAAAATTGCTATTGATCTAATGTATTACAAAGAAACAAAGTGCACTAAGTGCGTTTGGCAACCCAAATTTAGAATTATGTTGTTTGGATAAAATAAAAAGTCATGGTTATAGATTGCTTCTGGAATTCCAAAACCATAAATTCTTAAGGATTGAATTCCATAGGATGAGTAGAGGTTTACAAGTATAATTCTCGGAAAAAAATAAAATATTCCTTCCTCTCAATAACCATCTCCTCCCAATTAATTAAACCCCCCACCCCACGCACGGACACACATCCCCACGACAACCACAATGAGTGCCAGAATTCGGAGAACACATGAAAGTTTATAGAGGGATACGCGTTGTAATTAATTACTTGTTCTAACAATGAGTCAATTGGACATCGCATTAAAGAGTTATGGGCCCTCAAAAGTGGTTAATAAAAATGGAAGGAAACGGAAGTCAACCGAAAAGTGTCATTTTGGTATACCTCCTTCGATTGTTTTGTTAATGGAATCCGAGCCCCTTACCACTCGGACCAACTCATGTTGGTACTAAGCTACTATATATAATTTATTCTCATTGTAGGAATGACTTCGTAAATGAACTATGAATTAGATAAATTATATAAATTGATGTTAATAAGGCTTAATTCATACAAAATATATATATGTAAATTAAATCATTGATATTGTTATATTATGCATGAAATTAGGAATCGTACTTTTCTACAGTTGCATAGAGCATAATATTTGAATGAATATTGACACTATATTGAAATGCTTGCTGCGTCTTTTTGTACTAAATGGTTCAGTATTATAAAATAACATTGTTGAAATGTTGGAGTAAACTAAATAAAAAATTTAATCTCAAATAGTGTATTAAAAAATAATCAATTAACTTTGCTTGCATATTACCGTTAAAAAATTAATTACAAAAGTTGTATTTCAATGTGTCAAGGTAGATATATTTGGTATAAATTTAATTACAATGCAAGATAAACTTAATTACGATAGAAAAATAGAAATTACATTATCCGGTGTTATTCAACAAGGATATAAACTAATAGAACATGGAGGAGTGAAATAACTAGATTAAGCGCCATAAATTTGAATGATTATTCAGGGTATTTCCAACAATATTGTGTAAATTTGTTTTGTGTAAAATTTATATAATTTGTAAACTCTTAGCCTCTAGCAGTCTTATAAATTTGAATTTTCTTTAAAATAATTGCGTAAGATATAAGATCAGTATACAATGCCACGCCATATTTCTCTACCAAATTTTTTTTTAATAAATTTTAAAATGTAATAAATTTAAATACAAAATATAGACTTCAATAAAAATTATATATTTAAAATCTACTCAGACCAACAAATCAAGATCCATTGTTACTATCAGATTATACTATAGAAATTTATGAAAAATAAAATTGCATAAAATGACATCTAACACGCATTCTTATTGGTTATTTTAAGTTTTACACAAATATTTAGAAAAGCACCATTGGATAAAAAAAATAATTAAACTTGAAGTGCTATGTATAAGTGGATTGACACGTAGTGTAGGTCGGAAAATACCCTAGAGGGGGGGTGATCGAATAGGGTTTTTTTTGAAACTTAATCTAATTTTTAAAGTAGATTTAAAAATATTTAATGTCTATAACAATCAAGAAATCAAGAAAAGAAAGATAAATCCAATCACAATAATAGGTAGCACAAATTAATAGAGCAAAAGATAGAAAGATTAAACCGATAGAAGTCAAAGACTTTTTGTCCACACAGTTCGGGTTGTTAGCCCCTACTTCCGCGCTCGGTTAGTACCCTGAGAATTTTCACTATAACCGATCCTCTTTCGAGTGAAGATCAAACCTCTACAAGTGTATTCTTCTCACACACTCTTATAAGTATTGAAACACTCTCAATACTCACACAAGAAATCACTCTTGCTATCTTAAGAGACAAACATCTCTTAATATTTGAAAGAAAGGATTTGGTGACTAACACCAATGTACAATAGTTCTCAAGTGTATGAAGATTACAAAATAAGCTTATACTAAGAGATATCAAGTTTGATCAATAATTTCTAGCTCAAAATAATTGTGATTGATCAAAAGAAATGTTCTTGAATCTTTGAATATTGACTATAGATGAAGAGAATAGTGTAAGAATCATTCAAAAGTGTTTAAATAAGTCTTAGATGGTGTATATATAGTCTAGGACGCCATATGGCCGTTTGGAGGGAGTTGGTAGAAGTTTGGTGCCAAAAATGGTAAAAATCTAAAATCCAACGGCTAGTTTCTGGGCCATCAATCGACTGAGCAAGGCTCATCAGTCGACTGATGGTCCCCACTGGTCTGCTGCCAGAATGACCAAAAACCCCATCTTTCACACTTTTGCAAAATAGCTCAAAAATCACTTTTGAAGCTTGGGGATACTTAAATATGAGTTTCTAAGACTTCTATAATGTAAAGACCTCCGAAATGAGTTCGTTTAGAATTTAAAATGAATTTGATTCAAAAACGGTTTTTCTCCAAAAGAAGGTGTTTGAAAGGATTCCAATTTAACCTTTGATTTGATCAATATAATTATGTTAGAACATAGTACGAGCTTTTATGATGATCAAATATGAATATTTACATAGGAGACTAAAGCACTCACTCAAATATACATTAACGAGTCTTTCGAGAGCTTTGTTTGTGTCTTCGTTTCTTTTCTTCCTTGGCCCATTGTACTTCATAGAAATGTTATTGAAGATGTATTGACCAAGAGTTGTGTGAGGTGTAAGACATTGATCGTGCAATACTTTGTAGATGAATGATCTTGATTCCGGCTTTTCGGTTAAGTCCACGTATGATCAATTTATTGTGGCTATAACTTAAAACATCAACTAAGTCAAATTACACATGATTAACTTTATTGTTATTATCAAAACAAGATTAGTGACTTTTAAGTCAACAATCTCCCCCTTTTTGATGATGACAATAAATTAATGTTTGTTTGCGATTAAGATCATAAGTTGAGTTTTCTAACGGGAATACTCCCCCTCAAACTATGCATTAAAAAAAATATAGCAAGCATGCATAAGAGATTATAAAGATCATAAAAAAAACTTCAAACTTTAACTAAGTTCAAACTTCAAATCAAATACTAGAGTTAACCAAATATAAAAACTTATAAAGAGTTCATAATAAAAACTTAGAGAGTGTGTACCAAACACTTTAACATACATACTTCTCCCTCTTTGTTATCAACAAAAAGGATAGAACCCAAGGTTTACTCTTGCGGGCCTTGAGGGTCTGGTGGCCATTGCCCCCAACCTTGATCAACGTGATAGGGATACCAAACCAGAAAAACATGCTCCGGATGATAGCAAAGAAAGGCTTCTTCATGAGCTCTTTGGCGATCTTCAATTCGATTGAAATGGCTTGTCATGTTGGTAGAGAGAGCTTGAACTTGACCCGATAGATGTTGAATGGCATGAAGCAACGCAGCATTAGATGATTGGCTATGGCCTTGTAAGGTAGTGGCTTGTTGAGGAATCTCAGAAGCTTCTTCTTCTCTACCCATTTCTTCGAACGGAGATGAATCCTCACCTTCATCACCACTTTTATCTCTATCACGAGGATCATTTGCAGTCCATTCACTATGTACCAAGCTATATTTCATCAACCGAATCACCTTGGCACTATAGGTCTCCTCACTTGTGGGTATGATAACATCGACCTCATCTTCGAGGCGGATATTGTAGAATTTGAATAATTGAGTGAGGGCCATTCCATAGATCAACCCTTGCCTTTTTCGATTTGTGATCTCAAGGAGATGATGAAACATTAGGCTAGCAAAGTCTAATTTGTGTCCATTACAATTGCCCATCCCAGGAATAGCTCCAACGCATTGAGTGAAGCACGACTACCACGCCTTGGAATGATCGAGTACCCAAGAATTGAATGTATGAGTCGGGCATCGAGTTTTAGCATTGAGGCCTTAATCTCATCTTGCGTATTACGAAATCGACGCTTGAGTATGATTCCTTTGGCAGCGTTCTTATCGAAATCGAGAAGATTCCCGAAGTTGGAAGGTACTTCCGTCACATCGTCAACGGGGAACCCAAAAATTTTGGCTAGCTCGGCTTTGTTAAAGCTAATCCGTTGATTGTTTAATAGTGTAACAAGGCAGGCTTTGTTGGGATGGCCATTATCAAGAAATGGATGGTGCAAGTTTGCATAAAATAGTTTGATAAGCCGTGGATACACATTATCACAAAGGTGCTTTTCACTATATGCTGGCTCACCCGGTCAAGCTCCTGGGGATACTTAAGAAGTTTATGATTCCTTGATTTTGAAATAGGGCAGTAACGTTTAATCCATTCGAAGCAAACAATTGAAAATTAAATTGTTTACCTTCAACGATTGCCCGAGTTGAGTAGTCGTTGTTGAAATTCTTTTGCGCCTCATCGGAGATAAATAGTGGCGGTAGAGGAGCTTGCGGTGGGTTTGCCGATGAAGTACCTACTTGTGGTACACTTTTGCGAGGGCGATGAGAGCGAGACGGTTGAGATATATCTATAGAGATTGGGTGAAAGAAAAAGATTTTGAAAAGTTAGGGTTTTAGGAGATTTAAAAATTTTAGGGTGAAAATTTGTTTGGATGAAGGAAATATGCAACCAATTGGTTAGATGGATGTAGTAAGATGAGTTTTGTAAAGAAATGTGGTCTAAGACAGATTTTTGAGTGGAAAATTGATAATGGTGGCTAGGGTTAGGGTTAAAGAGAGAATTTGATGGGTTTGAGAGATTTGGGGTGAAATAGGTGAGATTTGTGGTTGATTTGTTGTAGGATGTGGAAGATTTTTGGTTTAAATGGAGTTTTGATGAAGAAGATTGGGAGTAGATGATATTTGTGAGAGTTTGGGAAGGTTTTCTCGAAGTGGTGAGGGGAAGAATAAAGAGGAAAACAGGGGAAAGAAAGAATTAAAAGAAACTGCTCTCAGCCACTCCTCAGTCGACTAATGAGGATCCTTCAGTCGACTGATGAAGGCTAAGTCGACTGACCAATGCCCCTTAGTCGACTGATCACCCATTCTGCCAGAATATCCTTTGTTTAAGCATTTTGAGCCATAACAACCTAGAAAGTGCAACTTTACAACTTTTGTGCAACAAAAATGATATTAGTACATCAAATAATATGTAAAGGAAGTACTAGCTACATAAATACTTATTTCATAATTAACCAAATTCATACAAAATTTTGTATGCTTTTAGAGATAAGCATTAATGATCAATATACATGAAAATTTTGATCAACTAGATATCACATGCTCTAGTCATATCAATTTTACGTCGAATAGTAGCGTCAAAGCGATCATCGAGAAGTGGTTTAGTGAAAATATCCGCAAGTTGCGATTCGGTGCCAACAAATCTTATCTCGATGTGCTTAGTACATGAGTGTTGTATGGGGTTCTTGGTCAAGCTAATAGCACTTGTGTTGTCACATTTAATGGGAATGTGGCTAAGACTTAATCCAAAGTCTTCTAGTTGTTGTTTAATGTATAAAGTTTGTGCACAACAACTTCCGGCAGCCACATATTCGGCTTCGGCTGTTGAAAGGGCCACCGAGTTTTGTTTCTTGCTTGATCAAGAGACTAGTGCGTGTCCTAAGAAATGACAAGTGCCACTAGTGCTTTTCCTATCGATTTTGCAACCGGCAAAATCCGCATCGGAATAACTAATCAAGTCAAATGAGTTCTCTCTTGGGTACCATAAATCCAATGAACTAGTACCGGAAAGATAACGAAAAATCCGTTTTACAGCGAGTAAATGTGACTCTTTAGGATCCGCTTGGAATCGTGCGCAAAGACATACACTAAACATAATATCGGGCCTAAAGGCCGTCAAATATAATAGACTACCGATCATACCTCGATATTTCTTAATGTCTACACTTTTACCTATCTCGTCTTTGTCGAGCTTCAATGTTGAACTCATAGGCGTGCTCATGGATTTAGCCCCTTCCATGTCGAATTTCTTCAAGAGCTCCTTAACGTACTTTTCTTGATTGATGAAAATTCCTTCTATGCATTGCTTCACTTGTAATCCAAGGAAGTAATTCATCTCTCCCATCATGCTCATTTCGAATTCCTTTTGCATACATGTGGAAAAATCCTTGCAAAGATTTTTGTTAGTAGAACCAAATATAATATCATCAACATAGATTTGTACAAGTAGCATGTCATTGTTATGATTCTTGATAAATAAGGTAGTATCAATTTTACCTCTAACAAAACCATTTTTAATAAAAAATGAACTAAGTCTATCATACCATGCTCTAGGTGCTTGCTTTAAGCCATACAAAGCTTTAGATAGCTTAAACACATAATCTGGATAAATATGATTTTCAAAACTAGGAGGTTGTTTCACATAAACTTTCTCTTCAATAAAACCATTCAAGAAAGCATTGTTCACATCCATTTGATACAATTTAAAATTCTTAAAACATGAATAAGAAAGTAACATGCGAACGGCTTCTAAACGAGCTATGGGTGCATATGTTTCTTCATAATCCATGCCCTCCTCTTGATTGTATCATTGGGTAACAAGTCTAGCTTTATTTCTAACAATTACACCACTTTCATCCTTTTTGTTACGAAATACCCATTTAGTACCAATAATGGTGTGATCATTAGGTTTGGGAACAAGTGTCCACACTTTGTTTCTCTCAAATTGATTGAGCTCTTCTTGCATAGCCATCATCCAAGATTCATCTTGTTCGGCTTCATTTATATTTCTGGGCTCATATTGATAAACAAATGCCACATTATTGTATACATTTCTTAAGGATGATCTAGTCATAACCCTACTAGATGGCTCTTCAAAAATTTGTTCAATAGGGTGGTTGGACACAAATTTCCAACTCCTAGGCAAATCATTTAAGTTTTGCTCGGTTGTATTTTCTAACTCCTTAGGAGAAGCTTGAGCACTCGAAATTTCTTTCTTAGATATATCATTAATTTGAATATCTGAAACTTTTTGGATAATTTCAACACCGTTATCGGAACATATTATGGGTGAGAAAGGATTTGTCTCATCAAATACAACATGCATAGACTCTTGAACAACCAAACTTTTCTTGTTATAAACTCTATATGCTTTACTATTAGTGGCATACCCAAGAAAAATTCCTTTATCGGATTTAGCATCAAATTTACCCAAGTGATCACGATCATTCAAAATAAAATATTTACAACCAAAAACTTTAAAATATGCAATATTTGGTTTCTTGTCATTCCATAACTCATAGGGTGTCTTATCTAACTTTTTACGAATGATAGTACGATTAATCACATAGCATGCGGTGTTAATGGCTTCTGCCCACAAATACTCTAGCAAAGAATGTTCATTAAGCATGGTCCTAGACATCTCTTGAAGAGATCTATTTTTCCTCTCGACAACACCATTTTGTTGAGGAGTTCTAGGTGCCGAAAAATTATGAACAATACCATGCTCATCACAAAAATTTTCAATGTCAACATTGTCAAATTCTCTACCTCTATCACTCTTAACATGCACAATAGAAACACCTTTTTTATTTTGAACTTTTCTACAAAATTTAGCAAAAATGTGTGGAGTTTCACTTTTGTGAGAAAGAAAGAACGCCCAAGAAAATCTAGTGTAATCATCAAAAATAACAAGAGTGTACAATTTGCCACCTAGACTAGCAACCGAAATAGGACCAAACAAATCAAGATGCAACATATCAAGCAGTCAAGAGGTAGTAATATCCTTTTTAGACTTGAATGAAGATTTGTGTTGTTTACCAAGTTGACATGCATCAAAAAATTTATCTTTAACAAATTTGGTTTTAGGCAATCCTTTAACTAGCTCTTTCTTAGACAAAGCATGAATTAAATCCATATTAGCATGACCTAGTCTCCTATGCCATAACCAAGATACATCATTTATAGCGGATAATCATTTAACATCTTGTTGTGACAAATCATCAAGTTCAAGAGTATACACATTGTTAGTCCTATATGCAACAAGTAGAATGGAATCATCACTAACATTCTTAACAATGCAACGATCGGATTTAAAGATACTTCATAACCTTTATCACATAATTGACTAATACTAAGTAAATTATGCTTCAAACCATCAACTAATAGAACATTATCAATACATGTAGAATGTTTACCAACTTTACCTATACCGATGATTTTTCCCTTGGCGTTGTCCTCGAAAGTCACATTTCCTCCTCGCTTGGGAATAAGACTTAAGAAGTTGTTTTTGTCTCCCGTCATGTGCTTTGAGCATCCACTATCCAAAAACCACTTGGTTTTGCTACCTCTCGCTTTTAAGCACACCTACACCATAACCTTAAGTAACTTCTCCTTTGGTACCCAAAATGTGTTGGGTCGCTTTGGGTTAGCAAACATAATGGTTCCTTTTGGAACCCAAGCAAGTTTTCTCTTAGGAAAACTTTTATTCTGATAAAAACAATGATCCACATAATGAGTATTTCTACAGCAATATGAGCAAATTAAAGATGAGTGGGATCATGAGGTGTGTATGTTTTAAAAAAGTTTTTGTAATCCTTTTGGTTGTCAATTTGATTGTAGCCCAAACCAGCTTTGTCAAATACACACCTTTGCATTCCTAATAGATCATCCACTTGATCCTTTAATTTGACATTTTCTACTACAAGTGTGTTTGGAATTTCCTTTTCCTTTCCTTTCTTCAAAGTTTTGATTTCATTTTTCAAAACCACATTTTATTTTTCAAAAGTTTCACACTTGCTAGAAACTATCAAATTTTCCTTTTTGAGGCTTGCATACTTTTTATATAGATTTTCAAACTTGTTATGCAATTCCTCAAACATTTCGTATAATTTTGTTATATTTGTCCATAGTTAATTCACAATGTAGAGAATTCAAGGCTTTAGCATTAAATTGGATTTTCTTAATGTTATGCTCATCATATTCGGAAATGGATTTAGGAGTAACATTACCCCTTTCATCGGTTTTGGTAATCTCAGAGGGTCCAATGAGTGTAACCCTCCATTGTTCAAAATCACTAGCTTGAAGAAAAGTACACTTGCGATTTTTCTAATAACTATAATTTTTGCCATCAATTCACAAATAATTCATATCTTTTAGCTAGCTGACCATGGGTTGACCGACTGGGTAACATACAATGTCCAACATTAGACTCGTTATTATTAGTACTAGTGAGTTAAAATACCTCAAATGAGTGATCTTTAGTACCATGGAGTTGTGGATCGAGGGTATGAGCAATAGTAGAGAGGGCATATGTGACTTGAACTTATGGTGTCTAAACCTGGATGTCATATGTAATTTTTCTTTCCGAGTGAACTTGAGGATTTAATGGGTTAAGCGTCTCTATTGAGACTGGAACCTCAATTCTATCTATATGTATATTATCCTCAATTCTATCTGCCTGTATATTATCTTTCACTTGTGAATTTTCTTCCTCAATACGAGTTAGCTCTTCAAAATATGAATTCTCTCCTTGAAGAGCAGAGTCGGGTGAGGAGAAATAAATCGTGTTCTCGAAAAAAGTAACATCCATAGTGACATAATAATTTCGCGTAGGTGGATGATAACACTTGTACCCCTTCTGAGATCCCCCATAACCAACAAAAACACACTTAATTGCTCGGGCATCTAACTTGGGCCTTTGATTTTTAGGGATATAAACAAAGGCAATACAACCAAACACATGAGCCGGAAGATTATGAACTGACAACAAATGAGGTGCAAGTTCCTCAAGTGAAGTTTTTCCTTAAAGGACACTAGACGGAAGACAATTAATGAGGTAAGTGGAAGCTGTTATAGCATCAGCCCACATGTACTTAGGCATATGGGCAGAAAAAAATGAGGACATGAACCACATCAAGCAAGTGATTATTTTTTCTTTCAGAGACTTTATTTTGCTCTGGTGTTTGTGGACACATGGTTTGGTGAACAATGCCACGTGTTTGAAGAAATTCGCTAAAGGCGTTATTGATATATTTCCCCTCATTATCAGACAGAAGAATTTTAATGGTGCAATTATACTGTGTGCGAATTAAATTGCGAAAAGTTTGAAAGGCTAAAAGGACTTCATCTTTGGTTTTAAGAAGAACTACAAATGAGAGTCTTATACAATCATCAATGAATAACACAAGGTACCGCATATTAGAAATAATGGACTCTCTAAAGGGTCCCAAACATTAGAGTGAATCAACTCAAAAAGGAGAGCACTTTTATTAGAAATACTGGGAGAATAAGTAACACGGCGACTTTTGGCTAAAACACAAGTTTCACAACGTAAAACGGACTCATTAACACTAATAAACAAAGTATGCATAGTTTTTTTCATAGTACCGAATGAGGAATGCCCTAATCGGCGATGCCACAACCAAATTTCACTTAATTTGTCAGAATTTGAAACCAAAGTGGCGCGGGACGGTGCTCTTGGTTTCTCCCAAGCGCACATTTGATCAAGATGAAACAATTTTCCCCTCAGAGACCCCTTTCCAATTACTTCCCTGGTAAGAAGGTCCTAAAAAAGCATATATGTAAGATTAAAAGTTATCGGTCGTTAAGATTCAGTAGTCAATTGGGAAATAGATAATAAGTGATAAGATACGGCAGAACATATAAAATATTATGAAGTTCTAAAGTTGGGGTAATACGAACTGACCATGTTTCGAACACAGGAAAAGTTTCACTATTTCCATTGGTAATAGAAGATAATGGTGGGGGAAATAACTCAGTAAAGTGAGACTTATCATAAGCCATGTGATCAGATACACCAGAATCAATAATTAACAAAATGATAAACCTTTAAAGTTGTACCAATTTTACCTTGACAGGCTATAGATGATGTGGAAAAATTAATACCATTGAGCTTGATACCTCCAAAAGAACCTCCTTCCGAACTTCGAACAGATATTTCAAACTTTTGGACCAGTGATTCACTTGCATCACCCATGATGATACGTAGCGGGATTAACTGTGATCTTTCTCAAAAATTTGGGACTTAATTTGTTGAAAACTGGAGGTTTTGGGGACAAATAGAAATGTCTGAGTATAATTGAAATGGACATAAACTTTTTGGATCAAAATGCAAAACACAAAAACTTTTGGGGTCAAACTGAAATAACCAAAACTTATGGGGCAAAATTGTAAATATAAGAAACTTTTGGGGTCAAACTATAAATAATTAAACTTCTGGATCGACGCCGTTAACTTTAACGGTTATAATCGTTAACGCTGTTAAAGTTAATGGATGGCAGTGGTTGCATGTGGATGGAACCGCGATAACTTTGACCCGCGCGTGAGGGCGTGTGGAGACGAGTTTCGAGGTGTTTTTGGTGGAATTGTGATTGTCTGACTGGACGAAGATATTGGTGCAAAAATTTTAGGCATCGGACTCCTATAAGTCTAGATCTGGATAACTGAAAAAGTGAACAAATCAAAGATGTTCGCGAAGGCGCGTGAATGCACATGGGTAGGCCAAAATTGGTGATTCAAGCGCTGGACTGACCATCTTGAAGAGAAGAATCTTTTGGTATAGGTTTGGTGACATTTGGAGGTCGTTTGAGTAAAAATGAAATTACAGAAACTCGCGAGATGACGGGGACAAAGTTGACAGTCGTTTTTTCGAGCGACGAAGTCCATCTTAAGATAACCCTAACAGCATAGATCTGTACCTCTGATACCAAGTCAAATATAATGAGTATTTTACAGAGAGAGAGAGATAGAGAGAGAATGAATTGTATATTGGATAAAAAATAAATTGATATAGAGAACCCTTTATATAGGATTTGAATGAAACACAAAAAGGAAACTAATTAACCCTAATCTCCTACACAAGAAACGAAACATAATACAATATGGAAATCTAATAAATAAGGAAATTAAATAAATAATATATTTTAACATATTTGTTGCAACGTATTTTAGAATAAGGACTAACAATAAGGGTTTATCTGTTTTGTAAAAATAATGAAGACATTAATGTTTATACTGAATTATAACATATTTTTCATTAAATAATTATATGCATAGTTTTTATTTAAAGAATAATATGGCTAGAAGTCTATAAAAAAAACGATTAGATGAATAAAATCAACCGTCTGCTCATTTCAAATTAGCCTAGCGGAAAAAAAAATCAATGGCATTGCATGCTTTTGTCGTTTAAATTTTTAAAATTTAGGCCGGTCAACACTTCCCTTTAATATTTTTATTTATTTTTTAAATATTTCCTTTTAACCATATTGTACTTTTTCCTCGGTATTAATATAGATATAACATACTTTCTTTTAGGAAATTATGGCATACTTTTATCGTGACATACTTCTTTATATATATATATATGTAGTCTTATAAATGGTTTTTTTTTTAAATGTCAAAAAAAATAATATTGGGTGCTAAATTAACCTAAAAGTTGATGGGTCAAATGAGAAAATAATTCGGGCCAACTCAAAAGACCAACCAAATTAATGTTGAAAATATTTCAAGAGGTTCTATCTTGTTTAAATAATAAATTGGTTCAGTCGACTTTAGCTTTTCAAAACTGACAGACTGAGTTTATCACTTTGTGAAATAACATTTGAAATGTAGCAGTAGCAGTAGCAGTAGTAGTAGTAATAATAATAATAATAATAATAATAATAATAATAATAATAAAATTGTGTTATTACAATAGGTTGAAATTAAATGTTTCTAGATTTTGAACACTCTTATAAAGAAGGATTCGAGTTGCTCTAAGAAGCTAAAACGCTAGTCCCATGTCTCAAACACGCACGCAAAAACTAAGCAATGCTAATTATATGAAAAATGTAATAGTTTTATTATAAACTTATATAACACATAAGACATTAGCTATTATTTTTTTATTTGAATTGGAATTTGTTGACCATCCTTTAATGAGACTCGCTATTACTCTAGCACCTGATTGGTGAATTCAATAAAATATTAATGACCCAGCACAGTTGTTTTATAAATATTTTACTACTTCCACCAATCAATGAGATGCAAGGATTACCGTGACTCTTATTAAAATAATGGTCAATAAATGTATAGTTAATTTTGTATGGCCCCTTTTGTTTTTATATATCAAAAACACTGTTTATGTACCCCCTTTGTAAATACCGTAAGGTCCGGAACATTACAAAATTAGAATTCTTGCTTGTTGGCATAATCCTATATAGTGCTTAAGATCATACATTTTTAATGTTTTATATGTCACAACATTAAAATGAACATTTCCAATTTAATATTTAACTGAATATTTACCATTTATATCATCAAGCAACTAGTTGTTTGCTTTCCATTATTAAGGTTTTAAACTACATAGTTTAATATATTTTTGTAAAAGTGATTATTGATGTGTTATAATTTTATTTTTAAATAAATAAATTAATTTTAAATAATTTATTGAGATAATGGAAGAAATTAAAGAGTGAAATTTAAAAAATATATTCTTGAAAAGAATTTAAAATAATAGTAAAAATGTAGGGTTATACAAAGGCAGGGAAAATGTTAGTTATTTCTTTTAAAATAAAATTTAGGGGTCTCTCATCTTGGTTCTCTAAATTGTTTAATTTTTTTTACAGTTGAGTTCACTATTAATTTTTTTATAACTGATTTAAATCATGACAAATTTATGTAATTAATTTTTGAAATTTTAAATTTTAAAATGATAGCCTAACTAAAATACTTAATAATTTCTTTTGTATGGACATTAATATATATTTTTTACATAAATAATAATCTACTGTTGATTATTGTAATAAATTAACACGTTTTTATGCATTGCATGATTTTAAATCATACTTTAAGTATCCTACATTACTTTAGCCTTAATAAAAAGTGTTTTGGCATTTTTATCACCGTAGAATGTACCTTGGCGGATATTACTCCATAATTTAATTGTATTATGCATTTTTTGTAACGGAAGAAAATTACTAAACAACCATGATTACTACTGTACAAATTTATTGTGGATGACAAATGTTAATGATAATGAATTCCTTTGTATGAGGGGCTTAAAATAAATTGATTTGACAAGGATTCAATGTGATATTTTATTTATGTTTCATAATGCAGCCACTATTCATGATAAATTGGTGTAACTTCATGTTTTGATGTTAACCCTTGATGCAATACAATGTTGCAGGTCTCAGAATCTGCGAATGCAGTCCTCAATTCAAGCATTTAATTGGGGGCCTGAAGCACCAAAATGAGTTTTGAGCACATGTTCATTTCAATATGATGATAATTCATGTTGTGTGTCCCTTTGTCCTATTCTAGATGCAAGAGAGTTTTATGAAAAAATGGGCAAAAGATTTGTGAGGAGAAAAGCTTACATATAAGTCCTTTGTTTACACATTTGTCTACGAAATTAGAATTATATAGGGTTCAGGAACTATATTATGGACTAGGAAGCTATTTGGTGCCTCCTTTTGGTCTCTAGCGGTCTTTTATATTTATTCTATATTGAAATGTCTATTGAAACCCTAATTCGAAGGAAATTGGGGGAAGGGGTGAAAAATGTGTATTCCTAGACTCGATGTTTTTGGTTTCATTAAAGTATGATTACTCGTGACAAAAGGTTTATTACTTCTTAGGAAGGACATGATTCGGTATTCTTTTCTCATATAACGAAACTAAGTATCTCATTTTATTGGTTTTAGAATCTTCATAAAAGTTTGAATCTTATTAGAATTCATTTAATATAAAATTAAACTCTTGGGTGCCAGATATATTTCAGTTTATGCAAAAGACGGGATAAACCCATACATTATTCCTTAAAAAAAGCTTATCGGTTCAAGTTTTGAAAGTTTTGTTTTATCTGAACGATTGTCCAGTTTTATTCCTTTTAGTTCTAAAAAGGGATTTTTTTAGTTTAAAAAGACAGTATTAAAAATAACAGAATAACAGTCATTCAAAAGCAAGTTTATCCAACTATGAATGGACTGAACAATGGCTATAACACATTGTGCATAGTTAAACATGTATGCATATATATAACTTAATTTAAAGAGAGGTTTAGTTTACCTTCCTGATGAGATAATATATAATAAGAGAGAAATAAAGTGCGACAGAAAAACTTCTGGTGCATATATGCTTCTCCTATTGGAATATTTTTGACAATTTGATCATAGAGTATAACATTCTGACTGTCGAGACTAGACTTGGGAATTTTACCGCAAATTGGATAGTATTAAAAATGGGCCTTTTGAGAAGCTTTGAAATCATAAACTATACAGAGACATAGGATTTTTGGTGTAAAAATCGTGTCCTAAATCCAATGGGGTGTGGGAGTATTTATAGGACTCCCAGGGATTATCGTGCCACAATTTCTTCTCGGGTGGGCTTATAACCCGTAATGTGTGTCAGACTACTTAGAGAGTGGACAGTATGACATTTGGGGGATTGTCATGCTACAATCCCACACAGAATGGCGTTTTGTCACACGACAAACCACCTTAATGCCTATTCTAGTGTGCGGATGAGTTCTGGACTTGATGTAATAATTCTATGGGAGTTTAAAGTTATTACAAAGGTCGTAAATTGCAGTGTTTACAAAGGGGATTTTAAGATAATTATATATTTTCAATGATGTATATGAATTCAAAATTTCCCTTTATTCTAACTTTCCTTGCCTTTTACCTTTGCCTAGTAGAACTAAGAGTATCTCCAATGGTATAATCAAAATAAAAAAAAAATTGATTTTAACAATATTCCTTAAAAACATACTCCAATGGCATAGTCAAATCTTAACAAGCAATTAACCAATAAGGTTGTATTCTATTCACAAAAAATTGAAATCTTTTGAATTGGTAAATCATAAAAATTTGAAATATGTGATTTTAAAATCTCACGATTTCAAATTTAGGTGTTCTTTTAAAAAATCTAGAAATTTTATAAAAGTAGTTTGCCGTCCCATATGGCTTGATATGCTTGTTTAAAGGACAAAACATTTGGAGACACTGTTTTCAACTCTAAACTTTTTTACAATAGGACAAAATTATGCATAAAATCCAAATTATAATTTTGTTCTTTTAAAGCAAATTAATTTATTTTAGTATAAGTACAATGACGAATATACCCTTCATATATTAACTTTTTAAAAAATATTTTGACAACTCACCTATTTGTACAGCCCATCATTCCATTATATGGGTCACGTTCTGTGTGCACTAAGGAGCACTTATAAATAGAAAGAATTAAATAATAACATAAATTAAATAATGCAGAGATTCTCATCTAAGCTGTCGTTCTTTCCTTTTATAGTTTGGTAAATGTTTGTCCTTGGGGTAGACGTTAACGCGGGCCATATAATGGAATGATGTGCAGTGCAAATAGGTGAGTCATTCAGACATTGCGCGAGAGAGTTTTGTACATGGATTAAAACATTGGCACTTGCATATCCAAACCCCAATTTCAGTGGACAATTATATATATTAGATTATTGCTACGCGTGATTCCGAATTCGTGCTGGCCTAACCCTCAAATATGTTTGATTTATCAGACCCTCAAATATTTGACCATCCCTTGAAGGTTGACGTTAATTTCTAAGGAGTGAGTAGTGTATCCCGGCCAAGATACTATTAGCGATCTAGGAATTACTAAAAGTCAGATAATACACCAAGTACTTGGAATGCTTGTTTCAAATCTCTAATACAACAAACCGGCATAATGAATTTTGAGATAATAAATCATAACTTTATACGACATAAATTCCATTACACAACGTTGAAACATTATTTATTATAAATTGTTTATTGGACTATTTGATATGAGAATTTAAACTAAATGCAATTGTTCACAGAGTGGCACAGAATCTATCAGCAACGAAATTATAAAATCTTGAACCCTGAGGTTTGGAATGTGTATGCAGTCTACAACTTCTTCTTCTTCTTTTTCTTTTGTAAAGATAAAATACCTCGTAGATGGTATAGTATCAATATATCTGCCTTACAGTGTAAGTAAAATTCGCCTTTTTTTTTTACACAATTAGGAATCCAGTAAATGCCGAACTACCACAAAGGTGGACCATAGGATTCAACAATATGGGGGAAATTTGTAATCCTGATTACTTACGTACTTGGTGGCTGACCATGTCAACGGTGAGCTATCAGATGATAGATGAAGCTTTTTTTTTTTCCTTTTCAATTTTATTTTAAAAAAGGAGGCATAAGCTTCTAAAAAGCTAGGGTGCTAGAGCGTTATATTATTAAAATAAATAGATAAAGTGAGTCTGAAAAGTCCAGACTCGGGGGGTACACAATGAAAAGGAAAGGGGGTAAGGACGCAGCCTCCAAGAGAAAGTGGCATAAGCAAAAATGAAACCAATCCAGTTGACTTGAAGAACTAACCCATCAAAGCTAAGCAAACTAGTCCAAGAAAAGACCACAAGCAAGGGAAAAGTACAATACAGTAAGAACATAGCTAATGAGAACTAAGTATATAATTAGGGATTAAGGACATGTCTCGCCTCATTAAAGCAACCATCTATGGAGAAGCCGAATCCCACAAAAATGGGATCTCATGATCTAGCCCCAGAAAAGTAATACGACCTGCCACAATATTGCTCTCTCTATAGATATTAGGACTATAAAAACACATGCCAGAGAGAAGTTGCTTGCAGTTATCCCACCTTGTGCCAAGACGCTAAGGAGCTAACAAGAGGAGGACTGCAAGCACTGAAGGACGCCATCGAATCCAGCCCAATCCAGAGTCTGTGCCAACCAAGCAGATAAGTATACTCAATAACCTGAATAAGAGTTGAAATTTCTGCAAGGAAGGCCTTAGCAATCCCAACATCAAAATAATATGCACCAATAACAACCCCCTTGTGATATCTCAAAATGCCCCCAATTATAGCTTTACCTGGGGCACCCTGAGCAATACCATCCATATTTAGCTTCACCCAGCCAATATGAGGATGTAGCCAATAAACCAAGATAAATTTAAGTATGGGGAGAAATTTTAAAATAAAACCAATATAATTTGCTTTACAAGAATATTTGGAGACCCCTATAATATCTCTTAAATGTGGGGTGATTTATGGAGACACCTCAAATATGGAGAAATGATAGGGCAGGGCTGCAATAAGTTTTTGTAACATTTCTCCCCATATTTAAATTTAAGGAATAAGGGAGTAGTTCATTGGATGGAACATATCAAAGTATGCCACCACCTAAAACAGACACTTAGGAGACATAGAAATTATGTCTCCTAAGAGCTGATGTATGTCGCCTAAGCCTTAGGCGACATAAGGTATGTCGCTTAAGTGGTGTCAAGTAAGAGGTGTCGCCTAAGATCTGGCAACTTAAGCGACATACCAATTAGGATATGTCCCTTAAGAGTTTACTTAGGAGACATAAGAAAAGGACTGTCTCCTAAGTGTAATTACTTAGGAGACATGCTAATTTGCTTATGTCTCCTAAGTAAACTCTTAAGTGACATATCCTATTTGGTATGTCTCTTAAGTTAATAACTTAGGAGACATACTCTAATATCTGATGTCTTGTAAGTCAACCTCTTAAGCAACATACTATTACATCTTATGTCGCCTAAGTTTTAATCTTAAGAGACATAAATTAATGTATGTCGCCTAAGTGTGTTTTGGTTCGACCACTTAGGCGACATACTTTTATTTGTATGTCTCCTAAGAAGTTCCAGACCTGTTTTATATCAGGCTGTATTATTAGTGTGCAACCACACCTATATTTTTTTTTACAAATCAACCTGCATTATAAATTTGATACTAATTCATTCAAACACAATTCAATCACATAAAAATTTTCTGCAAATCAACCTGGATTATAAATTTGATACCAACTCATTCACACACAAAAATAGGCCAAAATTAAAATGCACAAAGCCTAATTACAACAAGCCAAAGTTGAAATGTACAAGTCTAATTACTTCTTAGGCAAAACAAGTCTATCACTAAACCTCTCATGGTCTACCACCACCCACAGGAAGATTCGCCATCATTGACGATACTAGATCTCGTACCCGCTCTTCCATCGCCTCAAGTTCTGCTTTATGTGGCACCTCAAGCTCCGCGATCCTTGCATCTTGCTGGGCGATTTGTTCTGCCATCTGGAGGTTTATTTGCACCGGCTCTGCGGGACCTCTCTTCTTCTGCTCCTAGTCCCTCTTGAAGAACCGATCTCACTCTCGATGATACGGATCTCTTCATCAAGAGGAAGCTGGATCGAAGCCTCGGATCCTTCCTCGGTGGTGGGACGATCAGCCATTATTTTCGCCACGGCCTCATCGGTGGCGGTTCTCACCCTCGCCTGCAAATAACAATAACATATAAGTAATGTCTACAAGTTAAAAGTAAAAAAAGAATGTACCAGTGCTGAAATTGAAATTACAATCCGAATCAAAGTACTTCACAACACCAAAATGCACCATCAATAACGATTAGAATAATTAATCTATAAGAGTTCCGAGCACTTATAAATTTTATAAGTGTTTTTTTAAAACAATTACAGATTGTAGCACTTACAAAAAATATTAGTGTTTAAAAATGTTATAAAACAAAATAAAGAAAGTTCATCATCGAGTTATAATAAAAAGGATAATTAGAACTTCCACCTTTTCAATTTCAGGAACAAGCTTCAATCATTTCCCTCACGCTATTCCCTCTCTCACGATTCCCTCTTGATATCTAGTTATTCAAGGTTCTTTAATTGATTTCTCGATTCTCAATTTTTGGAACCCTAGATCTTTTAATCTCTTCAATTTGATTTGCACAAGTTGAGAAAGTTAAACCCTAATCGACATTGCAATTTGTTGGAATCTGAATCTCGCACGCAATTACACATCATAGAATGGACATAAATTCTTCCTTAGCTCAAGTTCACCGCACAACTTCTTCGTCTACTCAATCCATTGCAAAAATCATCTATCTCACTCATCTACATTACAAGGTTAGGTAATTGAGTTATGTATGCATTAATTGAGTTTGTTTGTGCTGATTTATATACACAGTGGTGTATTCAAATTGTTTGTAGTGACTGCATTTGTTTGCCTGTGTAGAACAAGTAACAATTTAATTATCAATGACATTTTAGGTGAATGATTCTTTGGCTTAAGTGTTGAAATCAATTCGAGATTCACTGAGAGTAATTTCGAGGATTGTTTTTGTGTGCTTTAATCATTTGGAGAAATCTGATGGTTAGTTTTTTTTGTTTCCTTCAGATTTTTAGCCAATTTAACATGTGAGATGAATTGAAATGTGTATACTTTCAGATTGACTCCAATACTAGGATTTTCCTCAACAACTCAATTATTAATTACATATAAATAAATTGAGTTGTATGTATGTGTGTACTTGTATGCATTTTATTTGAATTATCAATGAGGTCTTGGTGAATGATGATTATTCAGTTTGAGTGATTAAATCAATTTGAGTCTGTATGATAAGATCTCATTGGAACAGTTTCTTTACTTTTAATTAATTGGTTGATTCTATTGAACTATATTCTAGTATTTGATGGATCTGGTATATACAATGAAGTTTAATGTTACCTTTAGCATGTGTTTTGAGTATTTTTTCCTTGTTACATCTTTGATACAAATCTTGCTTAAAACTTTTAGTTAGCATCATATTAAGGATGGGTCTTACCACCTCAGGGCTCAAGCTAAACACTAAACCTAAAGCCTAATTGAAATACATTGGTCCGTCAACTGATTCATGAAACACTCATCGTTCTTTCTCTTCATTTGCCAAAATAGGATAAAGTAAATGTTTGAGCAAGAGGATGAAACATAAAACAGGCATTTGGTTCCATTCCAAGTTCCAACTCTTTAAATCAAGGTTAGTCCATTTTTGCTCTGTTCTATTTCTTTCTTTATAGCCGAAAATTATGTCTTTCTATGTTTTGGAGGTTGTAATACTAAATCTTCTTGCTGGTCTATACATTGTGTTTACATTTAGATTTATATTAGAGAAGCTCTTCAAATAATTACCATGATAATCTGTAGTTTATGTTTTCACCTTTCTTGTGATGTTGATAAAGCTTCATAAAAATAATTTTCACTATATGGATTGTGTATTAGGGAACTTACTACTACTATGTGCTTTAGAATTGAAATTTGAGCAACATTTGTTAAAAATTCCTTTGCATGGCCTTATAATTATTAAAGTTCATCACTTAGCTTCCTCCCCTCCGACTAGCATTTTCATTTAGTAATACAACACATACTCTCTTTGTATCTCTCATTATTTTTTCTTCTAGTTAGTAGCTAGAAAAAGATAATGGGTAATTGGAGGAAACCCCTAGTATATTAAAGGAATTGCTAACTTTGTGGATTTTGTAGCTAAGAATGGTGGCGGAGGAGATAAGTCTTGGCCTCCAATTTATTCCATTCTTCAGAAACTCGACATGAATATAATAAGTAATTGATCTGAGTGAGAAGATATTTGCAAAGACAAATTGGAGAGTTTCATTTTCTATGTAATTTTACTGTTCGGTTACAGTTGCAAGGAAAATGGTAGCTGGTGGCATTGTAGAAGGAAAATTGAGGTGAGTTTATCTCTCTATATATATAGATGGTGCTTAATTTTAGGATAGGGTCTTGAGTTTCGACATTTTTTGGATGTGGTCTCTGCTATCTATTTACTCTCTCTCACACACAGTATATGTCACAAAATTTGGCTCTGGTATATCATGTCTTAGTTACAACAATGATATCTATCTCCGAGACTGCATTTAAAAAATGAATGTCTGAACTTAACTTTGGAGATATTTGGTTCACTATATAGATATAAGTAGATGTATGTGTAGTTTTTTGTTTTTTAATGTTAACTTTGGGGGTATTTGATTCAGTGAGAATAAAATGGGGGGGAGGAAAATTTGAGGACAGTGGAGTGTTTAAGAGGGAGATTGCTTGCAGAGAGAGCCAACTATAGGGTTGCCAAACATGATGCTGATAAATTAGGTTCCAAGTTCTGTTCTCTCTCTCCATCACACACACACATTATGTGTTTTTTTTCAAATTCTAGTATCATCTTCTTCCCCAATTTGGCAAAATTATGCACATTGTTTCTCTCTGTGTAAATGTGTGTATTTTATCAAATTGATTGCAATATACTAATTTTTCGGTCTCTGGTCAATTAAATTGACATCTACAATTAAATTTTTTCACATTGATATTTGTTTGTGTTTATATCAGTGTCTAGTTTCAAATTGTTGCTAACTTTACTAAACCACAAAATATGCAACCAAACAAGAAATAAGGCATACATACATATGTATATATCTACATAATCAAAAAGTACCAAACATGGGCAAGAAAGAGTACCGAATAATATATATATATATAGATTATTTATATAGATAAAGTAAGCATAACTAAATAATAGCAAAAAATAAAGTGTAAAAGTTTTTACCGTTCCGTTGGGGTAGGTGGCCGAATAGACGTCCATATAGGTCTCTAAGTGAGGGGCCACTTTGCCATTGATCCTTTTCTTCTTCGCCAAGTGAGTGAACGAAACCTTCCCAGCGGTGTGGTCCTTCTTCTTCTCGGACTTCCGGGCCACAAACATTTTTGCGCCCTTTTCCTGCAAGATGACATTCCCATAATGGATTATCTGAATTAATAATAAACCAAAAGTTTACTTTTCAAAAAGTATCGAAACATAAATTCAATAAGTTCCAAATTTTGAAATCTCAAAAGATCACCAACAAAATCAAGAATACAACAAATTTCACATGAAAACAGTCCTTACAAGGCAGCATATGTATAACAGATTTTTCTCAACGAAACAAATAGATTTTCGGAGCAAAACAATAACAAATCAGATTCAATTTTCCAGCAATAACCAACATATATAATTATGTTTTTCTATCACAAAAACAGTCTCAAAAATTAGCAAAAAAACTATTTATATATACAGTTTTTCGCAGCAATAAAAACAGATTTGTATGGACAGTTTTTCGCAGCACTGATACACAGAAATAGCAAACAGATTCGTAGGAATCTTAAAACAGCAATAGAAGTGAATTCTCAGCAGTGATTAACAGCAATGCAGTAGAAACAGATCAATGGTAGCAGCAAAACAGATACAATAGTGCATAACATATTTTATCAAAACAGAATATTCAATGGCAAATTTAGATCTCAAGAAAGAACACGAAAAATAAGAACAATGAGATAAGGGTTTTGGAAAGATAATACCCAAAATATAAAGATGAGGAAATAAATCAAATCGAGTGCAAACACCACCAAAAAGTAGCCTTCACAATAGCTCCGAAAATGCACAAAACGGACTGAAAATATCAAGCAAAACCAAGTGGAACACACAGCACAGATCTGTGCGTACTCAGTCATGGAACCACCAAGCACCACTGTATATTGAGCACGAGTACAAAAAACCAAAACATAGCATAATCGAGTGTCGAGTACACAACGCAGATCTTAAAGAAAAACTCACAGATCCGATTCAAACACACCAAAGAGATTCGATCTTGGTTCAAAAGAAACCCCAAAAATATGAACTCTAAAAACCCCAAAATTGTTATTATTTGGCAAAAAATACATTAAGTTCTCTAAGAAAATACGTGATTAGACTGAGATTTGAAGTGGGCACAGAGGGACTCCCACTGTACAGGATGGTGGGAGAACTTGATCGGAACGGGACCGTCGTTGTCTTTATCCCACTCTTTCTTGCAATCGTGTTTCCATTCTTGAAAGCGCCCGACAGCATTCGTTTCAATCCACTCAATGAGGTTATCATCGTTGGGATCGATGATATAGCTCTCCTACAAAACAAAACAGCAGAAACATTAGTCTAAATCAAAAAAGATAAGTAAGAAAAAAAATGTTAACAAGAATGTCGTAAAGTAAAGTTCACTTACCGATAAGTAGTCGAACACTATCATCCTCGACTTCGCAGGCATGTTGCTGTAATGAAGGTGCGTCATCGGGATTCGGTCCCTCATGCAGGATCCTATGTTTAACACCACCCTCCCCTCAAGGTTTTGATCAAGAATCCCCTGGACCCCTCGGTCGTAGTTGAGCACCGACCTCCTTAAGGAAAGAACGAGTGTCGCCGTTTTCTTTCTGGTAACACCACCTCTCTTATTTTTCTTCCTGCCATCGTCTCCGGTGATGGTCTGGCTCTGCATACCTATAGATTAGAACATGCATAATAATCAGTCAATCAGATACATATGTATAATTACGATATATAATTAAGAAATCAAAAACTTTACCTGACGACTGTGCTTGCTGCTGTGATCGAATACTACGTACGGGCCTAGCCGTGGTGGTCGTGTTGCTGTCCGTAGTAGAATAGGCAGAGACCACCAGTGGCAACGCCGGCGAGTCCTGTGACACCAAGGACGAAGCAGCGGGGAGGGCATTCTGCAATGCCAATAGTCACTCCTTGATATGCTCGCGAGTGTTAGGCATAGTAGTAGTCCTAATCGGAGGCATCGTAACCTGAAACAAACAACACAAACACAAACCATATATATAGTTTAGAGTCAGTGGTGGTGAAAGCTAGAGAGGGAGAGCGTGGTGGACACTGGAGGGAGAAAGTGAAGGTGTGTGGAAAGAGAGTGGACTAGGGGTGTATTCATGAACGTCAACAAAGGGTTACAAATAATTAAAATACTAAACACTAGGCATATCAATTAATATACAGTATAAAATGAATAAGTAATTCAGCTTGAAAGATATATTGCTCTATGTTATTTATGTTATAATTAAAAAAAAATTAGGAAAGGAGGAATTAAGTGTTCAATTTACACCAACATAACTAAAAGCAGTTAATGATTTACACTTTCTCTATAATTTCTAATTCATTTACTTAATCCAACCAAGCTGCACAAATATGAGATCAAGTTAATGATTTACACTTTCTCTATATATGCAAAATAGTTTATCAATGCATGGGTTGGTCCACGGCTTATGATCTATTATGGAATTTAATTTGCAAAAGCAATACTAAATTATTGGTTCAGTAACGAAAAAAACTCATCATTAATCTAAAGTATTGCAATCATTTATGCAATTTAGATTTTAGAGAAACATTATTGAAAGAGGTTGTGATCGAAGTTTAATACTGTGTATTGCACTTAATCGGTCCTAGGCCAAAACTATTTAAATCTAATTGGTGTTACGAAGCCAATCATTTATCCATGATATTATGAGTCTATCTTGCCCAATATGGTGGATATTTACCCAGCAGTCCTCACATTATTTTTCGACTATCCCTAAACACTCTGCTCTTCTATAGCATTGCTAATCATCATGGACAATTTTAGCAGTCTCCACCATTTAATAGAACTCACACTAACATTTTTTAGTTGCCTTCATATGTCCATAATGCAAAATCATGTAACTCATTTTCTTTTGGTGGAGCTACGTAGAAATATAAGCATTCAGCAGAAACGTGATATCATGTCCTTGTGCTTGCCACACAAGTTCTAAAATTGTTGCACTTCAGTACTTTTTGGCTGGCTGCATATATTAGAACCTATAGTCTTATTATTATGATTATTGAATGGCAATTGATTCGTTATAAGTTATAATATATTGTATGCGTATTTTATAATAACAAAAAAATCCTGTTACTTCTTCGGCTTTAATATATTCCAACTGTCTATATTTGTATTACAATACTAACTGAAATTGAGACTTTATGTACAGGTGCGGAGACGCCTTGCACAAATATGAGATCAACCAAATGCTTTACACAAATCTAAGCTGTCAGAAGTAAAAGATTTAAAGAGGCAGATGTGCATAGAATTAGGAGATGCATGAGCAAAACTTGAGAATGTTCGAGAGCAAGATAGATGATGTACTCACTTCATCACTTTGTAAATCCTTTAAAGATGAAAATTTTCAGTAATTTCTTTTTTGAAATGCTCCAGAAAATGAAAAACAGTACAATATATGTAAAAAAAATAAATTGTAATTGCAATTTTAGTCTGAGTTTACAAAGTAGTGGCAAAATATATTCAGAATAGCAGCATAAATAATAATAATACTAACAAATTCAGCACTAATAACGAAGGAAATAGATCTGAAAATAGACTCACTGAACCAAGTATAATGCCACCAAGAACGCGGTACAGAGCAGGAAATCGCAGCGCACAGCCACAGCCGAAATTCACACAGCAGAGCAGAAGAAAAGATATACACAAAAATTCTTTCGATCTTAAGTTCCGAAAACCGGCAAATTTCGAATTAATCACAGCAAGGATCTAACTATAGAATCGGATCACTCTTTCAAGCCAAGAGATCAATATTCAATATGTATTCTCTCTAATCTCTAGATTAATACAAGAAAGCCTAAGGAGAATTTTGTTCTTCAAATTTCTAGAGAGAGAAAGAGAAACAAAGGAGAGAGAGGAGAAAAACAAGGGCTCGGGTGGTGTGTTGTGTGTGTGGCTGCGGCTTCTCTAGGGCAAGGAGGAGGAAAAGGATGTATATATATGAGAGCAACCAAGGGCTAAGATCCAAAAACCCGGTGGCTGGGGAATGGGGGCAACGTGGAGATGGAGGAGGTGAAAGAGAGAGGTCGATTGTGGCTGGGGAATGAGGGCAGCGTGGAGACATAAGTATTTATGTATGTCTTCTCATATTACTTCTTAGGCAACATATATAAATATTTATGTCGCCTAAGTAAATTTTTTTTTGCCTCCCTTTTTTCCTCGGAAAATTTGAATTATTTTAGAAAATCTTAGCAGACATACATATATTAGTATGTCGCCTAAGGGTTTTTAGTTTTTAAAATTAATTTTATTTAATTTTATTTATATAAAAGAATTAACTATCTTTCTTTTAATATCCTCATATACCTAATAATTAGAGTATACAATTTGTCCGGCAAATCACAAATTCAAAGTATCTTCAAGAAGGGAATTAGGTGGCGAATGGGTATAGAAGGGTGTTCGTGTTTAAAGGACAAATGAATTTCAATTCCGTCCACTTTTAAGTTTTAAGCATACTGACGTTGCATCCATAGTAGCTTTGTGAACCGATGCTTATGGAGAATTTATATTCTGAAGGTTTTAGTGTTAGTTTGGAAGATTTTTTTATCCCTAAGGAACTCCAAGAGAATATTCAGACGAGTATTCAAGATGTTTCTCCCCTGCTGCATCACTTAAGGTCTTTTTACAATGAGTTATTGGAGTTTTAGCTGGAGAATCACCTAAAGCTTGTTAAATGCCCGCCACAAATTTCATTCTGAAGTCATCTTCAATGAATGATATAATTAATTCTAAGAGCCACTCGGCCATTAATAGGTGCTTCAGCAAATAGGGTTCTTGGGTGTTCAAATGTCAGATAAGGGGAAACTCTATTCAAGCACATTGGTTGGAGAAATGACTTCTTTTTTTCACAGGAAGTATCCTTTCAGTAGTACCTACCGCACTGAGGAATTCGGTTTTGTGAGAAGTTGTCTATTTCATGGGCTGGACCCATACCAAGAGATGGTCCACTCAATTAGTAGTAGAGATGTGATGGTCCGTTCCTCTAGAGGATTGACTGAACCGAGAACCTTGTTTAAGAACTTGATAGCTATTCTTCGAGATGTTGTTGTTTGTTATGATGGCACGGTCAGGAATGTGTATCCATTCAGTCATTCAATTCGAGTATGGTGTAAAGACTGGAATTATGCGCCAGAGTTTATCAGCTACCGGGGAACTTGTTGGAGTATTAGCTGCAACTGCCATGTCCACTCCTGCCTGCAAAGCAGTTATTGATTCTTCTTCGAGCAACAATTCTTATGAAGGTAATTAATTACTCATTGAAAATGGTGATGATGATGTTCCTTTTGGTTCTATTTTGATAAAAACTTCAAAAGTTGGAAAATAATTGAAAACAATACTAATTCTTATGAAAATTTGGAAAAAAACGATGAGTGCCTTGGTGAGATGTTCTCCATCTCTTTCTTATTTTACATGGAATTTTTTTTCGTACTGAAATTAAAAAAAAAGAAAAAGAAAAAGAAAATGTTCATAGCAAGAGCGAGATGAACGAGATAGAGAATAAGAAAAAATTTAGGGATTGAATAAAACGGACATTTTCCCCAATTTATAGTTATCACTGAGGCGATACACTTATCTATGTATATCTCCTAAGATTTCCTCTTAGACAACATACATAAGTACTATGTCTCCTAAGAGTTTTAATTTTTTGCTGCCTTATCTTGCAGACAAAATTTTCTGCCTCTTTTTTTCCGCGAAAAATTCAAACTTTTTTAAAAACTCTTAGGCGACACACTAATTATGTATGTCTACTAAAATAAATACTTAGGAGACTTATGGAATATATATGTCGCCTAAATACTTACTTAAGCGACATACTAAATGTATGTCTCCTAAGTGACTCTATGAGGAGACATACGAAATATATGTCTCATAAGTTGTGTTTTAGGAGACATACCCAATAGGTTATGTCGCCTAAGACCCAGCTGGTGTAGTTAGGCGACTTACGCAATTCTATGTGACCTAAGATATGTACATATGCGACATGCAATTAATATACGTCGTGTATGTAATTTTTTAGGAGACATATTAGGTATATGTCTCCTAAGACCCAGCTGGTGTAGTTAGGCAACTTACGCAATTCTATATATGTGGCCTAAGATATGTACATAGGTGACATGCAATTAATATATGTCGTGTATGTAATTTTTTAGGAGACATATTAGGTATATGTCTCCTAAGATAAGTACTTAGGAGACATACGGAGTATATATGTCGCCTAAATAAGCACTTAGGCAACACATGAAATGTATGCCTCGTAAGTACTCTCTTAGGAGACATATATTTCATATGTCTCCTAAGTACTCTCTTAGGAGACATACGCAATAAAATATGTCGCCCAAAAGCCCAGCTAGTGTAGTGTGCCTATTGAGACAAAATTTCATTTTTTTTGAAAATTGAAATGCCTTTCCAATTCCAACCAAAACTTTCCAAAATTCAAAAACAATTCAAAATCAGAAGTTTGGAATTTTCTAATTTAATTTTTTTAATAACTTTACCATTATTTAAAAAATAGATCATGAATTTTTAGTTTGTTTTAACGAATCATATTACGATACTCCAACATTACAATACAATAAAAACAACATGAATTGTTTTTGTAAATGTATAAGTTTAATTCTATAAGAAATAGTATATACTTGTTAGTATTCACGTGAAGTACATTTGAAACTAGGGTGTAATCACTATACCAAATCTAATAATAATAATAATAATAATCCATTGTTACTATCACGCCTTTACTCTTTTCACTACTACATTAATTTGCTCTATCTAATAAAGTAATTATTGATTACCCTTCAAACTGGACGCATAATATTGTCATGTTTAAGCTCTTTCCTGGAGTCGCTTGACGCATTTGTTGCTTTAATTCTGCCTAATTATCCACTTATTTCGAGATTAGTGCCTTAGCAAGTTTTGTATCTAACATGGCTCAAGTTGGTGTGTATTTTGTAGTTTCCGCGTGTTTGAAGGATTGGAATACAATGGCATTGCATGGAATGATCAAGAGCAAGTTTAGATAGCTTGCGATAGTGTTGAGTGAAATTCTCCAGGCCCATGATCGATCATGGGCAAAGCCATGATCGATCATGGCTTCCAAAATTTTTGGCAGTGCACTCCCATGATCGATCATGGCCCCAGGCAGCTTTCTCAATTCACACCCAAAATGGGCTATTTTTGTAGTTCAAGCTATTTTAGATATTTAGTTAGATATTTTGCAACCTTGTAATATATATTTTAATCTTAGCTTCTAGTCTAAGATATCTAAGTTTTTGTACAAGTTCTAAAGAGAAGTGAGAGCTGAAACCTTGTAATTTCTTCTTCTTCTTGTAAGTTTACTTCGATTTTAAGAAATGAATGCTTCTTCTATAATTCTTGTTTCGAGTATTATAGAGTAGTCTTTTACTAAGGTTATGGAGGTGAATCGCGATATAATATTTGGTGATTTATGGCTCAATCCATGTTTAAAGTTTGAGAAATAATTGTAAATCCTTTTCTTCTTCATTTCCTCCATTGTTACAAGCTTTCTAGGTATATTCATAATAAATTAAGACTTTATATGCCTTGTATATTTAGTGCTTGGTTGTTAATGAACATACAACATATTTATATGGTTCTAGAAAGCTTGTAGTCTTTTTCCCCCATCCATGGAGCTTTTTCCTCTTCGTAGAAATTATGAATAGTTCTTAAAACTCCATAGATGGATTATAAATTTGTTAATCTCATTTTTGATTCATTTATTGATACATTGAGTGCTTCTTACACTTTATGTGATACTTACACTCTTTGTTTTCTACCATAAATGATAAAAGATGAAATGACAAATTTATCCCGTAAACTTCATTCCGTTTCATTGTTTGGATTTACTTTTTAATTTTCATTCTTTAAATCATGAGATTACATACACTTGCTTTATGAAAAATCTTTTTATGATGAGTTTGTCATATCTATCTCAAATTAACTTCATCGGGAATGGGTTGACTTGCTTCACACCCGTAGCTAAGAAGTAGGAATGATGATAAACGCATAATATTGTCATGCATAAGCTCTTTCTCGGAGTCGCATGACGCGTTTGTTGCTTTAATTCTGCCTAATTATCCACTTATCTCGAGATTAGTGTCTTGGCGAGTTTTGTATCTAACATCGTCCCGCTAGGTGTGCTTTTGTTGTGTTTCTATGTGTTTATAGGCATAGGATGCAATGGCCTTCGAATGATTGATCAAGCGCTAGTGAAAAGCTCGAAAAATGCTGATCTGAGGAATTTCCCAGAAGCATGATCGATCATGGGTTAACCATGATCGATCATGGTACAAACTGGCATTCAGGCAGAAGACCCCATGATCGATCATGGGTTGGCCATGATCGATCATGGCCCTGGCAACTTGGCCATTTCACACCCAAAATGGGCTATTTTAGTGGTTCAAGCTATTTTAGATATTTAGTTAGATATTTTGCAACCTTTTAATATATATTATTTCTCTTAGCTTAAAAAGGGGGGATTATCTAGTTTTTAACACATTTAGAGTTCTAGAGAGAGGAGATAGCTCATTGTTGATTGTTCTTCATTTCTCCATTGTAAGTGCTTAATTTGTAAGAATGATTTCTTCTTCTATGATATTTGTTCTTGCATCTATTATGGAGTAGTCTATTACTAAGGTTACGGAGGTTGATTGTGATATGATTTTTGGTGATTAATGGCTCAATCCATATTTAAAGTTTAATAAATATTTGTGAATCTTCTTCTTTTTCATCATATCGTCCATTATTTCAAGCTTTCTAGGTATTTTCATATTAAGCTAAGACTTTATATGCCTTGTATATTTAATTCTTGGTTGTTAATGAGCATACAACATATTTATATGGTTCTAAAAAGCTTGTAGTCCCTTTCCCCCATCCATGGAGTTTTTCCCTCTTCATAGAAATTATGAATAGTTCTTAAAACTCCATAGATGGATTTTAAATTTGTTTAGCTTATCTTTGATTCATTTATTGATATATTGAGTGCTTCTTACACTTTATGTGATACTTAGACTCTTTATTTTCTGCCATATGTGATAAATGATGAGTTGACTAATTTATCCCATAAACTTTATTCCGTTTCATTGTTAGGATTCACTTTATAATTTTTCATTCTTTAAATCATGAGATTAATACACTTGCTTTATGTCAAATCTTTTAATGATGAGTTTGTCATATCTATCTCGTATTAGCTTCATTGGGAATGGGTTGCCTTGTTTCACACCCGTAGCTAAGAAGTAGGAATCATAACCTCGTCTTTGGTGGAATGTTGTTTGTCTCTCTCTTGATATAGCTTCAACCCGGGAATGAGTCGCCTAGCGTCGCACCCTTTGCTATTGAGAGAAACACCAACATTCCCCATATCTTGAGAAACCTAGTGTTGTAATCTTTGTATGAGCTAGTGATCACCGTCTCTCTTATATCGTAACTAACCTCCACATACCTTAGTGCTTTCTTATTAATTTTCACAACTGTTTTACATTTCCGTTATTCTACAACCTTTTCAACTTACAAGAATCAGAAAACCGTAAAAATTCGTAATCCATTCCATCCCTTTTCACTTATCCCTGTGGTTCGACACTAGGACTTCCGAGACTATACTATAACTTGACGTGACTGCACTTGGGCTATATCGAAGCGCGCTATTTCGGTTGCGTCAAGTTTTTGGCGCTGTTGCCGGGGATAAGGCAAAAGGCGGATTCTGGGTTTTGTACAAAACCATTCTGTAAGTATTTCTCTCTATTTGATTAATTTATTTTTCTCCCTTATTTTCTGTTTTATTTTGTAGAGTTCCCAAGGAGTGATTCGAATCATTGTCCAAGCCCATGCAAGGGTGATTGTTCGTGGATATTCGAATTAGCCCTCCCACATCTCCAAGAATGGCGAACCAATGTAGAGCCGAGGATCACGAGAGCGATAATGAAGGGGAAGGTGCTAACAATGTTCCTCCTGTTAGGACCATGAGAGACTACCTTCAACCGCCTCGGGCAACTTCGAATTCGTGCATTGTGCTTCCCGCTGGACAAGCCAGAGCGTTCTCTTTCAAACCGGGTATGCTTCAACATATCCCTTCTTTTCATGGTATGGAGTCGGAAAACCCATACTTGCACTTGAAAGACTTTGAAGAAGTCTGCTCCACATTTCGTGACGCAAATGTCAATGAAGATGTCATGCGTTTAAAACTCTTTCCTTTCTCCCTAAAAGATAAAGGAAAAATTTGGCTAAATGCCCAAAGACCGCAGTCAATTCGGTCTTGGCAAGAGCTTCAAGCAGAATTTCTAAAAAAATTCTTTCCCGTTCATAGGACCAACGCTTTAAGAAGGGCGATATCTAATTTTTCGCCAAAAGAAAATGAAAGCTTTTATAAGTGTTGGGAAAGATACAAAGAACTTTTAAATGCATGCCCTCACCATGGTCACGAAACTTGGAGCCTTGTTAGTTTCTTCTACGAATCTCTCACCCCTGAAATGCGTACGTTTGTCGAAACCATGTGTAATGGTCAATTCTTGAGTAAGAATCCCGATGAGGCTTTATTATATTTTGATGAATTAGCGGAAGGTGCTCAAAATTGGAACACATATTCCGAAGAACCCAAGGCTAAAACTCAAGGAAGGGGTGGGTTGTACCAAGTGTCCAATGAGGATGACATGGGTGCAAGGTTATTCCAATTGTCTAAGAAAGTAGAGGCAATGGAAGCAAGTAAGCTTAAGGAGGTCAACGTAGTATCCTCGAGTCAGTTGTGTGTCATTTGTGAAAATTCAGGACACACTACCGAGGATTGCCCTACCATTCCCGCTTTTCGGGAAGTCCTCAAAGATCCCGCCCAAGTCAATGCTTTACACCAGTACAACCAAAACCGTAACCAAAACGATCCCTATTCTCAAAGGTACAATGAGGGATGGAAGAATCACCCCAATTTCAGTTGGGGAGGAAATCAAAGTCAGAACCACAACCAATATCATCAGAACCAAAGGCAACAACAACAACCTCAAAACTTTTTTGTTCCACCTCAGAATCAAAATCCCAACCAAAACTTGGAAGCTTTGTTGAGATCTTTTGTGGACAAAACAGATCGTAATGTGGGTGAGTTAAAAACTCAAATGTCTAAACTCACCACCGCCCTAGCTACCCAAGAGAAGGGAAAATTCCCCTCTCAACCTTTAGCGAATCCTAGAGGTCAAGTTCAAGTAGTAGAGGGAGGAGAGTCTAGCTCCAAGATAGAAGAACTCAAATATATCACAATCTTGAGAAGTGGGAAGGAGGTAGACAAAACTATTGTTCCTAAAACCCCCAAGGTGGCGGACATAGCTGATCCCACGCATGTTGAGGAGTCGAAGGTTGAAAAAGTTGTGAGTGAAGAGAAGAAGAGAGAGGAAGAGAAACAAGGAAAAGAGGATCTCGAAAAAATCAAAAATGGGATCAAAGTTCCATTTCCGGAGAGATTAAACCAACCGTCCAAATCTAATACCGAGATTTTGGATGTTTTTAGACAAGTGAAAATCAACATTCCATTGCTTGACGCGGTCAAGCAAATACCTTCGTACGCTAAGTTCCTCAAGGACTTATGTACTACCAAACGAAGGTTGAATGTCAAGAAAAAGGCCTTTATGGCGGAGCAAGTAAGCTCCATCATGCAAGGCACGAGAGCCCCCAAGTTCAAAGACCCCGGTTGTCCCACAATTTCGTGTGTCATAGGAAATTGTAGGATAAAGAATGCATTGTTAGATTTGGGAGCAAGTGTGAATGTGCTCCCATACTCAGTATATCAACAATTGGGGTTAGGTGAATTAAAACCCACGAGGGTTACGATTCAATTAGTGGATCGATCCGTTAAGATACCAAGAGGGATAGTCGAGGATGTGCTTGTTCAAATTGACAAGTTTTATTTTCCCGTTGATTTTATCATCCTCGACATGCAACCCGTGTCGAATCCCGCTAAGGAGATTCCAGTTACCCTTGGGCGACCATTTCTTGCTACTTCTAACGCTATAATAAATTGCAAAAATGGAATTGTGAAGTTAGCATTTGGAAACATGACTCTAGAGCTAAACGTGTTCTCTTTGAGCAATCAAAGAGACGACGATGATGATGAGGAAAGTGAACACGTGAACATGATAGAGTCATGTATCCAAGACCACTTTGTGGCAAATTTCGAATCGGAGTCAACAGAAGGTTATCTAACCACTTCCGATGAACCCGAGGATTGTATGCAAGTGTTTTCTTTGTCTGACAAACAGGTCGAATTCTCGGAAAAAGAAGAAAACACACAATCTCCCACCAAAAAGCTTGAAGGACAAATGGATCTCAAGCTATTGCCTAGCAACTTGAAGTATGCCTTTTTAGGAGCTTCAGACACTTACCCCGTCATCATCTCGTCCGAACTTTCGGATGACCAAGAAGGAAGGTTAGTTCATTTGCTTGGTAAATATAAAAAAGCTTTTGGTTGGACGCTTGCCGACCTTCAAGGAATAAGCCCTTTGATCTCTACGCATAAAATTCATTTAGAGGATGGGGCAAAAACATCGAGACAATTTCAACGCTGGTTGAATCCTAACATGCAAGAAGTGGTTAGGAACGAGGTGTTGAAATTGTTGGATGCAAAGATCATCTATCCGATCTCGGATAGTAAATGGGTTAGTCCAACTCAAGTGGTACCGAAAAAATCAGGTCTTACGGTAGCCAAAAACGAATCAAACGAGTTGATTCCGCAAAGAGTCACCACCGGGTGGCGAATGTGTATTGACTACCGTAAACTCAATGAGGCAACTCGTAAAGATCATTTCCCCCTCCCCTTTTTGGATCAAACTCTAGAGAGGATAGCGGGTCATGAATATTACTCTTTCCTCGATGGTTTTTTCGGGTACAATCAAATTGAGATTGACCTAGATGATCAAGAAAAAACCACCTTTACATGTCCTTTTGGTACCTTCGCTTATCGAAGAATGCCCTTTGGTCTATGTAATGCACCGGCCACTTTCCAACGGTGTATGCTAAGTATCTTTAGCGATATGGTGGAAAGGACTTTGGAAGTTTTTTTGGATGACTTTACCGTCTATGGTAAGTCATTCGACAATTGCTTGGCTAACCTGGAACAGGTCTTGGGAAGATGCGTGGAAAAACAATTGGTATTAAATTGGGAGAAGTGCCATTTTATGGTTACCAAGGGAATTGTTTTAGGGCATATCATTTCTTCAGAAGGAATCGAGGTGGATAAAGCTAAAATTGAGTTGATTGCTAAACTTCTACACCCAAGAATGTCAAAGATGTTCGATCCTTTCTAGGACATGCCGGGTTTTATAGGAGGTTTATCAAGAACTTCAGTTCCATTTCCAAGCCGATGTGTAGTCTACTTCTCAAGGATGCACCCTTTCAGTGGGATGCCAAATGCGAGGAAGCCTTTGTCTCTCTGAAGCATATGCTTACTACTGCGCCGATTATGCAGACACCGGACTGGAGCTTGCCATTCGAGCTTATGTGCGACGCAAGTGACTATGCGGTGGGAGCGGTTCTTGGTCAACGGAAAGACAAGAAACCGGGTGTGATATACTATGCAAGTAGGACCTTGAATGATGCGCAAATGAACTACACCACGACAGAGAAAGAGCTTCTAGCAATTGTCTTCGCCCTAGACAAGTTCCGATCCTATTTGATAGGATCGCCAATTGTGATTTTCACGGATCACGCGGCGTTGAAGTACCTATTCACAAAGAAAGATGCCAAGCCGTGGCTTTTGAGGTGGATACTCTTATTGCAAGAATTCCATTTAAGCATCAAGGACAAAAAGGGAGTCGAGAACGTGGTGGCCGATCATCTGTCTCGACTCACTTTTACGAACAACATTGAAGAAAGTCCGATCCAAGATTCATTTCCAGATGAAAAATTATTGGCAATCTCGACGCTCCCATGGTATGCAGACATTGTAAATTATCTTGTAACTGACAAGATACCAAAGTCGTGGGGCGCACAAGATAGAAAGAAGTTCTTGAGTGAAGTAAGTCGATTCTACTGGGATGAACCGTACCTGTTTAAGTATTGTGCGGATCAGATTATCCGGCGATGCATCCCAGAGGAAGAAGTGGAGAGAGCTCTATCCTTCTGTCATTCTGAGGCTTGCGGAGGACACTTCTCGGCAAAGAAGACCACCGCGAAGATTTTGCAAAGTCGATTATATTGGCCGTCGCTCTTTAAGGACGCACAACGCTTTTGCAAAGCATGTCAAAGATGCCAAATGCTTGGAGGGATCTCTAAGAGGAACATGATGCCACTCAATCCCATCCTGATGATTGAAATCTTCGATTGCTGGGGCATCGACTTCATGGGACCGTTCCCATCTTCCTACGGTAATCTTTACATTTTGGTTGCCGTAGATTATGTTTCAAAATGGGTGGAAGCCCAAGCGTGCAAGAAAAATGATCACAAAGTGGTGATCCGATTTCTGAAAGAACACATTCTTGCACGTTTTGGCACTCCCAATGCGCGATAATAAGCGATGGCGGTACTCACTTTTGCAACAAACCATTTCAATCATTAATGCAAAAGTATGGTGTAAACCACAAAGTATCCCTCGCTTATCATCCTCAAACTAATGGTCAAGCCGAGTTGGCAAATAGGGAGATCAAACAGATTCTAGAGAAAACGGTAAACCCGAATCGCAAGGATTGGTCGTTAAGACTGACCGATGCACTTTGGGCCTACCGTACTGCGTATAAAACAACTCTAGATATGTCTCCTTATCGCATTGTGTACGGAAAACCATGTCATTTGCCAGTAGAGTTGGAACACAAATCATACTGGGCAACTAAGATGGTTAACTGTGATTTGGAAAAGGCCGGGCTTGACCGTAAGTTGCAAATTGATGAAATCGAGGAACTGAGAAGAGATGCTTATGACAATGCAAAGATAAGCAAGGAACGTGCCAAAATTTTTCATGATAAATCTATTTTGAGAAAAGAATTCAAACTTGGGCACAAAGTTCTTGTTTATGATACTTGTCTGCATCTCTTCCCGGGAAAGTTAAAGTCTCGTTGGACCGGCCCCTACATTGTCCGTCATGTATTTCCTTTTGGGGCTGTGAATGTTGAGGATCCCAAAACCGGCTACATTTTCAAGGTGAATGGACAACGTCTTAAGCCGTTTTTGGATTTCCCAATTCGAGAGGAGCCCACCCCTCTCGAAGACCCGACTTATGCCTAAAAGGCATGGGTCGATTTTGTAATATTGTTTTTTGTTAGTGTTTTTGAGTTTCAGGAATCATCATCGGAGAATCGGGTGTCATTAAGTCTAAACGGATCAAGTTGAAGGGAGCAGTAAGGTGTTTTCGTGCAAAGAATGCAAAGAAAATTTTTCTGGCAGATTGGTCCATGATCGATCATGCCCTTCCCATGATCGATCATGGTAGAAAATTTTTCTCATGCAGCATATGGCATGATCGATCATGGGATTCCATGATCGATCATGGAAGAGGAGGCACTTGGGCAGAAGGCAGCATGATCGATCATGGGATTCCATGATCGATCATTGTACAAATTTTCACTTGGGCAGAATGACCCATGATCGATCATGGGTTAACCATGATCGATCATGGTCCCATAATAAAACAGGGGCGCCGTTTCTAAACCCCCATTTCTCACTTCTCCTTCTCCCAAATCCTCTCCAAACCCTAGCCCCTTTTCCCCCATTGATCCCAAACCTTCCCCAAACACCATTTCCAACCTTCCCAACCTAGAATCAACCATCAAATCTTCCAATTTCAAACCTCAATCATCAATCCCATCCCAAAAATCCCCCTTTCTCTCTCTCCTCACCAATTTCGAGCCCTATCCTATCAAATCTCGAAATTCCTCATCTCTCCCTCCTCTAAAGCGCCACATTACTCTTTTATGGCTTCCTCTAACCCTCCCACTAAGCCACTTGAAATTCAATCCGCAAGGGGTGGCTACCGCGGATTTCGAAGCCGCCAAGAATTCGATTGGTGGAATTACGCTTTCAAGACGAGGACGGTAGTTATTGAGAGGCCGGTCTACATTGGTTCGCTGGACGATTTCCCTCAACGAGCAACGTTTGAGCGATATCCGGGGTGGATTAACTACTTGCGTGAACAAGGTACTCAATGTAATCTCACCATTTGTCGTGAATTTATCGCAAGTTTAATTCAAGTTCCAAATACATCATATGCATATGTTGCTCATGTTCGAGGCAAAACGGTTCATTTTAACCTCGAGGTTTTGAGTGCGATTACGGGAATCCCGGCCTTACCACCCAATGCCCACGACCTCCCTTATTCGGATGGTACCCCTTATGAAGAGCCAAGAGCTAATGATTTAGCTACATTTTTAGCCGGTAGACCAATGGAGTGGATTGGAACTCAATTCGATAGGAGCAATTTACATGACAGCCTTAGGACATTGTGGCTAGTAATTGCCAATGCTTTGGACCCAACTTCACATACCCAACACCTGTACCCTTCTCAAGCGTATGTGGTATACGCTATTGCAACAAACAAGCGCATTTGTTTGCTTCGTCACATCATTGGGCGGATTGCTAGAATCATAGACTTAGTCGCCCACAACGAAATAATCAAATTTGGGTCGTTGATCACTAAGGTATGTTTGCGAGCGGGGGTAACCGAGAGAGATGAGGATGTGAAGAAAATGCCTCGAGCACCACTTAACCGATCGTCCCAAACTCGAGCCGCTGGTCAATTAAGGAACCGGCCAAGTTCTTCAACCGCTCCTCCTCAAGTTGAGTCTGAAGAAGAGGGGGCAGAAGAAGCAGGAGCAGATCTCCCGGGCCCCTCAAGGCGGAGAAGACGGGCAAGCTCTGGGCCAGTAGATGACACTAGGGAATTCATGAGAGAGCAGTTTGAGCAGATGACTGCTTTGATGCAGACTGGGTTTGCTAGCATCAATGAGAGGGTTGAGATTATGGTATTGCGTTAGGACCGTTTGGAGGCAGATATTGCAGCTCAGGTCGAGGCACGAGTTGCAGCTCAGATGGCGACCCAGCAGGAGTTCATACGCCAGCAGTTCGAGGCGTTGTATGGTCGTTTTCCCCCACCCCCACCTCCCGACATGTGATGATAGTTGCAAATCCTGAAAAGAACTCTTTAATTAACTATATTTATGCTTAGTTTTATTTTATTTCTTTTGGGTTGTATTAGAATTGAGACTTGATGTTAACTCTAGAACTTGGTTTTAATGGTTGAATATTATAGTTTTTGCTTTTGAATTCTAATTCTAACCCGTTTTGTGAATAGTTTTTGTTTATCTCTTATTTTTGTCTCATGGAGAGCAAAGCCAATGTAGCCCTTCCGTGCGTTGTTATTGTTTTCTTTACATTGAGGACAATGTGTGTTTCAAGTTGAGGGGGGTACGTTATTTTGTGTTTATTTTGTTTGGCTTGCTATCAGTCATTTCCATGAGTAGAAGAATTTGTTCAATTTTTTATTTTTTTTTTAGAAGTTTGAAAATTGATGATTGATTGATATTTTGTTCGATGAAGATTATTGTTTCATTAGCTTTTGGCTTGAATTCTTTGATCTAGATAGGATGTTGAATGATAATCTAAATTGCTTTGCTCCGCTTAGTCTCATATCCCGTCATATTTGCCTGTTCCGCATGCTAGATTGATTTGGTTGTTTCCAATTCGATAATAATAATTAGATTTATTTTCATTGAGAGAAGAGAAATTTTTGTCCAAAAATAATGGAAGCTCTTTCGAAAAGATCCTCCAATGAGAGGGCAAAAGCATAGCACTTTGACAACTTGGATGACTTTTATCCTAATATTGACTTAAAGCTTCACTTGACTAAATCTTAAGTCTCTTTGTCTAATATTATGGATGGGTATAGGTTACCATATGGGAAAGGGTGAATAGCTTCCTTCAAGCTCCAATGAATGAGCAGTAATGAGAAAATTCGATAAGTGAGACCGCTGCCCCTCATAGAGATGAAAACGGCCCTGATCTAATTTAGCAAAAATTTCCAAGTAAAAGATAAAGAAAGTGCTTAGAATCGATAAATCTTTGAGCTTTTGTTTTTGAAAAAGTTCTCTCTTCCTTCTCGAATGATTATGACTCTTTGTGTTTATATCGAATTGTTTGAATCGAAGTCTAGTATGTGAGCATTGGAGAATATGGGATTGTGTTCTAAAGGAGATAGGCAAATTAGATGATCATTCGAAAGTCCGTCGTTCTGGAAAATTGATAGTAATGCCTCTTGCTTTACAAATTGAAACTTGAATCTTCACTCTCGTCATTCATCATGACCAAACTTCTGATGTTTGTAGGTATCATTTCTGAAAACCTTCACGAGATGCAACTCGTCTTCTTTGGGAACATAGAAGTTAATAACTTTTTGTATAGCATATTAATTTTTGTAATTATATATTTTTGTCTTGCTAAGGGACTAGCAAGAGATAAGTTGAGGGGAGTTGATAAACGCATAATATTGTCATGCATAAGCTCTTTCTCGGAGTCGCATGACGCGTTTGTTGCTTTAATTCTGCCTAATTATCCACTTATCTCGAGATTAGTGTCTTGGCGAGTTTTGTATCTAACATCGTCCCGCTAGGTGTGCTTTTGTTGTGTTTCTATGTGTTTATAGGCATATGATGCAATGGCCTTCGAATGATTGATCAAGCGCTAGTGAAAAGCTCGAAAAATGCTGATCTGAGGAATTTCCCAGAAGCATGATCGATCATGGGTTAACCATGATCGATCATGGTACAAACTGGCATTCAGGCAGAAGACCCCATGATCGATCATGGGTTGGCCATGATCGATCATGGCCCTGGCAACTTGGCCATTTCACACCCAAAATGGGTTATTTTAGTGGTTCAAGCTATTTTAGATATTTAGTTAGATATTTTGCAACCTTTTAATATATATTATTTCTCTTAGCTTAAAAAGGGGGGATTATCTAGTTTTTAACACACTTAGAGTTCTAGAGAGAGGAGAGAGCTCATTATTGATTGTTCTTCATTTCTCCATTGTAAGTGCTTAATTTGTAAGAATGATTTCTTCTTCTATGATATTTGTTCTTGCATCTATTATGGAGTAGTCTATTACTAAGGTTACGGAGGTTGATTGTGATATGATTTTTGGTGATTAATGGCTCAATCCATATTTAAAGTTTGATAAATATTTGTGAATCTTCTTCTTTTTCATCATATCTTCCATTATTTCAAGCTTTCTAGGTATTTTCATATTAAGCTAAGACTTTATATGCCTTGTATATTTAATTCTTGGTTGTTAGTGAGCATACAACATATTTATATGGTTCTAAAAAGCTTGTAGTCCCTTTCCCCCATCCATGGAGTTTTTCCCTCTTCATAGAAATTATGAATAGTTCTTAAAACTCCATAGATGGATTTTAAATTTGTTTAGCTTATCTTTGATTCATTTATTGATATATTGAGTGCTTCTTACACTTTATGTGATACTTAGACTCTTTATTTTCTACCATATGTGATAAATGATGAGTTGACTAATTTATCCCATAAACTTTATTCCGTTTCATTGTTAGGATTCACTTTATAATTTTTCATTCTTTAAATCATGAGATTACTACACTTGCTTTATGTCAAATCTTTTAATGATGAGTTTGTCATATCTATCTCGAATTAGCTTCATTGGGAATGGGTTGCCTTGTTTCACACCCGTAGCTAAGAAGTAAGAATGATAACCTCGTCTTTGGTGGAATGTTGTTTGTCTCTCTCTTGATATAGCTTCGACCCGGGAATGAGTCGCCTAGCGTCGCACCCTTTGCTATTGAGAGAAACACCAACATTCCCCATATCTTGAGAAACCTAGTGTTGTAATCTTTGTATGAGCTAGTGATCACCGTCTCTCTTATATCGTAACTAACCTCCACATACCTTAGTGCTTTCTTATTAATTTTCACAACTGTTTTACATTTCCGTTGTTCTACAACCTTTTCAACTTAGAAGAATCAGAAAACCGTAAAAATCCGTAATCCATTCCATCCCTTTTCACTTATCCCTGTGGTTCGACACTCGGACTTCCGAGACTATACTATAACTTGACGTGCCTGCACTTGGGCTATATTGAAGCGCGCTATTTCGGTTGCGTCAAATGATAACCTCGTCTTTGGTGGAATGTCGTTTGTCTCTCTCTTGATATAGCTTCAATTCGGGAATGAGTCGCCTTGCGTCGCACCCTTTGCTATTGAGAGATACACCAACATTTCCCATATCTCGAGAACCCTTGTGTTGTAATCTTTGTATGAGCTAATGATCACCGTTTCTTAAATCGTAACTAACCTCCACCTACCTTAGTGCTTTCTTATTAATTTTCACAACCTCCACCGTTTTACAAAACCAACTTACAAAATCTGAAAACCATTTAATCCGTAATCCATTTCCATCCCTTTTCAATTATCCCTATGGTTCGACACTCGAACTTTCGAGGCTATATTACTACTTGACGTGCCTGCACTTTGGCTACAACACAACGCGCTATTTTGGAGCCGTCAAGTTTTTGGCGCCGTTGCCGGGGATAAGGCAAAAGGCGGATTTCGGGTTTTGTATAAACCCACTCTTTGTAAGTATTTCTCCATTTAATTAATTTATTTTTCTCTCTTATTCTTGTTTGATTTTGTAGAATTCCGAGGAGCTACTCGAACAAGTTTTTTCGAGCCTATGCAAGGGCAATTGTTCGTGGACATTCGAATAAGCCCTCCTCATTCGCCAAGAATGGCAAACCAAGGAAGAGCTGCGGATCACGAGAGTGATAATGAAGGGGAAGGTGTCAATAATGTTCCTCCAGTTATGACCATGAGGGACTACTTTCAACCGCCTCGGACAACTTCGAACTCATGCATCGTACTCCCCACCGGCCAGGCTGGTGCGTTCTCGTTCAAACCGGGTATGCTTCAACATATCCCATCTTTTCATGGTATGGAGTCTGAAAACCCATACTTACATTTAAAAGACTTTGAAGAAGTCTGTTCCACATTTCGGGAGGCGAACATAGACGAGGATGTCATGCGACTAAAACTCTTTCCTTTCTCCCTAAAAGATAAAGGAAAAAGTTGGCTTAATGCTCAAAGACTGCAATCAATTTGGTCTTGGCAAGAGCTTCAAGCAGAGTTTCTAAAAAAATTCTTTCCCGTTCATAGAACCAATGCTTTAAGAAGGGCGATATCCAATTTTTCGCCAAAAGACAATGAAACTTTCTATCAGTGTTGGGAAAGATATAAAGAACTTTTAAACGCATGCCCTCACCATGGTCACGAAACGTGGAGCCTTGTTAGTTTTTTTTATGAATCCCTTACTTCTGAAATGCGTACTTTTGTTGAGACCATGTGCAATGGTCAATTTTTGAGTAAGAATTCCGATGAGGCCTTGTTATATTTTGATGAGTTAGTGGAAGGTGCCCAAAATTGGAACACCTATACCGATGAGCCAAAAGCCAAAATACAAGGAAAGGGTGGATTGTACTAAGTGTCCAATGAGGATGACATGGGTGCGAGATTGTTCCAATTGTCTAAGAAAATAGAGGCAATGGAAGCAAATAAGCTTAGAGAGGTCAACGTAGTATCCTCGAGCCAGTTATGTGTCATTTGCGAAAATTCGGGACACACTACTGAGGATTGTCCTACCATTCCTGCTTTCCGGGAAGTCCTCAAAAATCCTGCCCAAGTCAATGCTTTGCACCAGTACAACCAAAACATAAACCAGAACGACCCTTACTCTCAAAGGTACAATGAGGGATGGAAAAATCACCCCAATTTCAGTTGGGGAGGAAACCAAGGTCAGAACCACAACCAATATCATCAAAACCAAAGGCAACAACAACAACCTCAAAACCCATTTGTCCCACCTCAGAATCAAAATCCCAACCAAAACTTGGAAACTTTGTTGAGATCATTTGTGGACAAAACGGATCGTGATGTGGGTGAATTAAAAACCCAAATGTCTAAACTCACCACCGCCCTGGCTACCCAAGAGAAGGGAAAATTCCCCTCTCAACCTTTAGTCAACCCTAGAGGTCAAGTTCAAGTCATAGAAGGAGGCGAGTCTAGCACCAAGATAGAAGAACTCAAATCTATCACAATCCTAAGGAGTGTGAAGGAGGTAGACAAAACTATTGTTCCTAAAACCCCCAAGGTGGCGGACATAGTTGAGCCGACGAGTGTTGAGAAGGTTGTGAGTGAAGAAAAGAACCAAGAGGAAGAGAGACAAGGAAAGGAGGATCTTGAGAAAATCAAGAACGGAATCAAGGTCCCTTTCCTGAAGAGATTGAACCAACCATCCAAATCTAATACCGAGATTTTGAATGTGTTTCGACAAGTGAAAATTAACATTCCGTTGCTTGACGCGGTCAAGCAAATACCTTCATATGCTAAGTTCCTCAAGGACTTATGTACTACCAAACGAATGTTGAATGTGAAGAAAAAGGCCTTCATGGCGGAGCAAGTGAGCTCCATCATGCAAGGCACGAGAGCCCCTAAGTTCAAGGACCCCGGTTGTCCCACAATTTCGTGTGTCATAGGAAATTGTAGGATAAAAAATGCATTGCTAGATTTGGGAGCAAGCGTAAATGTGCTCCCATATTCTGTCTATCAACAATTGGGATTGGGTGAGTTGAAACCCACGAGGGTTACGATCCAATTAGTGGACCGATCCGTTAAAATCCCAAAAGGGATAGTCGAGGATGTACTTGTCCAAATCGACAAATTTTATTTTTCGATCAATTTTATCATTCTTGACATGCAACCCGTGTCAAATCCCACTAAGGAGATTCCGGTTATCCTTGGACGACCATTTCTTGCTACTTCTAAAGCTATAATAAATTGCAAGAATGGAATCGTGAAGTTAGCTTTTGGAAACATGACTCTAGAGCTAAACGTGTTCGCTTTGAGCAATCAAAGAGATGATGAAGAGGAATGCGAACACGTGAACATGATAGAGTCATGTATCCAAGACCACTTTGTTGCAAATTTCAAATCGGAGTCAACGGAAGGTTTCCTAACCACTTCCGATGAACCCGAGGATTGTATGCAAGTGTTTTCCTTGTGTGACAAACAGGTTGAATCCTTGGAGAAAGAGGAAAACAAATCATCGTCCACTAAAAAGCTTGAAGGACAAATGGATCTCAAGCCATTGCCTAGTAACTTAAAGTATGCCTTCTTGGGAGCTTCAGACACTTATCCTGTCATCATCTCGTCCAATCTCTTGGATGACTAAGAGGTAAGGTTAGTTCAATTGCTTGGTAAACACAAAAAAGCTTCTGGTTGGACTCTTGCCGACCTCCAAGGAATAAGCCCACTAATTTGTACACATAAAATTCACTTGGAGGATGGGGCGAAAACATCAAGGCAATTTCAACGCCGGTTGAATCCTAACATGCAAGAAGTGGTTAGGAACGAGGTGTTCAAATTGTTAGATGCAAAGATCATCTATCCAATCTCAAATAGTAAATGGGTTAGTCCAACTCAAGTGGTACCGAAAAAATCGCGTCTTACGGTAGTCAAGAATGAATCAAATGAGTTGATTCCACAAAGAGTCACCACCAGGTGGCGAATGCGTATTGACTACCGTAAACTCAATGAGGCAACTCGTTAAGATCATTTCCCACTCCCCTTTTTGGATCAAACTCTAGAAAGGGTAGCGGGCCATGAACATTACTTGTTCCTCGATCGTTTATCCGAGTACAATCAGATTGAGATTGACCTAAATGATCAAGAAAATACCACCTTTACATGTCCTTTTGGTACCTTCGCATATCGAAGAATGCCTTTTGGTCTATATAATGCACCGGCCACTTTCCAACGGTGTATGCTAAGTATTTTTAGCGATATGGTGAAAAGGACTTTGGAAGTTTTTATGGATGACTTAACCGTCTATGGTAAGTCATTCGACAGTTGCTTGACTAACCTGGAACAGGTTTTGGAAAGATGTGTGGAAAAACAACTGGTTTTGAATTGGGAGAAATGCCATTTTATGGTAACCAAGGGAATCGTATTGGGGCACATCATTTCGTCAGAGAGAATTGAAGTGAATAAGGCAAAAATCGAATTGATTGCCAAACTTCCTACGCCTAAGAATGTCAAAGATGTCCGATCATTTCTAGGACATGCCGGGTTTTATAGGAGGTTTATCAAGAACTTCAGTTTCATTTCCAAGCCGATGTGTAATCTACTGCTCAAGGATGCACCTTTTGAGTGGGATGCCAAGTGCGAAGAAGCCTTTGTGTCTCTGAAGCATATGCTCACTACAACGCCGATTATGCAGACACCAGACTGGAGCTTGCCTTTTGAGCTCATGTGCGACGCAAGTGACTATGCAGTAGGAGCGGTTCTTGGTCAACGGAAAGACAAGAAACCAGGTGTAATTTATTATGCAAGTAGGACTTTGAATGATGCGCAAATGAATTACACCACAACGGAGAAAGAGCTTCTGGCAATTGTTTTCGCCTTGGATAAGTTTCGAGCCTATTTGATAGGATCTCCCATTGTTATTTTCACGGATCATGCGGCGTTGAAGTATTTGTTCACAAAGAAAGATGCCAAGCCGCGGCTTCTTAGGTGGATCTTCTTGCTGCAAGAATTCCATTTAAATATCAAAGATAAAAAGGGAGTTGAGAACGTGGTGGCCGATCATCTGTCTCGACTCACTTTTTCTAACAACATTGAAGAAGGTCCGATCCAAGATTCATTTCCAGACGAGCAGTTGTTAGCGGTCTTGACACTCCCATGGTATGCAGACATTGTAAACTATCTTGTAACCGACAAGATACCAAAGTCATGGGGTGTCCAAGACAGAAAAAGATTCTTGAGCGAAGTGACGCGATTCAACTGGGATGAATCGTACCTGTTTAAGTATTGCGCGGATCAGATTATTCGACGGTGCATTCCAGAGGGAGAAGTGGAAAGAGTTCTGTCCTCCTGCCATTCTGAAGCTTGCGGAGGACACTTCTCGGCACAGAAGACCACTGCGAAGATTTTACAAAGCGGACTGTACTGGCCGTCACTTTTTAAGGACGCATAACGCTTTTGCAAGGCATGCCAAAGATGCCAAATGCTTGGAGGGATCTCCAAGAGGAATATGATGCCGCTCAACCCAATCCTGACGATTGAAATTTTCGATTGCTGGGGCATCAATTTCATGGGACCATTCCCATCTTCCTACGGTAATCTTTATATTTTAGTTGCCGTAGAGTATGTTTCAAAATGGGTGGAAGCCCAAGCGTGCAAGAAAAATGATCACAAAATGGTGATCCGATTTCTGAAAGAACACATTCTTGCACGTTTTGGCACCCCCAAGGCAATAATAAGCGATGGCGGTACTCACTTTTGCAACAGACCATTTCAATCATTAATGAAAAAGTACGGTGTAAACCACAAAGTATCACTCGCTTATCACCCTCAGACTAACGGTCAGGTCGAGCTAGCAAATAGGGAGATCAAACAGATTCTAGAGAAAACGGTAAACCCAAACCGCAAGGATTGGTCATTAAGACTGACTGATGCACTTTGGGCTTACCGTACTGCGTACAAAACAACTCTAGATATGTCTCCCTATCGCATAGTGTACGGAAAACCATGTCATTTGCCAGTAGAGTTGGAACACAAATCATACTGGGCAACTAAGATGGTTAACTGTGATTTCGAGAAAGCTGGGCTTGATCGTAAGTTGCAAATAAATGAAATAAAGGAATTGAGAAGAGATGCATATGATAATGCGAAGATAAGCAAGGAACATGCCAAAATCTTTCATGATAAAACCATTTTAAGGAAAGAATTCAAACTTGGGCACAAAGTTCTTATTTATGATACTCGTCTGCATCTCTTCCCGGGAAAATTGAAGTCTCGTTGGACCGGCCCATACATTGTCCGTCATGTGTTTCCTTTTGGGGCTGTGAATGTCGAGGATCCCAAAATTGGCTATGTTTTTAAGGTGAATGGTCAACGTCTAAAGCCATTCTTGGAATTCCCAATTCAAGAGGAGTCCATCCCTCTCGAAGACCCAACTTATGCCTAACAAGCATAGGTCAATTTTGTAAAATAATATTTTTTGTAGTATTTTTTTTGAGTTTCAGGAAGTTGTTTCGGAAGTTCGGGCGAAATCGGATCTAAACGGACCAAGTGGGGTGGAGTGAAAAGGTGTTTCAAGTGAAGAAATTGCTTGGGAGAATTTTTGGTGGAAGCATGATCGATCATGGTTATAACCATGATCGATCATGGGATCGAATTTGGAAGGCAGTGTACTTTCATGATCGATCATGGTTATGACCATGATCGATCATGGTAACAATTTTTTGAGGTAGTGCACTACCATGATCGATCATGGTCCCATTTAAAACAGAGCAGCAGTTTTATAGTTCCCCAAATCGTGCCCCATCTTCTTCTTAACCCCCATTTCTCTCTATCTCCCTTCTTTAAACCTTCAACAATCATCAAATCATACCCTCCCCTAGCTCTTCCATCCCCATAATCATTCAATTTCAACCCCAAATCTCACACCCATCTAAGAATCAACCACTTTCTGTCTCTTTAGCCCCCCAATTTCGAGCCCTAGTGTCATGGGGCGTCCTTTGATGGCACAAAGGAGGCCGCGTGAGCGACCGTGCTAACCGATAGCCCGGTCGAGTGTGATCGAATTTAATTAACAATCAACGAACAACATGCAACAACAGTAATTTTAACGAGAGCGTGAGCACAAATTGAGATTACTTCATTGCAAGAAAATGAGATTACATGGAAAGCTGTTACAATTCGAAAGAGAGTAAGAGCTTGAAAACAAAGTGCTAAACAACGTGCACTGATAGGCAACTCGGGTGTGAGGTAGATAGTCTTATCCCCACATATAACCACTTAATGAAAATACCAAAGTTGTAGCAGTGCACGTTGGGTCTTACAAGTTACAAGAAAACTTATACAAAGGAAATGCAATACAATTACAAAGGAAATTCCTAGATCTAATTACATGGGAACAATATTTACATATGAGAAACCTAAACATAATAAAACTAGATGACTCTGGATCGCCTGTTGGGCCGTGCTGCGCTCGGGCGCAAGCACGGTGCTGATGAAGTGTCATCGATGTCGGTCACGAGTGCTGTTGGAAGGCACCCCGTGACATCCTCCCCCACCAGAGCTGTTGACGCCCTCGGCAACTGGTTGAGGTATGCTGTGATCTGGTCCTGGAAGGCCGATAGGTCTGATGCTCTTTCCCAAGTGTTCTCTTCTGGGTCTCTTCCTGCCCATTTGACAAGGAACTCTTGGTGTTGTTTGGGAGAAGCTGTCACAACTCGATCGGCCAGGATGGCTTCCACTGACTGCTTCCCTTCTGCTCTCTGCTTTAGCCCTGGACGACTAGACTCTCCCCGGGATGGATCGGTTGTATCAACAAAGTACGGTTTTAGCATGCTGACATGAAATACTGGGTGAACCTTCAGCCAGCTAGGGGGTTCAATCCGATAAGCCACTTTCCCAATTTTCTTCACAATCCTAAGCGGCCATATTTTTGCAGAAGGCGTGGGTCTCGACCTCTCAAGTACTTCCTATCTTGTGGAAGGAGCTTCACCATTACGAGATCTCCTACTTGGAACTCTAACGGTCGCCTTTTCTGATCTGCATACTTCTTCATTCGATGGGTGGCTTTCTCCAGGTGCGAACGAGCCAACTCAATATTCTGCTTCCACTCTTCTGAGAAATTACGGGCTCTAGGAGATTTTGAAACTGGCATCGAGTTGGCGGTGTGAGGAAGGATGGGTTGTTGTCCAGTAACGATTTTGAAGGCGCTCTTGCCTGTCCCGGAGTTTTTCTGGGCATTGAAGCACAGTTGAGCCACGTCCAATAACTTGACCCAATTTCGTTGTGTTGCACTAGCAAAATGGCGCAGATATTCCTCAAGCATTGCGTTGTATCTTTCAGTCTGCCCATCGGACTGAGGGTGGTAACTGGAGCTCATACACAGTTTGGAACCGAGAACCTTGAAAAGTTCCTTCCAAAAATTTCCCGTGAATCGTGAGTCCCTATCACTAACAATGCTCCGAGGAATCCCCTAATACTTAACCACATACTTGAAGAATAGTTGTGTAGTCTCCTCTCCTGACGTGTTCTTTGGAACCGCAATAAAAGTGGCATACTTCGAAAAACGATCGACGACCACAAGGATAGTCGTCAAGTCCCCCACTTTGGGCAGACTTGATATGAAATCGAGCGAAACGCTTTCCCAAGGTCGCTCTGGGATGGGTAGAGGTTCCAGTAACCCTGCAGGCTATCTTCGCTCGATTTTGTCTTGTTGGCAGATCAGGCAAGTCCTAACATAGCTCTCCACATTGTCTTCCATTTGAGGCCAGTAGTACCCTTGCTTGAGGAGGGCCAACGTCCTTTCTTGACCAGGGTGTCCTGCCCATAAGGTATCATGGCATTCTCGAATTAGGGTCCGCCTCAACTCCCCTACTCGAGGAACAAACACTCGATTTCCCTTTGTCGAGATGAACCCGTTGTCTAACCAAAACTACCGTGTCTTCCCTTTCTCGATCATTTTCAATAGTTGGGCAGAAACAGGATCTTGCGGTAGCGCATTCTTGATTTTGTTTCGGATTTTGGTAGACACTTGGCTGTCGATTCGAAGAATGACGTTAAGGAACGCGTTGGACTGTTCGTTGAACTCCACCTTGCGACTCAAAGCATCCGCTACTTTATTGGTCGAACCCGCCTTATATTCCATCCAAAAATTGAATTCAGCTAGTAACTCTTGCCACCTTGCTTGTTTAGAACTCAATTTTGGTTGACTAAGAAAGTGGCTGACCGCAGTGTTATCTGTCTTCACAAGAAATCGAGAACCAAGAAGGTAGTGCCGCCATAACCTCAGACAATGGACAACTGCTAGTAACTCTTTCTCGTGAGCAAAATATCTCCTCTCGGTGTCATTGAGCTTACGACTTTCGTATGCTACCGGGTGGCTCTCCTGCATTAAGACTCCTCCGAGGGCAACATCTGATGCATCGGTGTGCACTTCGAACGGCTTGGTCACATCCGGTAGAGTAAGAACTGGGTCTTCAGACATAGCCTTCTTTAAAGCATCGAAGGCGGCTTGGCACCCTGTCGACCAGTCCCAAACTTTTGCCTTCTTTAGTAGTTCCGTCAGGGGCAATACGATACTGGAGTAGTCTTTCACGAACTTTCTGTAGTAATTCGCTAGTCCCAGAAAAGAACGGAGTTCTCACACATTGGTGGGCGCTTGCCATTCCTGAATAACCTTGACCTTAATCGGATCCATTTGCACTCTCCCTTGTTCAATGATGTGGCCAAGAAATTTGATACGCTTCTGCGCAAAAGAGCACTTCGACAACTTGATATACAACTCATGTTTTCGAAGTCTCTCAAATACCTTCTTCAGGTGCTCTTCATGTTCTTCCATGTTTTCGCTGTACACCACGATATCATCGAGATAAACAACGACAAAATCATCCAAGTAGTCCCTAAGAACCTGATTCATTAAGGTGCTAAAAGTGGCTGGAGCATTGGTTAGCCCAAATGGCATAACAAGGAATTCATAAGCCCCGTATCTGGTGACGCAAGTGGTTTTTCCCTCATCTCCTGCTGCAATGCGAACTTGCCAATACCCGGATCTGAGATCGAGCTTAGTGAAAACTTTTGCCCGGCTGAGTTGGTCAAAGCAATCAGCCACAAGAGGGATCGGGTAGTTATTCCGAATGGTTACCTTGTTGAGAGTGTTAGTAAATTAGGGCAGTAATCATGCATCGCATACACTAATTTACGCACTAATCATTGAATCCTATGATCTATGCAGTTCAATAAAATCGACAGATGACATACCTTAATCGAGATTTGATGTCAATGAAACGAACAGGATGGATCTGATCCTTCTGTTGTTGTCGTCCTTAGCGTAGAAAACACGACGCCTCTACGGTATGCACACACGAACGAGATGAGATCTTGCTTGGTGTACTAGCGCCCTCTAGGGTTCTCTCTGCTATTTCGAATTTTCTTGCCTCTCTCAATTTCGTTGACGGCCAAGAAGAACAAAGGTTCCCTTTTATAAGGGAACCCTAGTGAGAACCCTAAGCAACAAACGAACTGGGCCCAAGTCCAACTTGGCCCGTTTTAATTCGTTTTGATCCAACTCGTTTTGGTGTGCGACCCTGTAGGTTTTACACTCTTTGGCCGTACAATTAAAACCCGTTTTATTATACGAACAGTAAGCGGTTTCTAGTAAAACATTACTATTATCCAAAGGGTATAAAGGTCAAAAACGACACAACCTTAAATTGATATTTCACACATTAACTCCTTTTGTCAATCGATATCTAGATTGAACACAAGACTAGGCAAGTGTCATTCTTGTATAGTTCAATCTTTATTTCTTGATCTCTAAGTATAATTAATCCAAAACAAATGACATCTCATTTGTGCATGGCCATGCAAATATTAATTACACTTATCAAGGGGCCCAACGATATCTCTCTCAATATATGAGAGTGACAAATCCCATCTTGATCAACCACATACCTCTACATAGTTCATAGTATGCTCGGTCATCATCTTTATAATTACTCGGTCAAGAGCAACGTTTGATAATGCCTGACATGCTAATCCCTATGTTGGTAACCATGGCGATCTCAGGTCTGAGGATAATACGATATCACAAATGGGGAACATCACTGATGACATTATATAACACTCCTCGCAGTGTCCCCAAAGCGGGTCAGTCCAATACTTTGTTCCCTAACAAGTATCAGTATGTTCAGCTTGATATCTCCATATCCATGACTTGTGGAACATAGTCATCAGCTGACCCATACTCTAATCATTATATCAATGTGATCCTAGGTTATTGATACATGATTAGGGGCATCTAAACAATATTATTATTACATTACTAGCATCCCACAATCTAGTCACGTACTTGATGAACTAGTATTAATAAATATTATTTACAAGAGATTATAAAGTAAAATAAATAAACTTTATTAATAACAATAAGCATAAGATATCCAAGTACAAATCATAATCTATGAATAGTCCTAGGACATATCTCTTTCAGAGAGCACGGTAGTCGACACACATTCTCAAGGAGCCATCTTGTTTCTTTTGAAAGAGGACTGGGGCCCCGTACGGCGATTTGGCTGGCTGCACTAAACCTGCATCCAATAATTCCTTTAGCTGTTTTCGAAGTTCTGCTAGTTCGGGCTGGGACATCCGATAAGCTGCTCGAACTGGAGGCTTAGCACCCGGCATTAGTTCAATCTGGTGGTCCACTTCTCTACGTGGAGGTAACTTCTTCGGAAGGTTGTCGGGCATTACATCTTCGAACTCGGTTAACACCCGTCGAATGGATTTCGGCAAGGGTCCTGACGTCTCCTGAATTTCATCCCATTTCAGCGCGGCCACAAAAGTAGGATTGTCGTGCTTCAGTCCCTTCTTCAGTTGAATTGCAGATAAAAACTTCCCACTACTGGAAGGGGTCATCACCGAGATGACACAGGGGTTCTTGCCAAGCATCATGAGGCTATTCGTGCTGGGCATGACGCTAGCCTTAGTTTCCCTTAAGAACTCTAACCCCAGGATAACCTTGAAGTCGTCCATTACCACTACTGAGAAGTTGGTTCTCCCTTCATAAGGACCCACCTTGACTAACACAGATTTCTCCATTCCAGCGACAGGTTGAGGGGCCGAATTGATGGCCTTCACACGGCCCACTCCTTTCTCCAAAATAAGGCCTAACCGTTCGACTTCAGTACTTGCCAGATAGTTGTGCGTTGCGCCCGTGTCCACCATGGCCTGAATCGGCTTCCCGTTGATTTTGATATCAACATACATTAGACCGTTTCCTTGAGGACTCTTCCCAACACCTGCTCTCCTATTTGGGGTTGGGTCTACCTTCCCTTTCTGTCGATGATCCTCCTCTACTGTCACCGCGTTGCAAGAATGCATGAACTGCCCTTGATAAGCACCAAGTGAAGCTCCTTCGCACTCTTCGGTTTCTTCCTCAAACTCTGTGTGGTCATTTGGCTGGATACGGAAGGGTTGTCCAGAACCAGATGGTACTTCTGGGAGCATGCCGCCACCTCTAGCAACAAGAGCACTTAAAAGTTGCTTGTCAGGGCAGTTGGCCATGAAATGAGCACCGTGACACAAGTAGCACGTTCCGGGGCTGACGGGTTTTTTCCCATTATTGCCGGTTTGGGAGTTCCCTGTGAACTTGTTCCCATTTTTGTAATTATTTTGCTGGGTAAATGGCCTGGTGGGTCTGTTGCCTCTCCAATCAGGTCTGGCAGGAGAATTCGGTTTTCTCTCCCCCGCATTCTTCGTCTGCCCACTTCTTGGAACATTTGTTTTAGGACCGGTGGTGTAATCTTGCAGGCTTTCAGCAGCTGATATGGCTTGAGTTAACGTCTTCACTTGCCTACGATTTAACTCCGTTTTGGCCCACGGTTGTAACCCAATCATGAAGAAGAATAGTCTATCAGCATCATTCATATCGTGGATATCTAGCATGATGGTGGTGAACGCATTGACGTACTCCTTGATGCTCCCTGAGTGCTTTGTTTGAAGGAGTTCTTGTCGTGCGTTGTGGGAGGTGTTTTTGGGAAGGAATCGATCACGCAACTCCTTTTTCAGATCCTCCCAAGTGCTAATCTCGCACTCCCCAGCTTGAACCTCGTTGTACTTGTTCCGCCACCATAATTTGGCATCCCCGGACAAGTACATGGACGCAGAGGATATCTTCGTTTCCTCCTCGTCGACCTTTGTTACACGGAAATATTGTTCCATGTCAAAAACAAAATTTTCTAATTCCCTAGCATCACGAACACCAGTGAATGCTTTGGGTTCGGGCACTTTTATCTTCGTACGCTCCCCACCCCCAACTGGTGAGTTAGCGACTGCCATCGACAATATAGTCAATTTCTGGGCGAGTTGATCGATTTCAGTTCTCATCTCATCCATCATCTCCCCAAAGTGACCCCCTGGTGGGATTCCCTGAAGATTTTGGAGGCCTTCCTCCAAATCTTGTATGCGATCGATTAGTGCGGGTGAGCTACCCGATGCATCCCCTGTTGGGATAGTTTGAGTGCGTAACTCCAAACTTTGCACACGATCGACAAGAGAGGGTGTTCCGCCCATTTTCTCCATTAGCAAGCCAACATTTCTCTAGAGGGCTTCGATTCTCTGGCTATTGGTTCCCATCGTAACGTAGTAAGATACACCAACTGGGTTTTACAAGGCAGCAATCGAAAACAATCCCCTCTGATACCAACTGTCACGGGGCGTCCTTTGATGGCACAAAGGAGGCCGCGTAAGCGACCGTGCTAACCGATAGCCCGGTCGAGTGTGATCGAATTTAATTAACAATCAATGAACAACATGCAACAATAGTAATTTTAACGAGAGCGTGAGCACAAATTGAGATTACTTCATTGCAAGAAAATGAGATTACATGGAAAGCTGTTACAATTCGAAAGAGAGTAAGAGCTTGAAAACAAAGTGCTAAACAACGTGCACTGGTAGGCAACTCGGGTGTGAGGTAGGTAGTCTTATCCCCACATATAACCACTTAATGAAAATACCAAAGTTGTAGCAGTGCACGTTGGGTCTTACAAGTTACAAGAAAACTTATACAAAGGAAATGCAATACAATTACAAAGGAAATTCCTAGATCTAATTACATGGAAACAATATTTACATATGAGAAACCTAAACATAATAAAACTAGATGACGCTGGATCGCCTGTTGGGCCGTGCTGCGCTCGGGCGCAAGCACGGTGCTGATGAAGTTTCATCGATGTCGGTCACGAGTGCTGTTGGAAGGCACCCCGTGACACCTAGCCCCTAAATTTCGAAGTTTCTCTCTATTTTTCTCCTTTCTCCCCACATCAATGGCTACCATTGCTCCAGTTAACAAGCTAGAAGAGCTCCAAGCCGCAAGGGGTGGGTATCGCGGGTTTCGTAGCCGACAGGAGTACGATTGGTGGAACTATGCTTTTAGGAACCGGGCTGTGATGATCGAGAGACCCGTGATTATTGGTGCCTTAGACGATTTCCCACAGATGGGAACATTCGAGCGACACGAGGGGTGGGTGCAATATTTGCGACAAACAGGTAACCAATGCAATCTCACTCTATGTCGTGAATTTGTTGCAAGTTTGGTTCGAGTGCCCAATGCGGCCTATACATATGTTGCCTACGTGCGTGGGAGGACGGTACCATTTAACCTCGAGGTAGTTAGTCGAGTAACGGGAATTCCGGCATTGCCGGATGGTAGCTATGACCTCCCGCATTCAACCCAAATTGTGTATCCTACAGATGACGAATTGGCCACATTTTTGGCCGGTCGTCCAATGACTTGGATTGGTTCCCAATTTGATAGGAACAATTTAGCACCACAATTTAGGACCCTGTGGCTTGTTGTAGCCAATGCGATAGACCCCACCTCGCACATTCAACACTTGTACACCTATCATGCCTATGTTCTATACGTCATTGCTCGAAATAGGCCGTGTTGTTTGGTTCGCTACATAATGCGAAAGATCATGAAAGTCTATGACACGGTGGCCCATAATGGAACTATTAAATTTGGTGTGCTTCTGACCTGCATTTGCTTGGAAGCGGGTGTCCAAGAAAGGGACGCCGATGTCAGAAAGAATCAGCGGGCCCCGATAAACAGGTCCACCCAAGCTAGGGCAGCCGGCCAACTAAGAAACAGGCCAAGTTCTTCGGCCGCACCTCCACCAGTTGAGTCCGAAGAAGAAAAAGCACCAGAAGAGGCAAGAACTGACGCTCTGGGTCCTTCGAGGAGAAGAAGAAGAGCAAGTACGGGGCCTGTGGATGATAATATGGAGTTCTTGAGAGAACAATTTGAGCAAATGAATGCCACAATGCACATGGAGTTTGATGCTCTCAGCTCTAGGGTGGACGATATGCTAGTCCGCCAAGATCATATGGAGGCGGAGATTGCCTCTAGGGTGGAAGTTCATATGGCGGCTCAACAGGAGTTCATACGCCGTCAATTCGAGGCGTTCTACAGTCGATTCCCACCACCCCCACCTCCCGAAAATTGATGTTATGATAGCTTGAAAACTCTTTAATTAACTATATCTATGCTTAGTTTTACTTTATTTTCTTTTGGGTTGTATTAGAATTTAGACTTGATGTTAACATTAGAACTTGGTTTTAATGGTTTAATGTTATGGTTTTTGCTTTTAAATTCTAATTCTAACCCGTTTTGTGTATAGTTGTTGTTTATCTCTTATTTTTGTATCATGGAAAGCAAAGCCAAAGTAGCGCCTGTGCATTTTCTTGTTCTCTTTCCATTGAGGACAATGTGTGTTTCAAGTTGAGGGGGGTATGATATTTATTTTGTGATTATTTTGTTTTGGCTTGTTGTTGTCTATTTCTATGAGTAGAGAGATGCGTTTTAAAATTTTTGGGAAGTTTGAGAATTGATGATTGAGTGAGATTTTGTTCAAGAATGAAGACTATTGTTTCATTAGCTTTTGGCAAGAATTTTTGATCTAGATAGGAATTTGAATGATAATCTAAATTGCTTTGCTCTATCATATCCCGTTATATTCTCATGTACCACATGCTAGATTGCTTTGGTTGTTTCCAATTCGGTAAATAACACTTAGATTTATTTTCATTGAGAGAAGAGAAATTTTTGTCCAAAAATAATGGAAGCTCTTTCGAAAAGATCCTTCAATAAGAGGACAAAAGCATAGCACTTTGATAACTTGGATGACTTTTATCCTAATATTGACTTAAAGCTTCACTTGACTAAATTTAAGTCTCTTTGTCTAATATTATGGATGGGTAAAGGTTACCATATGGGAAAGGGTGAATAGCTTCCTTTGAGCTCCAATGAATGAGCGGTGTAATGAGAAAATTTTGATAAGTGAGACCGCTGCCCCCCATAGAGATGAAAACCGCCCTGATCTAATTTAGCGAAATTTCCAAGTAAAAGATAAAGAAAGTGCTTAGAATTGACAAATCTTGGAGCTTTTATTTTTGAAAAAATTCTCTCTTCCTCCTCGAATGATTATGACTCTTTATGTTTATAATGAATTGTTTGAATCAAAGTCTAGTATGTGAATGTTAGAGAATATGGGATTGTGATCTAAAGGAGATAGGTGAATTAGGCAATCATTCAAAAGTCCGTCATTCTGGAAAAAATGATAGTAATGCCTCTTGCTTTGCAAATTGAAACTTGAATCTTCATTCTCATCATTCATCATGATCAAACTTCTAATGTTTGTAGGTATCATTTCTGAAAACCTTCACGAGATGCAACTCGTCTTCTTTGGGAACTTAGAAGCTAACAACTTTTTGTTTAGTTTATTAATTTTTGTAATTATAATTTTTGTCTTGCTAAGGGACTAGCAAGAGATAAGTTGAGGGGAGTTGATAAACGCATAATATTGTCATGTTTAAGCTCTTTCCCAGAGTCGCTTGACGCATTTGTTGCTTTAATTCTGCCTAATTATCTACTTATTTCGAGATTAGTGCCTTAGTAAGTTTTGTATCTAACATGGCTCAAGTTGGTGTGTATTTTGTAGTATTTCGTGTGTTTAAAGGATTGGGATACAATGGCATTGCATGGAATGATCAAGAGCAAGTTTAGATAGTTTGCGATAGTGTTGAGTGAAATTCTCTAGGCCCATGATCGATCATGGAAAAAGCCATGATCGATCATGGCTTCCAAAATTTCTGGCAGTGCACTCCCATGACCGATCATAGGCATAGCCATGATCGATCATGGCCCCAGGCAGCTTTCTCAGTTCACACCAAAAATGGGCTATTTTTGTAGTTCAAGCTATTTTAGATATTTAGTTAGATATTTGGCAACCTTGTAATATCTATTTTAATCTTAGCTTCTAGGCTAAGATATCTAAGTTTTTGTACAAGTTCTAGAGAGAAGTGAGAGCTAAAACCTTGTAATTTCTTCTTCTTCTTGTAAGTTTACATTAATTTTAAGAAATGAATGCTTCTTCTATAATTCTTGTTTCGAGTATTATGGAGTAGTCTTTTACTAAGGTTATGGAGGTGAATTGCGATATACTATTTGGTGATTTATGGCTCAATCCATGTTTAAAGTTTGAGAAATAGTTGTAAATCCTTTTCTTCTTCATTTCCTCCATTGTTACAAGCTTTCTAGGTATATTCATAATAAATTAAGACTTTATATGCCTTGTATATTTAGTGCTTGGTTGTTAATGAACATACAACATATTTATATGGTTCTAGAAAGCTTGTAGTCTTTTTCCCACATCCATGGAGCTTTTTCCTCTTCGTAGAAATTATGAATAGTTCTTAAAATTCCATAGATGGATTATAAATTTGTTAATCTCATTTTTGATTCATTTATTGATACATTGAGTGCTTCTTACACTTTATGTGATACTTAGACTCTTTGTTTTCTACCATAAATGATAAAAGATGAGATGACAAATTTATCCCGTAAACTTCATTCCGTTTCATTGTTTGGATTTACTTTTTAATTTTCATTCTTTAAATCATGAGATTACATACACTTGCTTTATGAAAAATCTTTTTATGATGAGTTTGTCATATCTATCTCGGATTAGCTTCATCGGGAATGGGTTGCCTTGCTTCACACCCGTAGCTAAGAAGTAGGAATGATAACCTCGTCTTTGGTGGAATGTCGTTTGTCTCTCTTTTGATATAGCTTCAATTCGGGAATGAGTCGCCTAGCGTCGCACCCTTTGCTATTGAGAGATACACCAACATTCCCCATATCTCGAGAACCCTTGTGTTGTAATCTTTGTATGAGCTAATGATCACCGTTTCTTAAATCGTAACTAACCTCCACCTACCTTAGTGCTTTCTTATTAATTTTCACAACCGTTTTACATTTCCGTTGTTTCACAACAAATCCAACTTACAAAATCTGAAAACCATTTAATCCGTAATCCATTTCCATCCCTTTTCAATTATCCCTGTGGTTCGACACTCGGACTTCCGAGACTATATTACTACTTGACGCGCCTGCACTTGGGCTATAACACAACGCGCTATTTTGGAGCCATCAATTACTATGCAAAGCTTCAGCATCTATGAATTCCTAAGATCCACCTCATTTTTATTATGGTTAGATTTATAGTAATTTTTTTTAACTATGCGTATATAATTTCAATATACCTTTTTTTTTGATAAATTCACTAGCATCCGAAGACGAATAGCACCATGCCATTATTTGGATAGACCTTTAATGTTAACGGGGTGTTTGAAAGATTGTATTTCATGCATCAAACTCATAGTTTTGCCTTTTGTTTTTGGATGTCTCTAATTAATATTTATGTTTTCATTTTTCCTTGAATATAATTAATATAGCAAATTTCATAAAAAAAAATTTGTATCATTGACCATTGACTAGAGTGAAAATTAATATTTATTTAAAAAGCTCCAAAATCAAAATGGGACACAAAAATTGGAACTATTTATTTGAGGCAAAGTAGAACTCATGTTTGCATTGCCTATTGTTAATCTTTTTTCATTGAAGCTTCGATCGATGTTTAAGATAAATTTAGTTAAAGTGGTAATGTGATCAAAGGAAATTCAAAGAACGCCTTAATTTCATGTATGTTGCCATCATTATGGTCTTTTCTAATACTATCATTTTGAATTTCTACATGTTTTTTCTTTTAAACTTTAAGAAATACTTGAATTCGTAAACTAAGCTCTAATACAAATGTCTAAATCTTTAAGCTAAATAGTTTACTACTAAATGTCCGCGTATTGCGTAGGTTGTATGCTAGTAATAATAAAAAAAACAAAAATAAAAATAATAATTGTGTTATTGCCCATACAATAGGTTGAAATTAAATATTTGTAAATATTGAGCACCCTTATACAAAATTATAAGGATTACCGTGACTCTTATTAAAAAATGGTCAATAAATGTATAGTTAATTTCGTATGTCCCCCTTTTGCTTTTATTAAAACACTATATATGGACCCCTTTGTAAATACCATAAGGTCCATAGTACTACAAAATTAGAATTCTTGCTTGGTGGGATAATCCTATATATATAGTGGTTAGGATCATACATTTTTGATGTTTTATATGTCACAACATTAAAATGAACATTTTCAACTTAACATTTAAATGAATATTTACCATTTATATCATCAAGCAACTAGTTGTTTGCATTCCATTATTAAGGTGTTAAAATATGAAGTTTAATATATTTTTTGTAAAATTGATTATTGATGTGTTTTAATTTTATTTTTAAATAAATAAATTTATTTTAAATAACTTATTAAGAAAATGGAGGAAATTAAAGAGTGAAATTTTAAAAAATTATTCTTGAAAAGAATTTACAATAATAGTAAAAATCTAGTGCTATCACAAAGATAGGGTAAATAGTAATTATTTCTTCTAAGATAAATTGTAGTGGTCTCTTGTCATTGGTTGGTTCTCCAAATCGTTTAATTTTTCTTGTACACTTGAGTTCACTAATTAATTTTTTATAAGTGATTTAAAATCCTGACAAATTTATGTAATTAATTTTTTAAATTTTAAATTTTAAAATGACAACCTAATTAACCAAAATACTTAATAATTTCTTTTATATGGACATTAATATATATATATATATATTCCATAAATAATAGTCTACTATTGATTATTATAATAAATTAGCATGTTTTTATGCATTGCATGGTTGTAAATCATACTTTAAGTATCCTTCATTACTTTAGCCTTAATAAAAAGTGCTTTGGCATTTGTATTACGGTAGAATGGAGCTTGGCGGGATATTACCCCATAATCTAATTGCGTTATCATTTTTTTGTAACAGAAGAAAATTAATAAACAACCATGATTAATACTCTACAAACTTATTGCGGATGACAAATGTTAATGATAATTAATTCCTTCATATGAGGGGCTTAAAACAAATTGATTTGATAGAGATTCAATGTGATATTTTATTTATGTTTCTTAATGCTGCCACTATTCATGAAAAGTTGGTGTAAATTCATGTTTTGATGTTAACCATTGATGCTATACAATGTTGCAAATCTCAGAATCCGGGAATGCAACCCTTGATTCAAGCTTTAAATTGGGGGCCTGAAGCGCCATAGTGAGTTTTGACGGCATGTTCATTTCTATATGACGATAATTCATGTCGTGTGTCCCTTTGTCCTATTCTAGATGTAAGAAAGTCTTATGAAAAAATGAGCAAGAGATTTAGGAGGAGAAAAGCTTACGGATAAGCATTTTCTTTACGTTTGTCTACGAAATTAGAATTATATAGGGTTCAAGAATTATATTATGGAATAGGAAGCTATTAGATGCATGCTCCACCGTTTCAGTCTATAGTGGTCTTTTATATTTATTCTATGTTAGAAAACTTTTGATGCCGTTACTGGTATTTTACTACTTTCTAAGAATGTCTATTGAAACTCTAATTCGGAGGAACTTGGGGGAAGAGGGTGAAAACCATGTATTCCTAGACTCGATGCTTTTAGTTTCATCAAAGTATGATTACTTGTGACAAAAGTTTTAATTATTAGTTCTAAAAGAAGGAGATGATTCGGTATTGTTTCCTCATATAATGATACTAAGTATCTCATTTTGTTGGTTTTAGAATCTTCAAAAAAGTTTGAATCCTATCGGAATTCATTTAATATAAAATTAAACTCTTGGGTGCCAGATATATCTCAATTTATGCAAAAGACGGGATATAGCCGGACATTATTCCTACATAAAAGCTTATCGGTCCTTTTTTTGAAAGTTTTGTTTTATCTGAACGATTGTTCAGTTTTATTTCTTTTAGTTCTGAAAAGGGATTTTATCAGTTTGAAAAGACAGTACCAAAAATAACAGAATAACAATAATTTAAAAGCAAGTTTATCCAACTAGAAATGCATTGAACAATGGCTATAACACATTGTGCTTAATTTAAACATTTATGCAGATGTATAACATAATTTAAAGAGGGGTTTATATTACCTTCCCAATGAAAGAATATATAATAAGAGAGAAATAAAAGGAGGCAGAAAAACCTCCAGCGTGTATATGCTTTTCTTATTAGAATATTTTTGTAGAATATAACACTCTGGCTATCAAGACTAGACTTGGGAATTCTACCGCAAATTGGATAGTATTAAAAATGTGCCTTTTGAGAAGCTTTGAAATCAAAAACTATGAGAGAGACATAGGATTTTTGGTGTAAAAATCGTGTCCTTAATCCAATGGGGTATGGGAGTATTTACACTACTCCCGGTGATTATTGTGCAACAATTTATTCTAGGGTGGGGTTGTGACTAGTTATGTGTGTCAGACTATTTAGAGAGTGGACAGTCTTAGATATGAGGGATTTTCATGCTACAATTCCACACATTTATGTCATTTTCTCACACAACAAACCTCCTCTGTGCCCATTCTAGTATGCGGGTGAGTTATGGACTCGATGTGAGAATTCTATGGGAGTTTAAAGTTATTGCAAGGGTTGCAAATTGCAGTGTCTACAAAGAGGATTTTAAGATAATTATATATTTTCGATAATGTATATGAATTCAAATTTTCCCTTTTTTCTAACTCTCCTTGCCTTTTACCTTTGCCTATCAGAACTAAGAGTATCTCCAATGGTATAATCAAAATAATAAAAATAATCGATTATACCAATATTCCTTAAAAACAAACTCCAATGGCATAGTCAAATCTTAACAATCAATTAACCAATAGGTTGCATTCTTTTAACAAAAAATTGAAATATTTTGAATTGGTAAGTCATAAAATTTTGAAATATATGATTTTAAAATCTCACAATTTCCAATTAATTAGGTGTTCTTTTAAAAAATTTAGAAAGTTTCATAATTATTTTATAAATTTATAGTAATGACATGGTGTGCGAGCAGTTAAACTTCAATCGAATCGATTTTTCGGTTTTACGCCTAACTTCAACCGAACTAAACCTTATGAATGGCTAAAACCGTTTGAGGTTAGCTCAGTTTCAGTTGGTTTGGGTAGTTGGTTTTGGTTGGTTTGGGCATTGGAATTAAGTTATAGCCTTGAGCCATGCATGGTGAATCTCTTAGGATTTCACTATTCTTCTTTTTTATTGAATTTTTGGATTTTTTCTTTACTTATTTTACTATTCATGGGATTTCTTTTGAATTTGAGTGAGATTCTTATCAATTTATTTAAATGTTTTAGTTAAAAAGAGAGTCTTACTGCCCAGTAATAGAGTAGATATAGGATTAAAAAAAGATCGATGTGATTTACAAGATTTCAAAATTTTACAAAATTTTAAAATATCGAGACTTGTTCCAAAAGAACAAGCGTAACTCACGTAAAGTACTTAATTTATCAAACCCTCTCCCAAAATTAAACTCAACTTCCAAATTTTCAGTGATGAAAATGGTGTCTAATTAATTCTATTGGTCAAAAGAAAAGACAAAGATAACTCTTTCACATTTAGATAATCATTTATGACGCCGAAGGAATATCGCGTTGTATTAGCCCAAGTGTAGGCGCATCAAGTTGTAATATAATCTCGGAAGTCCGAGTGTTGAATCATAGGGATAGTCGAAAAGGAATGGAATGGATTACATATTATGTGGTTTTTCTAGTTTTGTAAGTTGGATTGGTTGTGAAACAACGTAAATGTAAATCGGTTGTGGAAATTAATAAGAAAGCACTAAGGTAGGTGGAGGTTAGCTAGGATACGATAGACAGTAATTGCAATCCCATGCATAGATTTCAACACAAAGTTGTCATAAGTGGGGAATGTTGTGATAACTCTCAATAGCAGAGGGTGCGAAGGTAGGCAACTCATTCCCGGGTCAAAGCTATATCAAGAGAGTATATCCCAAAATTTCACCTTAGATGAAGCTATCATATCTAGCTCTTAGCCACGGGTGCGAAGCTAGGCAACTCATTCCCATTGAAGCTAATCCGAGGTAGAGATGGTAGTCTCATCGAAACAAGGTTTTATAATATGCATGTATGTGAAATCTCATGATTTAAAAGAATGAAAATTATGTAGCGAATCATCACAATGACACAGGATGAAGTTTATGGAATAGAATCACCAACTAGCTAACAATTACTTTAGAAAGACAATAATGAGTCTAGATAGAACGTGAAGTGTACCAAGCACTCAAAATGTCATAAAGCAATACAAAAAACTAGATTGACAATTTTATAAATCATCTATGGAATTTAAGAACCCTTAGTAATCTCTACAACGAGGAACAAAAATCCATATATGGGGAAATGAGCTACAAGCTTCTTAGAACCATATAAATATGTTGTATTTTCATTAATCAACAAGCACTGAGCATACAAGGCATGAAAAGTCTAATCGCACAATGAAAATACCTAGAAAGCTTGTAGAATGAAGGATTTCGAAAGGAAAATGATTCACAAATATTTAACAAACTTTAAACAGTTGGTCGGCAGAGCCAGAGTCATCAGAAACCCCAGAAGGATCAGACCCAGCATCTCTTTGGATACAACAAATTACCCGTTCAGGAAGGGTATACCAGCCACCGTCAATGGACACTGAGAAAACACCACCTCCTAAGGAAATATGAGAAGATCGAGTACTGGAACAGTTGAAGAAAACCCAGGCACACATCACCATTTGGGGCCTCTTGGTTGCCTCCAAACCTCACAGGACCGCCTTCATCAAACTCCTAGATGAGGCCGTCATATCATCAGATTCCACACTAGACCAACTGCCAAACATGATTGGGTCGCTTACAGTCCAAAGAAGTCTGTCATTTTCAGATGAAGACTTATCTCCATTGGGGAGGAAACATAGCCTGGCCCTCCATATCACTGTCCGGACTCGAGGAAAAATCCTGCCACAGGTCCTCATCAATAACGGGTCAACTATAAACAACCGCCCCCTAAAGACCGCCAGATGCCTGGGTATCTTGGATTTAGAGCTTTCTCCATCAGCCGTAACTGTCAGGGCCTACGACAACACCAGGAGGGCCGTTCTGGGTTCTCTGAAGCTCGATCTCATGGTCGGTCCAAGAAACTTTCCGGCCGATTTTCAAATCATAGACATTCCCTCCAGTTTTAACCTCCTGTTGGGAAGAGCATGGCTACACGACATAGGAGCACTCCCCTCCTCCTTACACCAGAAGATCAAGATACCGTTCGAGGGGAATATAATCACCATCCAAGAAGATCCTGAGAGGACCTTGGCAGATCTGGAATTACCTGTTTTGGGCATCGGGAGCCAGAGCATACAGTAGGGAGGCTTTTCTTACGAGCCTCAAGTACAAGCTCTCACCACCCAGAGAATCGAGTATCTACCCCCTGATAATATCCCCAGTCTCAGCACTAAGATCACAAATATGCTGAGAATGATGAAAAATTTACCTGGAGCCAGTCTAGGAATGGGGCAGCCGGGATTACTTCAAGCCTTGGAACCGGTAACAAGGTATAAAAGGGAAGGTTTGGGGTACCAACACACCGAAGAAGACAACCAAGAGAAAAGGAGCCGAGGGCATCAGTATCCAAGTTTTACCTCTCTGAATGGGTTTTTCGTCAAAGAAGGAGAGGACTTCCCCTTTTGCGGCTTTCAAGAGCCTTGGAAAAACAGCGACGGAGAGAACATTCCAGGATGGGAAATCTTCTATGAAGAGGACCTTTATATCAAAGAAAACATTATACACAGTTTCTCTACCAAATTGACGATCGGGCCGAAGGGAGAAAATGAAGACAAGGAAGATGAAGAGGAAGAACTGATCGGAGATCTCTTCGACATCATGGCCCTAGGGGATGACGAGCCAAGAGACGACCCTGTACACTTGATACACGCTGATCCAGACTACCAAGAAAAGGGGAAAAAGAGTGAAATTGTAAGGGTGAGAGATAAGAGTGGGGGTAAGACTAAGGAGGAGTCACTCCTAGATTTACTTTTTAAACTTGTACCTATAAGCACTATTATTAATGAAGAAGACTCTGTTTTGCGTTATCCTTTTAGTTTTGATTCTGTAATTGCTTATATGGAGATGGAAATACTAAACGAACACCCTGAACGGGAGGAGCAGCGTATACAAAGTGAGGAGGGAGACACTCTCTTGATTAACCTCGGGACGGAAGAAGAAAGGAAAGAGGTCCGTATTGGGGCAAGTCTAAGCGAGACAGAAAAAGAAGAATTCACACAAACTCTAAATGAGTATGTGGATATCTTCGCCTGGTCTTACGCAGATATGTCAGGTTTGAACAGCCAGATAGTCATGCATGAGATACACACCAAGCCAGAAATTTGGCCCGTCAAGCAGAAGTTGAGAAAACTTATGCCAAAATGGTCCCTGAAAGTAAAAGAAGAAGTGATGAAACAACTGAGTGTGGGGATCTTGCGGGTGATCGAGTACCCTTCATGGTTAGCCAACATTGTGCCCGTTCCAAAGGCAAATGGGAAAGTCCGCATGTGCATAGATTACCGAGATCTCAATAAAGCTTGCCCGAAAGACGATTTCCCATTACCCAACATTGATCTAATAGTAGATAATACCGCTAACCATGCCTTGAAATCATTCGTGGACGGTTTCGCAGGGTATAACCAGATCAAGATGCACCCGGATCACCAGGAGAAAACATCATTCATCACACCGTGGGGAACTTACTGCTACACCGTTATGCCATTCGGGCTGAAGAATGCTGGAGCAACATATCAGAGGGCATCAACAGCTATCTTCCACGACATGATTCACAAAGAAGTAGAGGTGTATGTGGACGACATGATAATCAAGTCGAAGGAGAGGGAAGGCCATGTACCAGCCTTGCGAGCCTTTTTTGACCAGCTACGCCAGTATCAGATGAGACTCAATCCGCAGAAATGTGTGTTCGGAGTAACCAAAGGAAAACTCCTAGGCTATGTCGTCAGTAAAAAGGGAATCGAGGTAGACCCTGCCAAAGTTCGAGCTATCCAAGACATTCCCGAGCCTCGTACTGAAAAAGAAGTTCGGGGATTTTTGGGTAATCTGCAGTAATCAGTAGGTTCATCTCTCAGCTTACTCAGACTTGCGAACCTATCTTCAAACTCCTGAGAAAGTCTTCACCAGGAGAATGGGACGATCAGTGCCAGGAAGCTTTTGATAGAATAAAAGACTACCTCTCCAAACCCCCAGTGTTAGCCCCGCCACAAACCAGACTACCACTAATTCTATACTTGACCGTCATCGATTCGGCTGCAGGGGCCATGCTTGCCCAACATCTGACCGATACACGAAAAGAACAAGCCATCTACTACATCAGCAAGAAATTATCCCCATTTAAGATAAATTACACGCCGTTAAAGAAATCATGCACTGCTCTCGTCTGGGTAACACATAAATTACGGCATTACATGCTAGCTTTCCCAGTCATCCTGGCATCACGAATTGATCCGTTGAAATATCTCTTCGAGAAACCAGCTCTCTCGAACCGCATGGCAAAATGGTTATTCATACTCTCCGAATTTGACATCACCTACATGACCCAGAAGGCAGTCAAAGGAAAGATCATAGTTGATTACCTGGCCCACAATCCGATATTAGGAGACATGCTAGAAGAAGCTGAATTTTAGGACGAAACTATCATGAGTGTCGAAATCGATGAAGACTGGAAATTGTACTTTGATGGGGCCGCCAACCGAAACGGAAACAGGATAGGCATCCTGTTAGTCTCTCCAAACCAAACTCACTCCCCGGTATAGTATCGTCTAGACTTCTTATGCACCAACAACATGGCCGAGTATGAAGCCTGTATTATCGGGTTAGAGATCGCGCTCCAAAGGGGTATAAAGAGAATACAGGTATACGGAGATTCAGCATTAGTGGTCCACCAAGTTCTGAAGGAATGGAAGATCAGAGATGAAAAATTAGTCCCTTACCTTACCCGACTGGAGGATGTTGCAGGAAGGTTTGAGCATTCAGAATTTTACTATGTCCCCGGGTCACAAAACAATTTTGCTGACGCATTAGCAACCCTGGCATCTATGATCGATATCCCGGAGGGGATGGAAGAAATAACTCTTACAGTGCAAAAGAAATCAGGACCAGCACACTGCATGGCCCTTGAGGTAGAGAATGAAGAGAGTGGGGACTTAACCACTTGGTTTTATGACATCTGGAACCTGTTAAAAAACCATCAGTATCCTGAGCAAGCGAACAAGAGAACACGGGTTATGCTCAGAAGATTAGCATCAAGATTCATACTTTGCGCCGGGAGGCTATATAAGAGGAACTACGACAGGACCCATCTCCAATGTCTCACTGAAGAAGAATCCATCAAAGTAATGGACCAGATACACGGGGGCGATTGTGGACCTCACATGAGCGGCCATACACTTGCCCGCAAGATCATCAGACAAGGCTATTACTGGTCTACCCTGCAGAATGACTACGTTAGTCACGTATGCCATTGCCACAAGTGCCAAATCTATGCTAAATCTCAAAAACTTCCTCCGAAAGAGTTGTACAACATAACTGCTCCCTGGCCTTTCGCGACCTGGGGAATTGACATCATTGGGAAGATTTCACCCAAAGCTAGCAACGGCCACGAATTCATACTAGTGGCCATTGACTACTTCACTAAATGGGTAGAGGCCGAGTCTTTTCAAACCCTTGACGCCAGGAAAGTTGCCAGATTCATCAGGCAGAATATCATCTACCGGTATAGGGTCCCATATGAGATCATCTCCGACAATGGCACTCACTTCGAAGGAAAGGCTAATACAGTCATGGAAGAATACGGTATCAACCGACACAGATCTTCACCGTATAGACCGCAAACCAATTGGGGCAGTTGAGGCCGCTAACAAAAATCTGAAGAATATCCTAAGCAAGATGACCAACACCTACCGGGACTGGCCAGCGAAATTACCATATGCATTGTGGGGATACCGCACCACCGAGAGAGTCTTCACCGGGGCCACCCCGTTTTCACTTACATACGGGATGGAAGCAGTCCTTCCTGTTGAGTGAGAGGTCCCCTCTCTCAGAGTAATGCTGGAGAATCAAGTCAATGAACTAGAGTGGGTCCAGGCACATTATAACGAGCTGGCCCTACTAGCCAGCCAGGGACCCAAGGGGAAAGTTTGGACAAAAGTGGACAGGTCCATACATCGTCAAAGAGATTGATACAGGAGGTGCCTCCATACTCACTGACTTGGACGGACAATTGCTACATTCACCAGTCAACATGGACCGACTGAAGAAGTATTACCAATAGATATAACATGTATAGATAAGAACTACGTAAACCTGAGCCCCCAAACTCAAATTTGTGTTTTTAAAAAATCAAAAAGGGGAACGTAGGCAACCTGAGAAGTTACTTCAATCCCGATTTAAATTTTGTAAAGGAATTTATTTTCCATAAAACAGTCCCGTGTATATTATTAAGGTGGTTCAGAACACCGAAAGTTACAAAGGAGATACAGTATACAGAAGAAACTAATCCCTAGGGTTTGGCCACACTAGGTCCTCAGTAGCCAAATCAATACGAGCCTCGTCCAGGATCTGATACTCAAAGACAATGTTATCATCAGTGGCCCCAGTATCCATGAATCGGAACCACTCCATTTGAAAGGGGTCATCAATCAGTTCTCCTTCCATAGATTGCCAGCAAGAGCGGATAATGTCAGCCCGGAGGGGCCTGGTAATACCAAAATGGGCATAATTGAACTGACAAGTTAGTCGAGCACGCCACATCCTTTCTACCGATAAAGAAACATGCGGGGTCACAAATTTAGACTCAGAGGAGAAGTTGTTCAGACCAAGGGGAATGTCCTGAGGAACGTTGAACTAACAAAGGAGACGTCCTGGGAGATAAAAGGAGGTAAACCAGAGCCCACGGAGCCGAACGTTGTTCTAACCCCCTGTACTAAGCACCATCGCCCTCAGCTTTCACTAAGGAATGTTCCACCGGATAGCCCGAAAGTTCTCCGAAAATCACACCGTCCAATCAGAGGAAGACATGGTCAAAGCCCCAAAGAGAGGACGACGGAAAAAGTGCGTCGGGTTGTCAAGCCGCACCCCATTAAAACCCACCGATCGGAAACGCTCCAGCAGCCACATATATAGCAAACGCGGGCTTCCCCTGAGGAAAGGTGAGGCTCCCCTTTGAAGATCATCTAGGCCACTCAAAGTCTCTGCAAGAACGATCGGCACTATAGACTCCCCATTTCTAGCATGGTAAATTAGACTCAGAATAGTCGGATCAACTCGGGAAGAGCCCGTCACTAGTAACATATCAGAAACAAGACAGATCAAGGCCGCCGCAGTACGCCCCACACTATAAGAAGCTCTCTCTTCGTAACGATGAAAAAATCTCACCATTTTATGGAGGTCAAAAAGCTCGTCGATAATAAAACCATCACAGGTTGCTTGGGGAATAGCTAACATAGCAATCATCATATCTCGAGGACTAATTTCTTCTATAGGAACTGCTATCGGGAGACGGACGTCAGAACGCAACAGCCAGGAGAACTCCTCATAAGTTGGACATAGCTCATCTAGTCCAAAGCAGAAAAGATGATCCGCAGGACTCCAGAAATACAAAGCACCTTACATAAAGGAAAAATCTACAGGACGATGGCACCAGCCCGCTAAAGGGCTAAAGGCACCGAAGTTCAAACCATTCTTAGAAGATATCAGAGCATCTCGGGTTTCAACATAAGAAAAATCAGAATTTGTGCAATAAGAAGACATTTTTGAAAGGTGTGAGGATGAAGGAAGGAAGATAGGTGTATTTATAGCAAAAAAGAGGGTTTTGTGCCTGTTTGTCGTGCGACAATCCCCTTTGTTGCCACCATGTTTTTTCTTTTCTTACACGTAAGAGTCATTCTTGCCAAAAGGATCGCTTCTGGATGCATTCTTATTCTCACTTTGTTCTTTTATAGGGATCCTAAGTGTCATTACGCTATAAGTTATGGCTCCTAAATTACTGACTCATATATATATATATATATCTTTCACAGACAGAGAATAAATGTATATCATCAGACACAAATAAAGATTCTTCATAAATCCAATAAAAGAATAGTTTTCAAAAAGACTAAAAAATTGTCTACATGTCTAAATAAATACATGTATGTCGGAACTAACTAAATGCAGGAAAAGCTAATATATCCGGGCGCGCTTCGACACACTCCCACTATCACCCGAACCCTCCTCCGGAGTAGGATCGACTGCTGGGACATCCGGATGAGAAGGAACTGCTGCCTGAGAGGGCCCCGTAGATTGGACCGGTGCCGTAGGGCGAATCACCGAAGATCGGGATCACCTAGAAGTCTGACTAGTACTCCTCCGAGACTCTGTCCTAGCTCGAGAGGAAGACAAAGGGTCATCCGCTCACAGGGAAACATCGACCACCCTCTGATAGTCGCGCATATAAATCGTAAGGTCTCGACCAACGTATTGAAGCAGGTTCCAGCTATATAGATACTGGAAATGCCAGGCTCTCAGATCCGCCACACGCACGCTCACCCGCTGCAAAAAGAGAAAATAAAAAGAATCAGCATAGTAAAGATAAATGAACATGGATATGAAGAGATATTGAGGGAAGATAAAATGTATACCTCATCATCAGAATGGCCACCCAAGTAATCGATTGTATCCTCAGGGAGAGGATACTCAGGCACCGTATATCGACATAGACCGGCGCCAATATAAGAGATGTCCCGAGGAAGTGGCGGCAGGTCTATCGGATGAACAGATGAACCCGTCGGTACAGCAGCAGAAGTGGACCCACCTTCCTCGCGGATCGGGAACAAGGGAGGCCGAGAAGAAGAACCCCCGAAACCTGGAGATCGGGCCGGAGGGCCCATAGCAGTCGACAGAAGAGGGGTCAGTGTGGTGAAAGTACGGACACCTGAGGCGGGACCCCGCTAGAAGGAGTGGTCACAGCAGCAGGAGGGGTCCGCCCAAACTGCTCATAGTCGACACCAAAGTCCGTAGGCTCCCAAGACCGCTCTGAAAAATCTGCTACACCTCCCTCAGCAGCCTCAAAAACTACCCCCAGAGATATCGATGGACCAGTAGGGAACTCAAAACCCTCGGCAGGCCGCTCCTCTCTAGGAGTCGTCTGAGGAGGCTGCTCTGGAAAAGCCGACGTCCCACCTCCCTCGCCGCCCTCAGGCCTATCATCACCTCCCTCAGGCCTATCATCGCCTCCCCCAGCACCAGTAGGGACGTCCCTCTATCCCTCAGGATCATCATCATCAGAGTCCAAAATGTTGTCCCTCTGATCATGGACAGGCGGCAGCTGACCGGGAACTGTCCGAGACAAATGAGCCTGCCCTCGTATATAGTTGGGATCGCCTCCCAACACCCGGTACCTTTCATAGAAAACCCGACCCCGAGTCCCCTTCGGCTCCTTCATCAAGTAACAGGCGGTGAAGACAGCATAATCTCCCTCCTCGGTGAAAGTCTGAAAATCAAGCTCGTCGACCAACGCCTGCACCGTCACAGGGTCAATCTCACCTGTCTGCCTCATTAGAACTGGCAGAAACAGGGGAACTCTAAGCCACTGGGCCGGTGTATGCTGGCGAATAACTCTCTCGCCCAAGTAGAAGTGGAGGCCATAATCATCCCTGATAAGCCGCCTGGTCCTCGAGGCAGTCAGAGCACGGGCATATCCAAAGTGGAGACCCAAATCACCCCAGGGGGCCCACTCAATCTGAACGAGAAATAAATTTTTATCTTCAGTGATTTATATCTTATTTACCATTTATCTATTTGAAAAGAAAGAATAGTAAAGATAATTACCTGCTCCTCTAGCAGGTCATGGACGGCAGCAGCTCCGGTCTCCCGGGTCCGATATACATAAGTAGTCCTGTAGTTCCCCACGATGAATCGGCGGAGAAAGGGAAACTGATCCTCGCTCTCAACGAGGAGATCCACCTGGGCACGACCCAGACGCATATACGCCACGAACCAACTCTGAAGAGGAAACATAAAGAATATCAGCAAACAATCAACGGATAATATGTAAAGGAATGAAACAAAGGTAAGGGAACAAAAGTGTATACCTCCCACAGCAAAGAAAAGCCCTTGAGATTCAGGGCTAAATGACGAGAAACCTGGTCCATAGCGTCATATAGAACAGCCAGAATAAAGCCTCCCCAGTCATAATCGAACATGATGCTGAAGTCTCTAAGATAAGGCAGCCACCAGAGATGGGCCGGGTCCCCCCCACGAGCCTCGAACAAGTCGTGGAGCGTCAGTAAAAGGAGGACGCGGGCATACTGACGCGCCTCCTAGCGGGTCATCGGCGCTCCTGAAGCAATCAATCTGGCTCTCTCTGTCGCCAGGCGTGTGACCAAAACAGCCCGAGGAATCGTATCACCGGAACTCCGTCGCTTCGAAAACCATCCTAGTGCACCGACGATGCCCTCTGCCATCAGACGCAAGGGGACGTCAATCTGGATAGGGACACCCCCTGAAAGAATCCCGGTCAAGGCAAACAGGTCTAACGGGGTTATCGTCATCTCACCCCAGCTCCAGTGGAAGGTGTGAGTGGTGTCCCACTAGTAAGAGGCCAGAGCCGACACCAACACAGCTGTCCAAGATACCCGCTCCGGGAGGGCATCGAAGAAAGAACCGAAAGGAGTCGCAAGGAGCAACTCCTGGACAGGGGCCGGTGCCTGTCGCCACTCTAAAGAAATGGTATTGGGGGAACCCCAACCATGCTTAACCCACTGCAAACAAAAGAATGAGTACAGGATTAGGATGGTACTTTGGTGTAATTACGAGAGATATAGGGCTATAGGGGTAAATTATGTAACTTTCCAAAACCTGAGGGTACTTTGGTGTAATTATGAGAGATATACGGCTATAGGGGTAAATTATGTAATTTTCCAAACCTGAGGGTACTTTGGTGTAATTATGAGAGATATAGGGTTATAGGGGTAAATTATGTAATTTTCCAAGCCTGAGATTACTTTGGAGTAATTATGAGAGATATACGGCTATAAGGGTAAATTATGTAATTTTCCAAACCTGAGGGTACTTTGGTGTAATTATGAGAGATATACGGCTATAAGGGTAAATTATGTAATTTTCCAAACCGGAGGGTACTTTGGTATAATTATGAGAGATATACGGCTATAGGGGTAAATTATGTAATTTTCCAAACCGGAGGGTACTTTGGTGTAATTATGAGAGATATACGGCTATAGGGGTAAATTATGTAATTTTCCAAACCTGAGGGTACTTTGGTGTAATTATGAGAGATATAGGGCTATAGGGGTAAATTATGTAATTTTCCAAAACCTGAGGGTACTTTGGTGTAATTATGAGAGATATACGGCTATAGGGGTAAATTATGTAATTTTCCAAACCTGAGGGTACTTTGGTGTAATTATGAGAGATATAGGGTTATAGGGGTAAATTATGTAATTTTCCAAGCCTGAGATTACTTTGGTGTAATTATGAGAGATATACGGCTATAAGGGTAAATTATGTAATTTTCCAAATCGGAGGGTACTTTGGTGTAATTATGAGAGATATACGGCTATAGGGGTAAATTATGTAATTTTCCAAACCGGAGGGTACTTTGGTGTAATTATGAGAGATATACGGCTATAGGGGTAAATTATGTAATTTTCCAAACCTGAGGGTACTTTGGTGTAATTATGAGAGATATACGGCTATAAGGGTAAATTATGTAATTTTCCAAACCGGAGGGTACTTTGGTGTAATTATGAGAGATATACGGCTATAGGGGTAAATTATGTAATTTTCCAAACCTGAGGGTACTTTGGTGTAATTATGAGAGATATAGGGCTATAGGGGTAAATTATGTAATTTTCCAAAACCTGAGGGTACTTTGGTGTAATTATGAGAGATATACGGCTATAGGGGTAAATTATGTAATTTTCCAAACCTGAGGGTACTTTGGTGTAATTATGAGAGATATAGGGTTATAGGGGTAAATTATGTAATTTTCCAAGCCTGAGATTACTTTGGTGTAATTATGAGAGATATACGGCTATAAGGGTAAATTATGTAATTTTCCAAATCGGAGGGTACTTTGGTGTAATTATGAGAGATATACGGCTATAGGGGTAAATTATGTAATTTTCCAAACCGGAGGGTACTTTGGTGTAATTATGAGAGATATACGGCTATAGGGGTAAATTATGTAATTTTCCAAACCTGAGGGTACTTTGGTGTAATTATGAGAGATATACGGCTATAAGGGTAAATTATGTAATTTTCCAAACCGGAGGGTACTTTGGTGTAATTATGAGAGATATACGGCTATAGGGGTAAATTATGTAATTTTCCAAACCGGAGGGTACTTTGGTGTAATTATGAGAGATATACGGCTATAGGGGTAAATTATGTAATTTTCCAAACTTGAGGGTACTTTGGTGTAATTATGAGAGATATAGGGCTTTAGGGGTAAATTATGTAATTTTCCAAACCTGAGGCTACTTTGGTGTAATTATGAGATATATAGGGCTATATGGGTAAATTATGTAATTTTCCAAACCTGAGGGTACTTTGGTGTAATTATGAGAGATACAGGGCTATAGGGGTAAATTATGTAATTTTCCAAACCTGAGGCTACTTTGGTTTAATTACGAGAAAGATAGTGTTATAGGGGTAAATTATGTAATTTTCCAAACCTGAGGGTACTTTGGTGTAATTATGGGAGATATACGGCTATAAGGGTAAATTATGTAATTTTCCAAACCTGATGGTACTTTGGTGTAATTATGAGAGATATAGGGCTATAGGGGTAAATTATGTAATTTTCCAAACCGGAGGGTACTTTGGTGTAATTATGAGAGATATACGGCTATAGGGGTAAATTATGTAATTTTCCAAACCTGAGGGTACTTTGGTGTAATTATGAGAGATATAGGGCTATAGGGGTAAATTATGTAATTTTCCAAACCTGAGGGTACTTTGGTGTAATTATGAGAGATATAGGGCTATAGGGGTAAATTATTTAATTTTCCAAACCTGAGGCTACTTTGGTGTAATTATGAGATATATAGGGCTATAAGGGTAAATTATGTAATTTTCCAAACCTGAGGGTACTTTGGTGTAATTATGTGAGATACAGGGCTATAGGGGTAAATTATGTAATTTTCCAAACCTGAGGGTACTTTGGTTTAATTATGAGAAAGATAGTGTTATAGGGGTAAATTATGTAATTTTCCAAACCTGAGGTTACTTTGGTGTAATATGAGAGACATAGTGTTATAGGGGTAAATTATGTAATTTTCCAAGCCTGAGATTACTTTGGAGTAATTATGAGAGATATACGGCTATAACGGTAAATTATGTAATTTTCCAAACCTGAGGGTACTTTGGTGTAATTATGAGAGATATACGGCTATAAGGGTAAATTATGTAATTTTCCAAACCGGAGGGTACTTTGGTATAATTATGAGAGATATACGGCTATAGGGGTAAATTATGTAATTTTCCAAACTATAGGGTACTTTGATGTAATTATGCGAGATATAGGGCAATAGGGGTAAATTATGTAATTTTCCAAACCTGAGGGTACTTTGGTGTAATTATGAGAGATATAGGGCTATAGGGATAAATTATGTAATTTTCCAAACCGTAGGGTACTTTGGTGTAATTATGAGAGATATACGGCTATAGGGGTAAATTATGTAATTTTCGAAACCTGAGGGTACTTTGGTGTAATTATGAGAGATATAGGGCTATAGGGGTAAATTATGTAATTTTCCAAACCTGAGGGTACTTTGGTGTAATTATGAGAGATATAGGGCTATAGGGGTAAATTATGTAATTTTCCAAACCTGAGGCTACTTTGGTGTAATTATGAGATATATAGGGCTATAAGGGTAAATTATGTAATTTTCCAAACCTGAGGGTACTTTGGTGTAATTATGTGAGATATACGGCTATAGGGGTAAATTATGTAATTTTCCAAACATGAGGGTACTTTGGTGTAATTAAGAGAGACATAGGGTTATAAGGGTAAATTATGTAATTTTCCAAACCTGTTGGTACTTTGGTACAATTATGAGAGATATGGGGTTATAGGGGTAAAATTATGTAATTTTCCAAACCTGTGGGTACTTTGGTGTAATTATGAAGATATAAGGTTATAGGGGTAAATTATGTAATTTTCCAAACTATAGGGTACTTTGATGTAATTATGCGAGATATAGGGCAATAGGGGTAAATTATGTAATTTTCCAAACCTGAGGGTACTTTGGTGTAATTATGAGAGATATAGGGCTATAGGGGTAAATTATGTAATTTTCCAAACCTGAGGCTAATTTGGTGTAATTATGAGATATATAGGGCTATAAGGGTAAATTATGTAATTTTCCAAACCTAAGGGTACTTTGGTGTAATTATGAGAGATACAGGGCTATAGGGGTAAATTATGTAATTTTCCAAACCTGAGGCTACTTTGGTTTAATTATGAGAAAGATAGTGTTATAGGGGTAAATTATGTAATTTTCCAAACCTGAGGGTACTTTGGTGTAATTATGAGAGATATACGGCTATAAGGGTAAATTATGTAATTTTCCAAACCTGAGGGTACTTTGGTTTAATTATGAGAGATATAGGGCTATAGGGGTAAATTATGTAATTTTCCAAACCGGAGGGTACTTTGGTGTAATTATGAGAGATATACGGCTATAGTGGTAAATTATGTAATTTTCCAAACCTGAGGGTACTTTGGTGTAATTATGAGAGATATAGGGCTATAGGGGTAAATTATGTAATTTTCCAAACCTGAGGGTACTTTGGTGTAATTATGAGAGATATAGGGCTATAGGGGTAAATTATGTAATTTTCCAAACCTGAGGCTACTTTGGTGTAATTATGAGATATATAGGGCTATAAGGGTAAATTATGTAATTTTCCAAACCTGAGGGTACTTTGGTGTAATTATGTGAGATACTGGGCTATAGGGGTAAATTATGTAATTTTCCAAACCTGAGGGTACTTTGGTTTAATTATGAGAAAGATAGTGTTATAGGGGTAAATTATGTAATTTTCCAAAGCTGAGGTTACTTTGGTGTAATATGAGAGACATAGTGTTATAGGGGTAAATTATGTAATTTTCCAAACATGAGGGTACTTTGGTGTAATTAAGAGAGACATAGGGTTATAAGGGTAAATTATGTAATTTTCCAAACCTGTTGGTACTTTGGTACAATTATGAGAGATATGGGGTTATAGGGGTAAAATTATGTAATTTTCCAAACCTGAGGGTACTTTGGTGTAATTATGAAGATATAAGGTTATAGGGGTAAATTATGTAATTTTCCAAACTATAGGGTACTTTGATGTAATTATGCGAGATATAGGGCAATAGGGGTAAATTATGTAATTTTCCAAACCTGAGGGTACTTTGGTGTAATTATGAGAGATATAGGGTTGTTGGTGTAAATTATGTAATTTTCCAAACCTGAGGGTACTTTGGTGTAATTATGAGAGATATAGGGCTATAGGAGTAAATTATGTAATTTTCCAAACCGGAAGGTACTTTGGTGTAATTATGAGAGATATAGGGCTATAGGGGTAAATTATGTAATTTTCCAAACCTGAGGGTACTTTGGTGTAATTATGAGAGTATAGGGATATAGGGGTAAATTATGTAATTTTCTAAACCTGAGGGCACTTTGGTGTAATTTTGAGAGATATAGGGCTACAGGGGTAAATTATGTAATTTTCCAAACCTGTGGGTACTTTGGTGTAATTATGAGAGATATAGGGCTATAGGACTAAATTATATAATTTTCCAAAACTGAGGGTACTTTGGTGTAATTATGGGAGATATAGGGCTATAGGGGTAAATTATGTAATTTTCCAAACCTGAGGGTACTTTGGTGTAACTATGAGAGTATAGGGTTATTGGGGTAAATTATGTAATTTTCCAAACCTGAGGGTACTTTGTTGTAATTATGAGAGATATAGGGCAATAGGGGTAAATTATGTAATTTTCCAAATCTGAGGGTACTTTGGTGTAATTATGCGAGATATAGGGCGATAGGGGTAAATTTTGTAATTTTCCAAACCTGAGGGTACATTGGTGTAATTATGAGAGATATAAGGTTATAGGTGCAAATTATGTAATTTTCCGAACCTAAGGGTACTTTTGTGTAATTATGAGAGATATAGGGTTATAGGTGCAAATTATGTAATTTTCCAAACCTGAAGGTACTTTGGTATTATTATGAGAGATATAGGGCTATAGGGGTAAATTATGTAATTTTCCAAACCTGAGGGTACTTTGGTGTAATTATGAGAGTATAAGGATATAGGGGTAAATTCTGTAATTTTCTAAACCTGAGGGCACTTTGGTGTAATTTTGAGAGATATAGGGCTACAGGGGTAAATTATGTAATTTTCCAAACCTGTGGGTACTTTGGTGTAATTATTAGAGATATAGGGCTATAGGACTAAATTATATAATTTTCCAAAACTGAGGGTACTTTGGTGTAATATGGGAGATATAGGGCTATAGGGGTAAATTATGTAATTTTCCAAACCTAAGGGTACTTTGGTGTAACTATGAGAGTATAGGGTTATTGGGGTAAATTATGTAATTTTCCAAACCTGAGGGTACTTTGTTGTAATTATGAGAGATATAGGGCAATAGGGGTAAATTATGTAATTTTCCAAATCTGGGGGTACTTTGGTGTAATTATGCGAGATATAGGGCGATAGGGGTAAATTTTGTAATTTTCCAAACCTGAGGGTACTTTGGTGTAATTAGGAGAGATATAAGGTTATAGGTGCAAATTATGTAATTTTCCGAACCTGAGGGTACTTTGGTGTAATTATGAGAGATATAGGGTTATAGGTGCAAATTATGTAATTTTCCAAACCTGAGGGTACTTTGGTGTAATTATGAGAGATATAGGGCTATAGGGGTAAATTATGTAATTTTCCAAACCTGAGGGTACTTTGGTGTAATTATGAGAGATATAGGGCTATAGGGGTAAATTATGTAGTTTTCCAAACCTGAGGGTACTTTGGTGTAATTATGAGATATATAGCGCTATAGGGGTAAATTATGTACTTTTCCAAACCTGAGGGTACTTTGGTGTAATTATGAGAGATATAGGGCCATAGGGGTAAATTATGTAATTTTCCAAACCTGAGGGTACTTTGGTGTAATTATGACAAAGATAGTGTTATAGGGGTAAGTTATGTAATTTTCCAAACTTGAGGGTACTTTGGTGTAATTATGAGAGACATAGGGTTATAGGGGTAAATTATGTAATTTTCCAAACCTGAGGGTACTTTGGTGTAATTATGAGAGACATAGGGTTATAAGGGTAAATTATGTAATTTTCCAAACCTATTGGTACTTTGGTATAATTATGAGAGATATGGGGTTATAGGGGTAAATTATGTAATTTTCCAAACCTGAGGGTACTTTGGTGTAATTATGAGAGATATAGGGCTATAGGGGTAAATTATGTAATTTTCCAAACCTGAGGGTACTTTGGTGTAGTTATGAGAAAGATAGTGTTATAGGGGTAAATTATGTAATTTTCCAAACTTGAGGGTACTTTGGTATTATTATGAGAGATATAGGGCTATAGGGGTAAATTATGTAATTTTCCAAACCTGAGGGTACTTTGGTGTAATTATGAGAGTATAAGGATATAGGGGTAAATTCTGTAATTTTCTAAACCTGAGGGCACTTTGGTGTAATTTTGAGAGATATAGGGCTACAGGGGTAAATTATGTAATTTTCCAAACCTGTGGGTACTTTGGTGTAATTATTAGAGATATAGGGCTATAGGACTAAATTATATAATTTTCCAAAACTGAGGGTACTTTGGTGTAATATGGGAGATATAGGGCTATAGGGGTAAATTATGTAATTTTCCAAACCTAAGGGTACTTTGGTGTAACTATGAGAGTATAGGGTTATTGGGGTAAATTATGTAATTTTCCAAACCTGAGGGTACTTTGTTGTAATTATGAGAGATATAGGGCAATAGGGGTAAATTATGTAATTTTCCAAATCTGGGGGTACTTTGGTGTAATTATGCGAGATATAGGGCGATAGGGGTAAATTTTGTAATTTTCCAAACCTGAGGGTACTTTGGTGTAATTAGGAGAGATATAAGGTTATAGGTGCAAATTATGTAATTTTCCGAACCTGAGGGTACTTTGGTGTAATTATGAGAGATATAGGGTTATAGGTGCAAATTATGTAATTTTCCAAACCTGAGGGTACTTTGGTGTAATTATGAGAGATATAGGGCTATAGGGGTAAATTATGTAATTTTCCAAACCTGAGGGTACTTTGGTGTAATTATGAGAGATATAGGGCTATAGGGGTAAATTATGTAGTTTTCCAAACCTGAGGGTACTTTGGTGTAATTATGAGATATATAGCGCTATAGGGGTAAATTATGTACTTTTCCAAACCTGAGGGTACTTTGGTGTAATTATGAGAGATATAGGGCCATAGGGGTAAATTATGTAATTTTCCAAACCTGAGGGTACTTTGGTGTAATTATGACAAAGATAGTGTTATAGGGGTAAGTTATGTAATTTTCCAAACTTGAGGGTACTTTGGTGTAATTATGAGAGACATAGGGTTATAGGGGTAAATTATGTAATTTTCCAAACCTGAGGGTACTTTGGTGTAATTATGAGAGACATAGGGTTATAAGGGTAAATTATGTAATTTTCCAAACCTATTGGTACTTTGGTATAATTATGAGAGATATGGGGTTATAGGGGTAAATTATGTAATTTTCCAAACCTGAGGGTACTTTGGTGTAATTATGAGAGATATAGGGCTATAGGGGTAAATTATGTAATTTTCCAAACCTGAGGGTACTTTGGTGTAGTTATGAGAAAGATAGTGTTATAGGGGTAAATTATGTAATTTTCCAAACTTGAGGGTACTTTGGTGTAATTATGAGAGACATAGGGTTATAGGGGTAAATTATGTAATTTTTCAAACCTGAGGGTACTTTGGTGTAATTATGAGAGACATATGGTTATAAGGGTAAATTATGTAATTTTCCAAACCTGAGGGTACTTTGGTATAATTTTGAGAGACATAGGGTTATAAGGGTAAAATATGTAATTTTCCAAACCTGAGGGTACTTTGGTGTAATTATGAAGATATAAGGTTATAGGGGTAAATTATGTAATTTTTCAAACTTTAGCGTACTTTGGTGTAATTATGAGAGATATAGGGTTATAGGGGTAAATTATGTGATTTTCCAAACCTGAGGGTACTTTGGTGTAATTATGAGAGATATAGAGTTATATGGGTAAATTATGTAATTTTCCAAAACCTTAGGGTACTTTGGTGTTATTATGAGAGTTATAGGGTTATAGGGGTAAATTATGTAATTTCCCAAAACGTAAGAGGTATCACAGGTAAAAAGTTTGAGTTCAATAAATCGGACGTTATTTCTAGGCAAACATGCATACTAACATTGTTTAAAATACATGTAGGAAACGACAGAAATAACAGAACAGATAAAAACACGAAAAAAAGACATACCAGAGATCGTCGACGGATATCGTGAGAAACAGGCTCCATCATGAGCCACGGAACATCCGGGACTAGAGCAGCCCGGGTAACGTCTCGGTAGACCACTGCCCGACCGCGGTCTACCCCGTCCTCGCCATACCAATCAAGGTCCTCCCAATCGTCATGATGAGGACTGCAACGGAGAACGCCCTGAGCGTCGGTAAAGGTGACCTCCTCCTGGTCACCCTCAAGTCAATCCGGCTGTGCAGGATCCATCTGTATATATGGAGAGTAGTGAGAAAATTTGAAAAGTCAGAAAAGCGGCAGGGCTTCCGCGCTTGGGAGAAGAGAGAAAGAGAGCTAGAGAGAGAAAGAGGAAGGAGAGAATGAGGTGGAATGAGCTCAGCAAGGGGCTTATATAGTGGAGCAGTTTGTCGCGCGACAAATGGACACATTGTCGCGCGACAAAGAGCCTTGCCACCGAAGTGTCGCGCGACAATCACCTCCCTCCCCTGATTTTTTGACCTTTGTCTCATTTTATCTCCTGTAGGGGTACTTCAGAGAAGCAGTTTTCGAAAAAATTGCTAAAAACTGCACACCCAGGATGAAAATTCGAGGAAGACTTCCAAATCATCTCTCCGAAAATGCGAGAACAAAAACAAACGGTTAAAGTAGTCTCTGATCTCCTAGAAAGGACCGAGACCATCAATGAGAAAAGAAGGATATCAAGATAAGACGGGAAAAGAAAAAATTGAAAAAGTAGAAAAGAGAAAGAACCCGTATGAGCGCCCAAAGCGAGCGAGAGAGACAGAAATGCAGAGTGACAGGGAGAGCCACACCAAAAGTGACAGCTAGGCCAAAACCGGCTCAGGGCTTCGTTTTGGGCGAGTAAGGCTCCTGATCATAACAAAGGGATAAAAGACTCCTGGCCAAAAACAGAGAAGGCCAGGAAAAGTCTTTCCCAAAAGAGGGAGAAATAAGGGCATCGAAAAACAGAATACGATGTGGGCCCACCAAAAGAGAAAAATAAGAAGAGAGTAGAGATCAGAGATCAGAGATTTGACTTTCAAACAAATTTTCTTTTCAGCACGTTACAGAAGAGATGGTTTAGAAAAACCTCGGACCATCCCTCTGTGGAGAGCAAAAGAAATCCGAAAACTGCCTTCTGGGAGAAGTATATTCACTCAAGGGAAACATGAGAGTAAAGTTCGGAAAAGATACAAGAAAACAGATTAGACCTCGAGAAGCTCTTTTCACCCTCACAAAAATTTCTCTCTCTCACTCTAGCAGTCTAAGAGAGACAACAATTAAATTCACTAGAGTACAACACAAGCCCTCGCCGGAGGCAAATCACAAACACAAGCCCTCGCCAGAGGCAAAATTACTCATGAAAGCCCTCCCAGAGGCAATTTTCTTTCTTCTTACAGATCAAAGCCCTCCCCGAGAGGCACAGTGTAGCAATGGTAGTCCTCCCACCTGAGGCGAGAAGATCAAAAGCCCTTCCCGAGAGGCACAGTGTAGCAATGGTAGTCCTCCCACCTGAGGCAAGAAGATCAAAACCCTCCCAGATAGGCACAGTGTAGCAATGGTAGTCCTCCCACCTGAGGCGAAGCCCTCCCAGAGAGGCACAGTGTAGCAATGGTAGTCCTCCCACCTGAGGCGAAGTTCTCCCAGAGAGGCACAGTGTAGCAATGGTAGTCCTCCCACCTGAGGCGAAGCCCTCCCTGAGAGGCACAGTGTAGCAATGGTAGTCCTCCCACCTGAGGCGAGAAGATCAAAAGCCCTCCCAGAGAGGCACAGTGTAGCAATGGTAGTCCTCCCACCTGAGGCGAGAAAATCAAAAGCCCTCCCAGAGAGGCACAGTGGAGCAATGGTAGTCCTCCCACCTGAGGCACAAAGTGGAACAAAAGGTAGTCCTCCCATCTGAGGCTAATAGAACAATGGTAGTCCTCCCATCTGAGGCAAGCGGAGCAAATGAAAGCCCTCGAAAGAGGCAATGAGGTAACAAAAACCCTCTCCGGAGGCAAAACCAAACACAAAGCCCTCTCCGGAGGCACTCACGAATACTTTTTTGCATACGCACACTTCCTTAAGAGTTCTTGCGGGAGCCATGAATCATGGTCTCTTAGAGTCGCCTCAATTCCTTGCAAGCAAGGAGCTTGAGTCGAGAGGGTCTGTAGACACCCCGATTTGTGACCACCGCAAGAACCCTAACGACCTTCAAGATCTACTGTTTTTGGGTTCGGGACCCACCCGAGTACCCGAAACTACCCCGAAAGGGTTTGTTGGCCAACAAACCTATTTTTAAAGAGAATTATCTCACGACAAATGGGTATGTCGCGCGAAAATCCCCCTTATGTCGCGCGACAATCCCACTATGTCGCACGACAATCCCTCCTGACACTAGACCATCCACTCTTTGACACATCAGTCTGTCAGAAACATCACTTCAGCCGTTTGTCGCGCGACATTGGACTCATTGTCGCGCAACATATGCCCTTTTTGGGGAAGTGTCACGCGACAATCTTCCCCGAGCAGTATAAATAGGCCAACACCCCCAAGGGTTGGGGGGAAGAACTTGGGATTGAAGAATTCTAAGCTTTAAATCTGATTTTCTAGTCTTTCATCAATCATTCTCTATTATCGTCTTATTTCTAAAGAGTTATCGAATCTATTCCTGACACTCGACATGTCCCGTCTTTGGAATCGAATTCTCGAAAATATCTGAAGAAGGAAAAGATTGTTATCGCCGGAAATCTCTCCGCCGTATTATATTTTCTTTCTTATTATTATTATTCTTGTTGGGAAGGTAAAGAAAGTCCCTTCTAGTATTTAAATTAGATATTTGTGTACTTGTTTTACTTCTGTTGTTCTGTCCACGTTTTATTTGAATAAACATATTGCCAAGTTATAAATAGTCTACCATTTTCAAAACAAAAGACCTTAATAAAATCATTTGCAAAACCAGAAGAGTAAGTATATTACCATCCGGATAAAATCCTGTTTTCAAAATTCGGATCGGTAAAACTTACTTAGGAATTAAAAACTCGGTATATCCTATCTGTTTCATAGATTGTGATGCATCTGGTAAAACTCTCCTCAAGAGTTCTAATTCCATATTGAATTAGTTTCGATTTAAGATCCAAACTTTTTCCAAAACAAGTTAAAACCCGAGAAAAACCGTCATTATCTGAGAAATAATACGGGAAACTCCCTCTCTAAAGAAAAAAACCCACTTTTGTCACTTGTACTTGCATCCCTCAAAACTAAACATTGGATCCCGGAATACAGAGGTTTTCACCCTTTTCCCCGTTTTCCCAAATTAGGGTTTTCACTTAGAAAGTAGTAGACTGTTAGTAAAAGCATCCAAGTTTTTCAACATAGAATAAACATATAAAAGACCACTAGAGACTGAAAGGGCGGAATGGGTGCTTAACACCTTCCCAAACCGTAATATAGTTTTCAAACCCTATAGAATCCTGGTTTCGTAGACAAACGTGTAAAGAAAGGCTTGTCTATAGCCTTTCCTCTTATACGACCCTTTTTGTCCGTTTTCTAGTAAAACGTATTGGCGACTCTGAACGAACCCTTTTGCATCTAGAAATAGAACATAGGGACTTGTGATACACTACACCAGAATCGCCTATTAGTAACGGATTTTGTCCATTGCAAAAAATTTTTGAAACACAAAAAATCCATTAGTAATTTGGCGTTAAAAACACTTTATGAACGGATATATCCGTTACTAAAATTAGACAAAACCGTTACCAAAAATAGTTTCGTAACGGACAATATCCGTTACTAATCCGTTATTATACTAATTTTAGTAACGGATTAACTCCGTTACAAAATAATGTACAGCCGTTACAATAGAACGCAAAAGTATTTAAATATTTAATCGTTTCTAATGGAAATAATCCGTTACTAATAATAAATCCGTTACAACTTTGTAACGGTTCATGACCGTTACAGAGAATCAATTGGCTGAATTTTTTTTTTTAAATTTCCCAATTCCCTGTAGCACAATCCAGATTTGTATCCTGTAAATATAACCTGTTTTAGTAATACTATTTTAGTTGCACAATACAATGTCATATATGACATCATACAAACCAATATTCATCAAAGAACTACCAATCAATATTCATATAAAAATCAAACTAATATTTTTACAATAACATGTCCATCCACAAATATAAAGTACCAAGGTTGCCCAACCATACATAAAACATACTAAATCCAAGGATGTCCAACCATACCAAAAACATACTAAATCCAAAATGGCCAAATCAAATATAAAGTGCCATTATATCCAAAAAGTAAATATTCAAAAGTGCACGTAATTAAGATAAAAGTAAACTAGATATACTTCAACCAAGGCTCGAACCATATTATATAACCCCCGGCAACATAGGCAGAGAAAGTATGATTACCATCTTGAGGGAACCATAATGGAGCATCCGGTTCTAACACTTCATCGATATAGACTTTCTTCTCACCAATACCAACCTTCTTGCCATGACAAATTCCAGCAGTTGCATCTGTCACTACGTACCCCTTGGCTAATTCTTTATTTTCTCTATCAATCAATATAACCGGAGGTTTGTCGGACGAATTAGGCCTTTCAACGGGGCTTGGAGTGAAAACATTATCCAAATTTTGAGCTAGATTACAAGAGCGATGAATGGAGTTACTAGCAAACTCACTTCTAGGCGTCGTCACATGCGGTGATCCACGATTCAAATCAGCCATCATATTTTGCATAGTACCTTGGATCGCTAATTGAAAATCTTGAAATTGCACTTTCACTGCTTCTTGGACATATGATTTGAATTCATCTTTCAATGCATTAATTCCTTCTTTTTCTACTTTATTAACCTCTTCTTTCACCTTTGCAATTCCTAAGTGAATCAACTGCTTTTTGGTAACATGTGAACCAACTCCACGAGCACGTCCCCTTTTATCCTCGCCGAAAACTTCAGATAATTCGTCAATCTCAGTAGTATTACTTGACGCCTCTCCACTTTTTCTTTTTAATTTTGCCTCCTTGACTTTGTCCTGTCAAAGTTACAAGTTAAGAACATTAAAGTTTCTAAACAATGTGCAATTTAAGTTTTATTTTAAATGCAAACTGCAGTAATTATGCTCGGTAAAGTTGTGCTCAATTTGGTTGCAACTATAGTCAATATACATACAGCAAACATAAGCCAATATACATCTCAAAACTACCATAAAATTTAGCCAATACATAATCTAAAATCCTATAAAATACAGCTAACACATTGCAAAATAAAGCTCAAACTAAAATCACAAAGTACTTACATAAAAAGGTTTAGCACTTTCCAACACACAACCATTTTTATCCTCATGCCCCGTTAACCATTTATCTGTCCGGTTATTATATGTTTGAGAAGGATCTGCTTTCTCCTGAAATTTCAAATACTTAAAAGTTAGATTATATATATATATATTTATGAACCAAAAGTTAAATCAACACTCACCATCTTATATATTTTTAGCCCATAGGTACACCGCCCAAGAGTATGAGAATATGTAAGTTGTTTTCGATTTTCAGAATTCTGAACAGTTTGCTTCTTCTTTTTTGGGTCGCTTTCATTCTCCACAAATTTTTCCCAAATAATTGGGTCCATCCCATCGGGTGGACCCTCAGCCCCACTTTTCAAATGGGCTCGTAAGGCAATTTTGCCTGTCCGAAATTTCTGGGGCCATGCCTTCTCCAACATTGGACGGGCAACCTCTGGAGGAATATCCAACTCAAATTCAGCCTGTAATTGTGTTTATAAACAAGAAATTTAGAAACTACTATTAAGAAAATCTAACTAAATTGCAATAAATAAATTAATGTTTACCATTAAGTTCTTCCAAACATCATTCCGAAAATTTTTTGGCACTTGTCTCCAATCTTTATAATGAACTGGTACTATGCTCCTGATAATATCTCCGGCACGAGTACTCCAATTGCTAGCAAATTCTCCTACTACTGTGCCATCCATTTCAACTTTGATAGGCTTCTTCCCATTTACAGCTTTCTTTGTTGATGACTGGGTTTGGGCTGGGGCTGAAGAAGAAGTCGGATTCTTTGATCCTGCACCTGATGACATAATTGATATTTCCTAACAATAGAAAAAGAGAAGCCAAACAATGATTAAAAATAGCCAAATGGAGTTATACGCATTAGAAATTAAGTACAACAAACTAAAGAATATTGTTCAGAGTCTTCTTTACGAATTAAAGACGACAAAGTACATTACACAAAATAATAGTCCTTACATATAATAGGAATATTTCAATACAAATTATATAAATAAACAAAATAATAGTCCTTGCATATAACGGACCATTGTGCACTAGACTAGTTATGCAATTTCAACAGCTTTTCCAAGTGAGGTTGTTCTTCAAGAGTAGATTGGAAGATAGTAGGGATCTCTAACTCATCAACTCGAGTTGTCAACCTCTTTGGTGAATGTACAACTACCCACCAATTGGGATTTCGAGGATCTTTAGAATAAAATACTTGTGAAGCTTCAGAAGCAAGAATGACTGGTTCGTCTAACACGCTATCGATACTCTTAAACTTCTCAAAATTTACCATCACTAAGTTGGAGTCTGTACAATGTTTACATCCATTAGCTTTATCCTCTACCCTTACCCAATCACAATAAAATACTACCTCCTTAAATATCGTGTAGTCTAGTTCAATTATTTGTCTAATAACCCCGTACCACATAGTCCAAGCTTCCTTCAAATTCTTATCACTTTTTCTTGCCCTAAACTCTGTCCATGCCTTCATGCAAACACCTTGAGTGGAAACTGTGTCATCGTGATTCTTTGGAGAAAACACATAGCCATTCACGCGATACTTTTTGAATGTTTTAACCTTGTACTTTGGCCCTTGAACTAGCCTCCATAACATTTCTTTTGACTCTGTCTCTTTAGATGACACCAACTATGAAATCCAGATAAAAGCGTTATTAGAAAATGTTTACCAAGAAAATGATATATAGATCACATGTTAAATAACTATATCACCTTTTCATATGCCCAGGGGATGAAAGATGTTTGTTCCTCAATTTTTGACATTTGGATCCCTTTTCCTTTTCCATGAGATGCCAAGTATTGTTTATACTCACTACATAAAAGTTTAAACTTAGTAGTTATAACATACATAGAAAATGCATTATAAGTCATTTTTTCTAAAAATATGTCGTACCTATAGTATTCATGCATTCCATCGACATCAAGTCGAAATAGTACCCATCGACGAATTTGTTGAAACTGATTTCCCCCTAAAATCACTGTTTTATCTTCAAGTAAAGGGCCTTCATCCGAAAACTCTCCGTCTTCATTCAAGAATGCTTCACGAGTTCGTTTATGATTCCCTTCTAAAGGATTTGGCATATACTCCATGCAATATCGAACAGACTCAGCAACGATGTAGGCTTCTGTAATTGACCCTTCGACATATCGCTTATTGCTAGGAATATCTTTAAATTCTTTCATTTGTCTGTAATTTAAAGAATTAACATGTGTTATTTATCATTTTAATATAATTGGTTTCTATACAATTAAGTATAACATAAGAAGTTTTACCGTTCAAATGGATACATCCATCGATCTCCGGTAGGTCCACAAATTAAAGCTTCATCGGCAAGATGAACAACTAGGTGGATGCTAATGTCAAAGAAAGGTGGAAAATGTTTTTCCAGAACGCACAATGCCTCTGCAATCATATATTTTGCTCTCTGGATATCCTTTCGAATTAATACTTTTGAGCATAATAAGTTAAAAAATAAGCTTAATTGATGGATAGCTCTTTTTAAATCTCGGTGCTTTGGAAAGGCATGTTGAAGCAACACATGTAACAAATATTCCATAATGACGTGATAGTCATGTGACTTCATTGAGTGTAAACCAGGTGGATTGAGAGTAACAATGTTGCTCAAATTAGATGAAAAGCTAGAAGGGAGCTTTAAATCATTCAAAATTTGGCAAAATTCTCTTTTCTCTTGTTTATCTAACATGAATGATGCTTTCGGCTTCACTTGTTTCCCTGTGCGTCCATCTGTTTGTATCCATTGGCCACTATGTATACCTAATTCCTTCATGTCCAGCCGTGCATTTATTGTGTCCTTTGTGTTGGCTTTATCTTCTTAAATTGTGCTTATTAAGTGCTCTACAACATTTTTCTCCGTGTGCATCACATCAAGGACATGGCGAACTTGATGAAACCTCCAATATTCTAAATCAAAAAAGATTGACCTTTTATACCACGACTCCCTCACTTCAACGATCTCATTCAAATCACTCGACTTTCGCTTGTTATTTGTGACTTTTGGAACCTTTCCAGTTGTATACCCAAATTCGCTCACCTTCTCTAGAAGTGCATCTCCATTCAATCGCAATGGCGGCTCTCTATATTCTGTTGTCTTGAGTCCCAAACTTCTACCGTCCCTGAATGGGTGATCCATGTTAAGGAACATACGATAATTAGTGTAAACTATCTTGTGGGAATGATGTAGTTGAATGGAAGGAGTGTGGTCACCACAAACAGGACAAGCTTTGTAGCCATGAGTTACGCAACCAGACAAATTTCCATATGCGGGAAAGTCATGGATCCCCCACATGAGCATAGCTCTTAATGTAAAAGACTGCATTTCGAACATGTCAAAGGCTGGCACACCTTCTTCCCATAGTATCTTCAATTCTTCTACAAGTGGTTGAAGAAAAACATCTATATCTTGACCTGGTGCCTTTGGACCAGGTATCAATAAAGATAAGATTTGAAACTCTCTTTTCATGCACAATGATGGTGGGAGATTATATGGAACAGCGATGACAGGCCAACAACTATAACTAGAAGACTGAATACCACGGGGATTAAACCCATCAGTGGCTATTGCTAGCCAAACGTTACGCCTTTCTTTAGCAAAAGTTGGCCACTTATTCTTAAACATTCTCCATTGTGATGAATCAGATGGGTGACGTTGATAATCCCATGAACTAGTAGATCGAACGTGCCACGTAAACTCTCGTGCTATCCATGGTATGGTAAAGAATCTAACTAGTCTTGGAATTATAGGAAAATGCCTTAACACTTTACGAGGTTCTTTGCGAATTCTCCCCCCTTTCAAGTTGGTTACCTCATATCTCGGTTCTCCACATTGAGGACATTCCTCCTTATCTTCATTCTCCTTCCAATACAAAAGACAATTATTAGTGCATGCGTGAATGAAAGAGGCCCTCATTCCGAGGTCTTTCATCACACTTTTCATTTGGGGATATTTTACTGGTAGTGCATGTATTCCCTTTCGGGAGCCACTTTTTCAAGACAGACAAGAGTGCCGACACACTATTTCCTGACCACCCAAATTGCTTCTTTAAATTGTGTAGCTCTACAATTGCCGAAAGAGTTGTCTCGGGACCCTCACATGATGGGTATAATTTCTCAGCTGCTAGTCTCTTATATTCCTCGTATTTGTTATTGGCAACACCAGGTTCTATAGGAACATCAGTCTGACCATAGGGAGCATCACCACAAGTTTCATTATGCACACCGTAAGCCGCATCAACAAGGTTCTCAATCCCAATCCCTTCGTCCCCATTATTATCTATTGGCCCAATATCTTCTTCTAATTCGGCATGACCCAATGGTGGGGGTTGATCCATTGAAATGAAAGATGGATCTTCACCATGCAAAAGCCATTGAGTGTATGTCTTATTAATTCCATTCTTAATCAAATGTTTCCGAATATCTACAGCCGGAAATCGCAACTTGTTTCGACACTTAATGCATGGGAAAAGAATGGTTGACAACTTTAAAACATCATTTGCAATTGCATACTCAATAAACTCTTCAACTCCCTGTCTATACACTTGACTTAATCTATTCCTCTCCTTCATCCACTCTTTATTGATTGGCCGAGACATTCTGCAAGAACAGTTGATCTCATTGTGAAGGTTTGAATATGAACTTGTCATTTTTATTTTGATTTTATTTTGCTAAGAAATAATTAGTAACTGTCCCTAAACACCTAAAACATTCCTTAAACATTCCACAAAATAGTCCCTAAACATCCCAAAAATTTCCGCGCCTAGGCGGGGATTTTTAGAATATAATTAGTAACTGTGACACATAAAGACATTTGATATTATGAAACTAATGTAATAAAGGTAAGTTCAAACTTAAATGAAGACAAAAAGGAGGTAATATCAAGCCAACGTTTTGAAAAATAATCAGAGGCACCGTTACTTAAACAGAGAATGGTTCTGATATTCAAAATAATTATGATAACATTAGACATTGTGAATTATTTGTAATTAATTGCTCGTAAGAAATATTGGGTATCATATATTTGTTATTAAGGTAAAATTAAAGCTCAGAATATCAATATAAATATGTAGTCTATATTCATTTTGTATATACCAAAAAAAGAAGTATTATTAGACCATCTTTATTTACAATAATAATAATAATATTATTATTAATAATAATAATAATAATAATATTATTATTAATAATAATAATAATAATAATATTATTATTAATAATAATAATAATAATAATAATTATTATTATTAATAATAATAATAATTATTATTATTATTATTTGTCGTCGTCTAAGATTGTCTTTATCTATATAATTAATGAGGCCTAGAGTGTGTGAGAAAGATGTTAATCACATAAGTTGGTACAACTACAATGAGTGTATAAGGCCTATGGCTGTAGAGAAAGATGTTAATCACGTAAGTTGGTACAACGAATCGAGGAAAGTGTCTGTCAAAACTCAAAGCTCTGGAGTTTTGAGTTTTACCTTGATTGGGTGGGATGGATAAGTGATAGATTATGTATCGGGTACGGATAAGAGTTGTGTGGGAACCGAGGACAAATCAGAGCAGCATCTCGCACCAGCACACAATTCAACTCTATGCCCTCGCAAAGAATCTATTATTCACAGTCTAATACTAGGAATCACAGTGAACTCTCAAAAATTATATGATCAAAATTTTTTCAGTATACAATGACGAACCACGCAACAGGCCATTGAGGTGATAGGAGATGACAATCAAGCTAGCAGCTGTTGGTTTAAGTTCAATACTGCTCTTAATTTCTTCATTCTATTGCCATAATCAATAGCTAAGAAATGGACCTCATTTATTCTAGTACATTTTCCCCCTTGTTAAGCATGAACATACAGCTAGAACTAGTTTAATTGCAATGTCAATAACTTCACTCCACTTAAATTACCCAATCAAAATGATCCTCTTAGAGAATTTTCTAGTCATCAGCCACAATCAAAGCTTCCTCTGAAGATCATCTAAATTAAACAAATCATACACTACATTATTGTGTTCTATAATCCTTTCATAATTAAAACCACAAATCAAATTAGTAACTGAATTTTCATATTTTTTCGCATATGTTGTGGTGTTGGCACATAAACATAAGCACTTCAAAATAAACAACAGTAAACAAAATAAATTGGAGATACCTGGCCTTTATGCTCCACCTGCTTGGTCTGGTAAAATCCTTTACGGATTATCTGTAAAACGCAAATTTTAAAACGAGTACGAAAAATTGAAATGAAACTCAAATTGAGCAAAAATGTCTGGATTTAATTTACCTCTCCAGCTCTTTTAGCTGCATCGACAGCAATGGCGAGAAACTCTGCGAGTGAATCTAAATCCATAGAATTGCATCGTATAACAAACAAATCATTCAGTTACGCGTATATATATACATACGGATACAAATACATACGGATACAAATATATATATATATACATACCGATTTGGGGATTATTGAAATTTGGGGATATATATAAAGAAATAGGGTTTATGATTTACCTATTTAAGCTTGGAGATGAACGGGTGACGGTGGAGATGGACCGGCGACGGCGGGGAGAGAGAATATATCATACGCAGAAAAAGAGACGGGTAACGATAGAGACGAGCTCGGAGAATTGCGGAGAGGAGCAGTGCGTGTGAAGAATTGCGGCGAGGAAGGGGAAAATGAAGAGCGGCGCGGCAGCAAGGATGGGAGTACTGTGAATACTAGGGCTTTTTTGTTCTCATTTCAACGACTGTGAGAGTGAGATGTAATAGTGTGAATTTTTTTTATTTCTTTTTTTAATCGTTGCTTTTTAATTAAAATGTAAGCGCACAGTAAGCGGGCAAACCAAAAAATTTGAGCGCTTTTTTTTTTGGCTTAATAACGGATATTCAGTAACGGATTATATGTTACTTATTTTTTTTTAATAATTAGTTACTAAATAAAGGGAAAGTTAATATTTGTTCACTCAGTAACGGATTTTTAATATCAGTAACGGATAAAAAGTGTTACTGTAATATAACGGATTTAGTCCGTTACTAACCAAAAAATCTGTTTGTTACAAATTCCGCAAAATGGTGTAGTGATATGAATTGTCAAAATACTCCAGCAAATGGAACGACGGAATCCGTTCCGACGTTTTCAGACGCCCAACAAACGGGGACGAGACCCGGGGGTCGCATTTGCGGATTCTCACAATAAACAAAGCAAGGAAAAATATCTAGAAACAAAATTCCCCAAAATAAGGCTAAAAGTAGAAGTTGGTGGCTGTCCCCGCCAGGCCATGATCGATCATGGCCAACCCATGATCGATCATGGAGTGTTCTGCCTGAAGATAATTTGCACCATGATCGATCATGGAATTCCATGATCAATCATGCTTCTGGGAAATTCTCCAAATCAGCACTTTGCAAGCTTTTGACTAGCGCTTGATCGATTCTTTGAAGGCCATTGCATCATACGCCTAAAAACACATAGAAAAACACCTAGCGGGGCGATATTAAATACAAAACTCGTTAAGACACTAATTTCGAGATAAGGGAATAATTAGGCAAAATTAATGCAACAAACGCGTCAAGCGACTCCGAGAAAGAGCTTATACATGATAATATTATGCATTTATCAATTCACTCCACCTTTTTATTAAATTAAAATATGATTAATTTCTAGCCAATTAATATAGTGAGCCCCACAACTCTAGTTATTGAGAAATTGTTAAACCTAACAACCCTGTTAAATGGATAATCAGAAACCGATTTTAGTATCCAATTTTAAATATTCCATTAGAGATGTTGTGCACTCTCTAACATTTGCGCTTTTGAATGAGCAACCCTACAAATTTTTGTTTACATGGTGGGATTTGAATCACATTATCTTCTCAAGGAAATGATTCCCGAAACTAGTTCATAATTCTTCTCAAGTTTTAAATTTAATTGTTTAAATGCAAGTCACACTTGTCAAAATATGGCCAATGGGGTCATCTAATAATATGTCCCTAATTTTACAACAATAGTAGTGATAAAAAATTATCTATCAAAAAATATGAGGAATTGGCAAATGGTACTTGGTCCAAAAAAAGAAGAGCAAACGCAATAACAAATACAAATGCGTCTGTATCACTAAAAATTTTATTCCGGCATGTTTATTATTTTTTAAAAAACCTAAGTGGTATCAATCATACACATCAGTTCAAATATTACTAAAATTAAGCTGCCGTTTTACTGTATATTTTAAAAATTAAGTGCGGCTACTAGACCCCTGAAAGAGATATGTCCTAGGACTATTCATAGATTATGATTTGTACTTGGATATCTTATGCTTATTGTCATTAATAAAGTTTATTTATTTTACTTTATAATCTCTTGTAAATAATATTTATTAATACTAGTTCATCAAGTACGTGACTAGATTGTGGGATGCTAGTAATGTAATAATAATATTGTTTAGATGTCCCTAATCATGTATCAATAACCTAGGATCACATTGATATAATGATTAGAGTATGGGTCAGCTGATGACTATGTTCCACAAGTCATGGATATGGAGATATCAAGCTGAACATACTGATACTTGTTAGGGAACAAAGTTTTGGACTGACTCGCTTTGGGGACACTGCGAGGAGTGTTACATAATGTCATCAGTGATGTTCCCCATTTGTGATATCGTATTATCCTCAGACCTGAGATCGCCATGGTTACCAACATAGGGATTAGCATGTCAGGCATTATCAAACGTTGCTCTTGACCGAGTAATTATAAAGATGATGACCGAGCATACTATGAACTATGTAGAGGTATGTGGTTGATCAAGATGGGATTTGTCACTCTCATATATTGAGAGAGATATCGTTGGGCCCCTTGATAAGTGTAATTAATATTTGCATGGCCATGCACAAATGAGATGTCATTTGTTTTGGATTAATTATACTTAGAGATCAAGAAATAAGATTGAACTATACAAGAATGACACTTGCCTAGTCTTGTGTTCAATCTAGATATCGATTGACAAAAGGAGTTAATGTGTGAAATATCAATTTAAGGTTGTGTCGTTTTTGACCTTTATACCCTTTGGATAATAGTAATGTTTTACTAGAAACCGCTTACTGTTCGTATAATAAAACGGGTTTTAATTGTACGGCCAAAGAGTGTAAAACCTACAGGGTCGCACACCAAAACGAGTTGGATCAAAACGAATTAAAACGGGCCAAGTTGGACTTGGGCCCAGTTCGTTTGTTGCTTAGGGTTCTCACTAGGGTTCCCTTATAAAAGGGAACCTTTGTTCTTCTTGGCCGTCAACGAAATTGAGAGAGGCAAGAAAATTCGAAATAGCAGAGAGAACCCTAGAGGGCGCTAGTACACCAAGCAAGATCTCATCTCGTTCGTGTGTGCATACCGTAGAGGCGTCGTGTTTTCTACGCTAAGGACGACAACAACAGAAGGATCAGATCCATCCTGTTCGTTTCATTGACATCAAATCTCGATTAAGGTATGTCATCTGTCGATTTTATTGAACTGCATAGATCATAGGATTCAATGATTAGTGCGTAAATTAGTGTATGCGATGCATGATTACTGCCCTAATTTATTAACAACCCCATCAACTATAACATAGCTACGCCCTAAAAGCTACCACTTAATAAAATGGTAACTTTTAAAATTTTATCCAATGCAAACCGCTACAAAATTGATAATGTGTTATTTAATGTGTTATTTTAATTGGGAGTCAGAATCTACAACCCACCCATGTACACTTCTCCTGCTCATAAATTAGACAAGTGTGCAACCACGCAAGGCCTGGACGCATCAAAGATATGAGGGCACCTAGATTTGTATGCATAAAGCAAAAACTCATTTAAATGGTGGAAACATGTCAAACAAATGAGAGCATAGACATAAATATTCATACTCCTTCTATTTTGTTATAATATTACTACTTAACAACCCGTGCAATGCACATGCATTTTACAAACTTTCTTTTTATTGATTGATGTGCGGATAACTTAAAATTATTTGTAGATATACATACATACATACATACATACATTGTATTATATAATTTAGAAAAAAAAATTATATATAAAAATGAATATGATGATCAACTAGAGAAAATGTGAGGGTACATATTTGAATCTTAAAAAAAACATATTCCTACATGACTATTACTATCCTATAATCTTAATATCACACATAAATAAATATGATAAATTAATTCAACAAGCAAAACTTTAAAAGTGATTAATATCATAAAACTAATGATTATATCATACATAACAAATCGTATACCAACATAAAAATCTATTTCTTTTACTTGGATTCCTAATTCATACGGACATTAATATTTTATAAGTTAGATATCCATATTATTAAAAGCAAACCTGCAACCTCAGTAGCATTTGTCTTATTTCTTTGCCAAATAATTGGCTTAAATATGTGGCCTACGAAGAAAATAACTTTTATTTTGTTGTTTTCAAGAAGACATTAATTTCAATATAAATAATGATTGGGAATACAACTCATTTGCTATATATTACAAATTAATTAAAAATAAGGCTATTATTTTTAAGCCATTTTAATATATATATATATATATATAATAGTACATTAAATGATGGTGATTCCTCCATAATATTAAATAAAAAAATATTATCAATATTATTTTATTATACATTAAGAACTAGTTTTCTACCTTCCGGACGGGCAGACGTTTTAACAAATTTTTGTATATTTTATAGTTTGTTGACATTAAAATTATGTAGGTTAATTTTTTTCTAATTCAAAATTCAAAATTCAAAATCGGATGTTGAAATACAACTTTATAGCATTAGACTAACATATAATCAACATATGATACGTTGACTTTTATAAAACTATGATTACATAAAAAAATTTAAAAACATGCATAAAATTGCCCTTCTAATTCAAGCCATATGACACAAAAGCTTTTCATGCATTTCAGAAGTCTTAAAAAGTAATGAGTGCTAGTTGACATGGGTTCAAAATTGCATTATGACTCTATTATATGATACATAATAGCTGGGAGTTGCAGATTCAAAATTAATGTCAATGATCCCAATTGAGTCACATAGTTCTTCAAGTTAGCTTTAAGGTTAGCAGGCCTTTAAAAAATACTTCACTCCTAGCCTACCTATAATTTGAGGCGCAAACTTTTCCTATTTTACAATATCAACTTGCATAAAACAAACTCTTACATTAATATTCAAAACTGGTTAGGTCAAACATGACATGACGAATGTCCAGCCATTAATAGATTTACGAAGAAATAACAATTGCAATACCAAAATTTCCTTGTCAAATTAGTTTACTACTACTACTACTACTACTACTACTACTACAATATATATATATAGATTATTAGCAAGAAAATTATGAAAACCGTAAAGATGAAATTATTATTTTCTATTTAAAGTTGATTCTATATAAAACAATGAACACTTACATCAAAAGAAAAAAAGATCTTCGTTAATTGGCTCATGTTTTTCTTTAAAAAAATTATCCCAACTTCCACCATAACAATATATATATATAGTATAGATAGATAGATATAGATATGATATGATTGGGTTGTTTAATTAATTAGGCTTAAATATTGGAGTTATTCTCATTAAATTTACAAGTTTCTATTAATTCATTGAATAATTTGGATTGCAGTAATAACGCAACAAATCATATTTAAAAACTATAACTTGATTGAAAAATTTGGGTTGTAACCATAACGCAACAAATGCTACTTGAAAACTAAAATAAACTATTACTTCATTGAAAAAGTCAGGTTGCAACGATAACATAGCAATTCCTTCTTCAAAACTAAAAGCAACTATTAATTCATTGAACCATTCGGGTTGCAACGATATGGCAACAAATCTTTTTAAAAACTAAAAGTAACTAAGAGTATCTCTAATAGTTGTGTATATTTTTATGTAAAATCTTATGTGTAAGGGAGTTTTACACATATCATCTTGTGGTCCAATGGTACTCTAATGTAAAATTTTAAAGGACCAATAAAAATAACAAAAATGAAAAATTACTTAATATCCATTTTGTGCTCCAATGATACCCTTGTAACTCTTGATTATTAAATTTCAAATATATAAATTATATTAAAAATGAATTTTTAGATCGTTAGTTATGACATTTTAAAAAATTTGTAAAAAATTAAGGAAAAAGATGATATGGATGTATAAATTGGGTTTGTATTTTATACAACCCTTTTACACAAATCATAGGTGTAAAAATTTCTTAAAAGACTACTGGAGACATTTTTTTTACAAAACGTGTAAATTTTACCCAAACCAAAATTATAGAAAACGGTTAAAGATGCTCTAACTACCACCCGATATAAATAGCAGGGAAAAAATTTTAGAGCATTTTTTTGCGGGAGTAATTTGTATTTGGAAGTAAGAGTAATTTTTTTTTTGGAATAGATAATCGTTAAATGAAAAAACTCCGCCATTTTAGCTTGTTAAAAAATTTTATATTTCATAACGATTTTACTTAAAAAATATTTATAACATTTAACTTCTTCCAATATCTCCATATATGTAATGAAATAAAAAAATCATGAAGGCCCAAACTCATATAAAAAGCAGTAGAAAAGGTTTAAATTTGTCTAATGTAGGATAAATGGACAAAGCTAAAAGCACCTAATTTATTATATTGTGAAAACTCATTCAAATATTGTGTCATGCAAACATGAGAATTGTCATCTATAACAGAACATCGAATTTGTGAGTAGTGGGTAATGATAGTGAGCAACAATAATTCATTGTTAATTGAGTCACATTGGATATTTCAAATTTTTTTATTTTTTTTTTTAAAAATAACTGTTCAATTCAACTTAGCTGACCATTGAACTGATTAATTAGATTTTCTTAAGAACAAGAACAAAAGTCATGTTTGAAATTACACATAATTTAAAGATATCATAGAAAATTTGCGGAGGAAACAAATATAGAATTTGATGCATGGAAGCATATATGAGAATGACGCCAATGAAAGAAAAGCCTTCTAAGTCTTGTTGGTTCTCAAAAGAATACCAAGAACGTTAGGGAAGATAGAAAAAAAATACTCTTTATTGATGAAATTCACTCCTCTAAACACTTACAAAGAAACCTTTTATTAGGCTGCAACTCAAAAGGAAGGAATTCATGCATAGTACTTAAATTAAGAAACTATTGACTTTCTGCCAGAATTCTAATGTCCATGATTTGAGGGCTTAAATCATGGGAATTGTGTAGCTGCTAGTTGCCTTTTTTTAACTCCTAGTCCTTTTGCCCCGGTCATCTTGGGTAAGAAAATCCATTGCAAGGCTAGCTGCATCAGAATTACATTAAGAAAATTTGTGTTATAAACGGGGACTTAAGAAGAATGAGGACCGCTAACGATCTTATAGTCTGGCGGCATACTCCCTTATTCTTGTATGTAATTGAAGTGAGTGCATTAGAACCTCCTCTTGTAGAAGTAAGATATTTCTTGTACAAAAAGAAAACAAACAAACAAAACAAAAGAAAAAAGAGAAGCATGGGTATTTGCCGTCTGAAAGAACCTCAAGTAATGGAGGGCGGCACTGATTTGAACCTAACCCGATCGAGCTGATTATAGAATTGCTGGCAATTGATCAAACCGGTCAAATAATGCTTGTTATGGATCATGGGGGAGTCATTTTGGTATTGATATAAACATTTACCGTGGGTCATCTTCATCATCTAATAGCCATCAAAGGAAGAATAATGGAAGATGTATTATGCAGTGCGAGAAGGTACCTTTAGGTACGTGATCTAGAGAGCTACTCTGACCGAAGCTACCATGGCTACTAATACAACAATTCTGACACGACCAAGCTATCTATATTTTTACTTGGTTATTACTTATTTCTCTATTTATTTATCTTATGCTTTGACTTGGATGGTTTATTGGTTTGTATAGCAGTTCATTTATTTATGTTAGGCATTAAGTATGCCGATTTATGTCATCTTCAATTAAGTACATCGATGTCAAATTGTTAGTTTTTTCATTTTTAGTACGCTATTAGTCGAGTTTTCAAGTTGTAGTGATCTATATGGGAGGAGATAATTTATTTTGCTGCCAAACACATTGGGTATGTGTTTACTCAATACATAATGTTATATATGTTTGTATATGATTTCATTGATTTATCAAAATATAAAATCTTATATTTTGTTGTCTGTTCAGTTGCAGCTTCTGCTCGACTTTCCTTAGAAATACAACTTATGGGCAGGGTTTCTTGTTTCGTTCACCTTGTTGTTTGTTGGGTTGTTGGGCTAAAGTTGGTGTCATTGTTTGTGGTACGGTGGCATAAAGTTCTATCGTCCCTGGGTAGGCTACTTTATTTATGAAAAAAAACTATGCATACTTTATTTATTGGTATTAATGAGTTAGTCTTACATTGTGAAACTTGTGTTTTGGCTAAGAGCCATCGTGCTACTTATTCTCCCAGTTTTTCGAATAAAAGTATGATTCCCTTTGAATTGATTTAGTCTAATGTTTGGGGACTCTCTAGAGAGTCCACTATTTCTGGTATGCGGTACTTTATGTTATTCATTGATGATTGTACAAGACTGTCATGGGTAGTTCTTCTTAAAACCAAAGATGAAATCTTTTCAGCCTTCCAAGCTTTTCGCAATCTCATTCACACACAGTATAATAGCACCATTAAAATCTTTCGGTCTGATAATGGGGGGGGGGGAATATGTCAATAACTCCTTTAGCAAATATCTTCAAACGCATGGCATTGTCCACCAAACAACGTGTCCACAAACACCAGAACAAAATGGAGTCTCTGAAAGAAAAAACCGTCACTTGCTGGATATGATTCGTGCCCTCTTTTTTTCTGCTCCTATGCCTAACTACCTTTGGGGTGATGCTGTAGTAGCTTCCACCTACCTTATTAATCGTCTTCCATCCAGTGTCCTTCAGGGAAAAATTCCACTTACGGTGCTTGCATCTCATGTGTCGTTGCCTTCAGCTCATAATCTTCCAGGTCGGGGATCTCAGAAGGGGTACAAGTGTTATCATTCACCTACTCGAAAGTATTATGTCACTATGGATGTTACTTTTTTCGAAAACATGAGCTATTTCTCCTCACTTGACTTTGCTCTTCAATGGTAGAACTCATATTTCGAAGAGCTATCTCATAGTGAGGAAGAAAATTCACAGGTGGAAGAGGATATACAAATAGATCGAGTTGTTAAAATACAGGTACAGATGCCAGATCAGTCTGCCCCCTCGACTATTGCCTATACCATGGATACCCTCGATCCACAACTCCCTGGTACTGAGGATCACTCATTTGAGATATGTCCCCCCACTAGTACTAGTAGTAACAAGTCTAATGTGTTACCTAGCCAGTCAACCCGTGGTCAACCACCCAAAAGATATGAACCTACCCTTCATGCAAAATCAAAGTATCCAATTGCCAATCCACTAGTAGATTGTCTAAGTCATATAAGTCATTTATGAATTAAATATCTACTGTATCAGTTCTTAACAAAGTACAGGATGCATTGGATGATCCTAAGTGGAGGAGGGCAACTGAGGAAGAGATGGAGGCGTTGCAGAAAAATAATACTTGGCAATTTGTTTCCCCCCACAAGGCAAGAACGGTGTAGGTTGTCGTTGGGTGTTTTTCGTAAAGTACAATGCAGATGGTTCTGTAAATCATTATAAAGCCTGGCTTGTAGCCTAGGGGTTTACTCAAACGTTTGAGATAGACTACGATGAGACGTTTGCTCCTATCGCAAAAATGAATACTATTCGGGTCTTATTATCATTTGCGGCGAATTTTAACTGGCCTCTTTGGCAGTTTGATGTCATGAACGCATTTCTCCATGGAGAATTAGCTGAGAAAGTTTACATGGCTCTTCCACCAGGGTATGTGGCAGTTTCTCCAGGTAATTTTGTTTGTAAATTGGAAAAATCACTGTATGAACTCAAACAGTCACCTCATGTATGGTTTGGAAGGTTCATGCAGTTCATGAAGAAAGTGGGTTACAAACAAAGCAACTCAGACCATACCCTGTTCATCAAGCACCAATAAGGGAAGGTAATAACTTTGATTATTTACGTTGATGATATGGTGATCACTGGTGATGATACTGTCGAGATTAATATAGTGTAGAGGTAGTTGGCTTCTGAGTTTGATATGAAAGATTTAGGTGAACTCAAGTATTTCTTAGGGATTGAGATAGCAAGAGGGAGTGAAAGGATCTACCTGTGCTAGAGGAAGTACATTCTTGACTTGTTGGCAGAAATTGGTATGATTGATTGCAAACTGGTTGACACTCCTATTGAACATAATCATTGCTTAGCAGAATATCCGGACCAGTTACCAACTGATTAAGCTCGTTATCAGAGATTTTGGGCATTTAATTTATTTGGCCCACACTAGACCAGATATAGCATATGTCGTTAGTGTGGTAAGTCAGTTAATGCACAATCCAAGTGAGAGTCACATGGATGCCGTAGTCAGAATTTTAAGATACTTGAAATCATCTCCCGAGAGAGGAATGATGTTTTCTAAATACAACGACTGTCTCAAAGTTTATGGTTTCACAAATGCAGATTGGGCTGGGAGTATTACTGATAGAAGGTCAACATCAGGGTGCTTTATGTTTGTAGGAGGTAATCTTGTTATATAGAAGAGCAAGAAGTAGAAAGTTATGGCTAGATCTAGTGCTGAGACTGAGTATAGAGGGATGGCTCATGGTGTATGTGAATTGCTGTGGTTGAGAAATTTAATGTGTGATTTAGGTTTCAAACCCAAGAATGCTATGCAGTTATAGTGTGATAATAAGGCAGCTATTGATATATTGATGTGCCAAGAAATTGGTACATTGTAGGGAACTATTATTTATCTTGGAGAGCATATATTACTACATTTGTTGTGTTTTTGGAGCTTTTTAGGTGTTTGGAATTAAATCGAGAAGTTTGCAATTGAAGAGAAAAAATGGCTACATGCAAGGCTTGTGTTCAAGAAATTTCTGGCATTAATTCGTACGGAATTTGAAGAAAACTCCAGAGACAAAAGTTCTAGACCTTTGAGTTAGCTACGCGTGGGAGAAAACCTTGCGTCAATCGGAGTTCGGAGCAGAAAGTTATAGCCAAAATAAGATCAGTGCACTAATGAAATTAATTTCAGCGAGAATGTACTAATTTACTAAAGGGGGAAGTTTTATTGGTAATGGGCTTAACCCAGCTGGCAAACACAATGAATAATTATCTTGTGAACCTGTGCTCAATTCTTTCAAACAACATCTTGGGCTTAATTAATTTTTGGTGCTAAATCTTTTGAAAGCCTAAAAGCCCATCAAGTTCATCAGGCACAATTATAAAAAGAGGTCAGCGGAAGCAATTGAAGGGGGAGAGACAGTCGCATATTTTAGTTTCTGCTCTTTTTATTTTGCACATTTATCGATATAGTTTTCTATTTCTTTTCTTTTCGTTTCTGCCCAGCACTATTTTTTTTGGGATTGCCGAGAGTACTGTTCTTCCAGCATAATTAATTCTGAATAATTATTTTGTTCTTCAATTTATTTGCGCATAGCAAGTAAGTATTTTATTTATTTAATTATGCATTATATAATTATGTTTTGTGTTTCAATTATGAGCATGTTAGGCTAGGTTATTTTCTAGGGTTGAGGATGAGTATATTTGATTGATTCTCTTGTACGTATTCATGCCAATTGACTCTACAAATTTAATGCTTTAATGTTAAAAATATTTTTTCCTATTGAATGCCTATTTTAATTGATAAAAATAAAATTGGATTCTCACTATTTTTTGTTGGATTCACCTTATGATTTGTTGAGAGCAGATATAGGGTGTGTTTTGATGGATATATTGAGTGTTTTGATTTTATACATTTGTTTGGCTATGGAAGAATTAATACTTGGATTTTATAATTTAATTGGGCTTAATTGAATTTATTTTCCGCATCTAATAGAGTCGAGAGACCAAATTAGTGCGAGACATAGAGTAGAGTTTGTTGGGTATGGATACTATGAACATTATATCGAATATATGATTCCGCCACTCTAGTATTTTATTAATTGATTATTTCATTAGTATTTTTATTATATTATTCGTATTTTTAGTTGATAAATTATTCCATTCAATTTCTAAGCTAGATTAGGAATTAATTAGAATTAGTGAGAGAGATACGTACATTCCATCCATCAAGTCCCTAGAGTTCAACCTCGCTCTTGCCTAAGCTATACTAAGTACCGATTCGTGCACTTGCAAGTAATTAAAACATCCACAACATATATCGTAGAATCCAGTGCAGCATGATTGTACTAAGCATGTGGAGGTTGATTGTCATTTCATAAAAGAGAAACTAGATGCCAACCTTATTAGCTTTGTTTTTTTCTCTACTGAAGAACAGCTTGTAGATATCCTCACAAAAGGGGTTTCTGGACAAGCATTTTATGACTCACTAAGCAAGTTGGGCATGTTTGATATCTATGCACCAACTTGAAGGGGAATGTTAGAATTAATTTCCTTTCTTGTTGTATAGTTTCCTTTCTTGTGTAGGAGTATAAGGTTAATAAGTTTCCTTTTCCTTGTTCTTCTTTACCCTATATAAAGGGTTCTATGTATTAAGTTTATTAAGAAATACAATACATTCTCTCCCTAGAATATTTGACTGTTTTGCGGTTTGTTTTCATTTGTTCGTAGCTGAAATCAGGGTTTGAACGCAATCATGTTCGAGCAATAGTGGGCACTCTTTTGTTTGTCCAAGTCTACAACATCTCCTACAAACGTTGTTTTTTAGTGGAAGTAATGTCAAATCGATTAATCAGGATATTGTTGAGCTTGCCTTCTATACATTTTTGTTTAATATTTATTGCTTAACAAAAATGAATATAATGAAATTTTACTTACTAGGTGATATTGTTGAGCTTGCCTTCTATACATGGCTTGGTAACAATTCAGGATTAGCTCGAGTGATGTAGCTGTTTTAGGTAAACTCAGTACGTGTTGTTTATACAAATACTGAAATTTAAGTTCTATTTGTTTTGTATTTTCCAAATCCGAGTAATTTTCTTCTTTTTTTAAAAAAAAATGGAGGTTTACGTCTCTCTCCTTTGCTTCAAACAAAAAGAACCCTCCCTTGGTGGGCCCCAAACCTGTATTGGCAACTTCTAAATGTCAGGGAGTATAACGTTGCGGTATTGGCTTACCAAACCGATACTTTTTTTTTTTTTTTTTTTTTTTTTTTTTTTTTTAAAAAGGGAGGTCTAAGTCTCTCCCTTAATCCTACAAATAAAGAAAAACCCTCCCCTCCCACCCCATGAGTCGAACCCTTGACCTCAAGTCAAGGGTGGAGGTTGCCTACCACTGGGTCAACCACTCTCCTCATTCGAAACCGATACTTAATTTGCATTAGCATTCTCCATTTTGACATGAAATATAATGAACAATTCAAGCTTTTTGTGCATATATTTTGCCAAAATGTATTTCTAACTATAAAAAATATATTTGATAGTAGATGTTGTCTAATAAAGCGTTTCAATTGTTTTTTCTGGACTTAACTCCTTTCCGTTATTTGTTTAATACAATTTCTATTAAGGGGGTTTACTTTGTGAGTTAAAAGATAAATTTTTTTATAAAATTTGATGAAGATGACTTCTATAATGAATATATGATCTCCACAAAACTTCATCACTATATTCCATTTGAAATTGGTGAGATGATTATTTAAAGCTTTAATGGATATATCAAATTTTCATAACATTCAATTTTGATTTGAATTTTTTCATGAATTTTTTTGCAAACTCATAATAGAGATTATTTCTACCAAATTTCATAAAAAATTCATCCGTTTAGCTTTTCGTAATGGATCCCATAGAGAAAAGTGAATTCCATTTTCTCATACATCTCAAGCATGTATAGATCGAGTCTCGTTTTCGTATTGAAAGTTGTACTTTCTAGCTAAAACTAGATAAAGACAATGTCAAATAAAAACTTTCGATTTAATATTAGCATAGAAGCACATTCTACATGTGTCCAATAAGATAGTTAATAATCATCATATTAAGAACGTATAATGATATTTGGTATATTGGTAATTAAATGCACTCCTTAAGTTTAATTAAGATTGAGTTCAAATCCTTTCATCTATATTAAATTACAAAAATACTTTTCATTAATTAAAAATAAAATAAAATTTGGCATTCGAATCCACAACCTTAAATAGGAAAAAAAAAAAATACATTCACTGCATAAGCAAGCATTAACACATTTTTTTAAAATGTTAAGTAATACTTGATGTAATATACTTAATAGCATCTTCAACAATCTTCTATACTTATGCTTTGTGTAAAATTTACAGAACTTGGAAAAAAATTCATCTCCAATAATCGTTTGAAAATGAGTTTTGTGCAAATTGGCTGTGTAAAATACATTCTCACTTTACACTATCAAGTCAATTCTCTTTCCCCAATTTTTTCCTAAAACTTTAAAATATAATAATTATTAATAAAAATATATTTAAATTGACTCATCAAATGTTACAAATCAATACCTATTGTGACTATAAGACTCTAAAAAAAATTGAAGAAAAAATAATATAAAAATATATAAAGTAACATCTAACATCTGTTTTTATCTTATTAGTTCTTTTAAAATTTACAATTTTTTTTTATAAAACTACTATTAAAACATATATTTTTCAAATTTTAAATTTATTATAAAAATAATTGACACGTAAAATTTACTCTTCAATTGTTATACTTCGTACCAAACTAAGCAAACAGTAACAGGTGCATGTGATACTAATTTAGCACATCATTTTAACTTTTAGCATGATTCTCCAAACAAGAAAATGTAAAACTCATAAATATTTGGAACTTGGAAGCATCTAGCCAGGTGGCATAAATTATTGAATAATTCAATTAAAAATTATTTTAATGTGTACCCCGGTAGTTGGACTTTACATATTCGACGTTTTATTTCTTAGACATGTGTAAAAATAAATTTTATTTATTTATTTAATTTTTTTTTCTTTTTTTAAGAAAAAAGTTGCACGATTTGAATGAGATGGAATTAATGCAATCATAAGTATCGAAAGGCAGCACTAATTACACAAATCACTTTATTTAGAAACATTTTATCTTATTTACTCGGTACAATAAGGTTGAATGTGTTTACATTATCTCAATAAAATAAGGCCGAGCTATTGTTAGTAACAAAAAGATACACTAGGTGTAGACACCCCAATTTTTAACCCCCGGCCTGCAAGAACTCTAAAAGTTCTCGAAAGATACACTTGGGGTCCAGAACTCATTCCCATACTAAAAACTATTTTGGGGAAGGTTTGTTGGACAACAAACGGGTTTAGCAATACGGTGTTTGTTGTGCGACAAATTTGGCTTTATCGTAAGACAAATTTCTCAAACACAGACCACCAACCTTTTGACACATTAATTTGTCAAAAGCATCATGAGAAATGCATAATATTGTCATTCATATGCTCGTTTTAGAAGTCGTTTAACGCGTTTCACTCTCTAAAACCATTTGGTTTGCTAACTTATCGTGCGATTAGCCTCGTAACATATTTTGTATTTAACATTGCTTGACAAGGCATTTTTTTGTTTATTTTGTTGCTTTTAGATCTCGACAAAATTCATTGAGTAAAATAAGAATGATCAACCGAGCAATTTTTTAGCCTTTAAAGTAAAAAGTCAACGGGAAATCAAATAGTTGAACCAATCGAGCTCATTCCTTGATCAATCTAGAGTTGACAACAAGAGTTGGATCTATATAGCTTTTTGCTAGATTAATAAAGGAATTTTCCCTATCACTTGGATCCATCTAGCTCAAGCGAAGATTGATCTAGATGGCTTGCTTGGTCTTTTATGTCACCTCCCCTATTTTGCTCATCTATTGCTAGCTTGGAGACTAAATAGTGGCTCAAATCTCAACCTCTTAGAATATTGTATTTTATACAAAAGTTACTATTTTCCAATGGACAAAAGAGACAGTTTCTCTTGGATCTTTAGTAGAGAGAGGAGAGGGAGACAACACGCTTATCTATATATATAGTCTCCATTATTGTATTGAGGAGCCTCTTGGACTTATTAATATGTTTATTTATTTGTCTTGAATATTGATCTTTCTCTAGAATTTGTAATTTATTATCTTCAGTGAAGAAAAATAGAATACACTTCTATAATTTTTGTCTCTACATTTATTATAGAGTAAATTTCTTACTAAGGCTAAAATTTGAAGTTTGTAATGCATTAATTATGTAAGTTCATTTCTCATTCCATTATTAGTATTGTTAAATACTTGTTGAATCCTTCATCTTCTTCATTTAATCAACCATTCATAAGCTAGTATGATAATTTTCATAAAACAATTTGACTTTGTATGCCTTGTATACATAAATCTCAAGTATTAATGAAGAGATGATACACTTGTGTATTTTCTACTAGCCTATCTATGTTCCTTATATGAATGAGATATTTTTCATTGCCAAGCATGACTAGTCTTTGATATTCATGCAAACACTATAAATTTGAGATTCCAATCCTTGAATACTTTAACGATATGTTGAGTGTTTTCTACACTTAATGTGATTTTGAGACTCAATATTTTCTTAGTTAGGGTGTTGCCAAAGAGGATCTCTTAAGTTTATGTCATAAATAACTCCACTAATCATTCTAAGGATTCAATTTGTATTTATCAAATATGTCTATACCGGATGGTTTATCCTCCACCTAGACCTCCCAATCTTAAGCAAAGGAAATGTTATGATTTATTGTACTTAACTCTTTAAGTGTCCATTTTCATAATCAATTCAATTGCGTAGGGGAAACTAACAATGAGTTCTTAAATGCTTAGTTTAAATTTATGCCTTTTCTTTTGATGTATCTTAAATTTGTATCTTGGTTGAGCATTATATGGGAATGGGTTGCACTTGCTTTACACCCTTTCTAACAAGATAAAAAGGAGAGATACACTTTTACTGAGTTTTGCTTACACCCTTTCTTTATATGGCATTTATATGAGAATGGGTTGCTTTTGCTTCACACCCTTTTGCTTAGAAAAGTGTAAGATACTTAACACTTAGGAATTGCATTGAGAACTTTGAATGCGATTGATTCTACATAACGTTGCAAAGCAAATGAATTCTATAATGCCTTAGCCTTTTCTCATCATTTGATTCATCTCTTTAATTTCTATTACATAACTTTAAAATCAACAATTAAAATCAACCAATATACTTCTCTTAACAAAGCCTTGGGCTCGTAATCACCACATCGTCTTTCCGATTATCCTTGTGGTTCAACACTTGGACTTACCAAGTATTATAACTTGACAACCTACACTTGGGCTCCTATGCACAGAAGTATTTTCAGCTCCGTCACATCACTTCAGCAATTTGTCGTGCGACATAAGTACATTTGTCGCGCGACAAACAACACATTATTGTGGTTTGTCACAAGACAAACCCTTGTCAGTACTATAAACAGGCATGCACCCCCAACGAATTAAACACGGGTTTTTTACCCTTGAAATTCCTACTATTCTCCCTGATTTTTTGATTTTCAAGTGATCTCAAGTCCGGTTTATATATTCGTCTAATTTTTGAGGAATTCTCGAGTCCATTCTCGATACTCAAAGTGTTATATTCTGGACTCGAATTCTCGAAAATATCTAGGGAAGGAAAGCTAATTTTTGCCAGAGGTTTTCTCTGCCGTATTATATTTTCTTCCTTCATTCTTGTATATATATCATCGGGAAGGTAATCAAAATCTCGTCTAGTAATCAAATTATATATATGTGTACTTGTTTTATCGTAATTATTCATAATAATACACTTGTTATATATGTTGTTCTATCCACTTTATAGTTGGATAAACTTATTGTCAAGTTACTGATAGCTTACTATTTTCAAACAAAGCTTCCTTTCAAAACCCTGATAAAATCATTTTATAAAGCTAGAGAAATAAGGTTATTATCATCTAGATAAAACTATGTTTCAAAACCCGAACTAATAAAAGCTTACTTAGGAATTAAAGTTGGATATATTATGTCTTTCACATAGACTGTAATATATCCGATGCACTCACCTCGAGAGTTCAATTTCATATTAAATCAATTCCGATAAGATCCGAGCTTTTCTAAAAATAATCAAATAAGACAATTTATATTGTTATCTAAGGAAACGATACCAAATCAATCTCAAGTTTTCAAAACTAAACTTTTGTCACTAGTAATTAGACTTTGACAAAACAGAAACATCGGATCATGGAGTACAAGTTTTTCACCCCTTTCCTTATTTTCCTCCATGTTAGGTTTCTTTAAAGATATTTCCGAAAAATAGTAGAATATCTGTAAAAGCATCCAAGTTCTTTGATATAGAATAAATATATAAAGCCACTAGAGACCGAAAGGGCGGAATAGGTGCTTAACACATTCCCAAACCATAACGTAGTTCCCGAACCATATAGAATCCTGGTTTCATAGATAAACATATAAAGAAAGGGCTTATCTATAGCCTTTCCATTACACAAACCCTTTTGTCTGTTTTCTTGTAAAACGTTTTGGCGATTTTGAATGAACTCTCCGGCATCTAGATTAGGATAGTAAGACACATGATAAGAGTTATCATTATTTAGAAGCAAATGGAACAATGTAATCATTTTCGATGTTTTAGATCCCTAACTAAAGGTTGAGACCTAGGGTCACATTTGCGGATTCTCACAGTGGCAACTCTATTAGGGAGTACTGAAAACTAGGTTCTTATATGTGAACTTTTTTATAATATGTTGAATACATGCTTTTACTAATTTTCCTGCTTTGTTAACTGATTGTAATCAAACTCTTTTTAAATAAAAATGAGTTTTCCAAAAGCACATTTGAAGATAAGACATTTGTAAATTACACTTTTGAAAACTCTTATTTTCACGCACATCACTAGTCATGGATGGTTCCTACGAGTGTGATTTTTACCTTAAACCCTCGAACGTATTATTACTACATGAGTAGGGAGGTGGCTCGCTTCAGCCAATGTAAACCAAAAGCATTTACTTCTACTCTCCTTGGCCAATTACACATTCGAGGTCTCTTATGTTTATCCTCTGGCCCCAACATTTGTGGGACAACCAGCAAGGCTCACATTTCCCTATTGAACTTTTCACTTGCTCATTCTATTTCTCAACCATAGCGACACCTTGATCAAAACTGAGGGTGGTCTCTTCGACAAAGATCATCGAATTGCCCTTTGGGGGAAGGAAACTTAAGTTTTGGTGGAACAGGGAAGCCACTGCGTTTATCTCCCTCAACTAGTTATGTTCGGGGATAACACTATATGAAAAGTCAATATTAACTAAAAAATATTCCATGTTTGTAATTACCTCCCTAAATCCTTACTGGAACGTCAACTACTCAAATAGGCCATACAAGTTCACCACTAAAGCTGTAAATCGGAACATTGATTGAAAAAAACATTAGTCCTTGATATGAAGCATCATAGTTGATTTTATGCATTAAGGTAGACCTTCTATGAACTTTCAGGATCAATCATTACCCGTTTTACATCGTAATTAGAAATATTCACCATTAAAACAAGATCATCATTGTGGGGAACATCGACCCACCTTAAATCTTCTTTAATGAAAGAGAGCTCGTATAATAAATTATTCTCCTTATCTCTTTTAAGTGGACCCAAAATATATATAACTTCAATAATCGGGTGGGCTTAAGCCCAAAGTTGGGACATAGCAATTCTTGCCTAAACATAATTCTTGGTAAAGGCTGACTAATCTGTAAAGCCATGAATGGCTTCAATTACCCATACAACTGGTTGATTCGCTTGTACAACATCCACTTCTTCATCAACTTCTTTTTCCTAGTTAGCTTTCTTCCTAGTTGGCTTCACATACTCTACCAAGTGATCACCATTCTCAACCAACCTTTTCAAAAATTGTTTCAACAAGTTTTTGTTCTATGTCCATGATCTTTATGATAGGAACACAGAGTTTGGCATCTCTGGTGCTTGGATTGCTACCCATTTGCTTGGCCAATTTATAAAATTGTTTATCTTGTATCTCAAATATGATTTTATGTATTGGCTTGTTGAAGATGGTGTCAACCCTTTAAAAGCCTATGAACCATGTTTCTTCTCACTTTTTCGATGATCCCGTATACTCTTCTTTTTGTTACCATCTTCTCTCATACGTTTTGTCTATCTTTATTTGGATTCAATATGTTTGCTGCTTAGTCATAATCTTCTACTCAAGAGAATTCATCCACCTCGGCCATTAAGTCATCAAAGATCATTACAAAGCCATTGTTGTCCTAGGCAAACCAAACTTAAAAGTGCTAACTACAAACTTTAAATCACCGTCCTCAGTTTCTTTGCATAGTTCCCGATATCTTGCAAGTACTCTCTTAATGTTTCTCCTTGTTTTTTTTTCAGGTGGGTTAGGGCTTCAGGTTCCTTTACGACTCGACTATTGGTGATAAAGCTAGCAGTTACTGTTTCTTCTTAGGGGACTCCTTGATTGCATGGTGTAACAAGAAACAATATCTTATTTCTAGATTTAGTACTGAAGTAGAATATCGTGCTCTTGCTGACACTACACAACATCTTGTATGTCCCTCAACGTTCCCCTAATGTTCTCTACTGTAATAATCGATGTGCTATTTAGATCACTCATAATGATGTTTTTTATGAACGTACTAAGTATCTAGAAATCGACTGTCATTTTGTTCGACATCATGTCACTCGCAGCATTATTCGGCTCCTACCTGTTTCTTCTAAAGATCAACCAAGCCAATGTTTTCACCAAAGTTCATCCTCTTACTCATTTTCTCTATCTTATTTCCAAACTCAAGCTAGTATTGCATACGCCACCTTGAGTTTATGGGGGATGTTAACATATATTGTGATATATTGTTGCCATATGTTAGGGATTTGCTAGGTTGTTAGAGTTGACTTGTATAGTTTCTATATTCGTAATTTCCATTTATTTCCCTGTTCATACTTGTACGCAACCCTATATATAAAGGGGCTCTCCTTATTAATAATATACACAAGAATACAAGATTTCTCTCTTCCTCTTTCTCTCTTGCATTATTAACACCCATCACAAAAAAATATATCTTCAAATTAAAATATTAATCAAATTTTAATCCAGAACTGTTCAAGTCGAACTATTAGAACATCACCGTGATTAACATCAAAAGTAACCAAATTTCCATTTTGACCCAAGGAATAAAATACTCCATGGGGAAAATTTTGATTTGTATGAGAAGCAACAAACTCTAAATTGTTAACAGCCATATTCCTATTCCATACATATTAACCGAGGCAGCGTACCTAAAACGAACAAAATCAGAATTGGTACATGATATACTAAATTGTTTTTGCAAACCAGTGATGTTGGAATGGATGAAAAACAAACCCCTTTAAAATTATAAGAAGCGAGTAAATCTAGATAGGAAAAATGTATGATTGTGTTTAGACATAAGCAACCAACCATAATTGGAGTAGCGCATCATTTGTTGATATTTTGCAATATGTCAAATATAAGTCAGGTTTAAAGTTGGTATATTTTTTCACGCAAAGCTACTCCAACAACACTATACATTTAGTAATCAGAGTATACTTTCGTTTTCGCGATTTGTTAATTAAAGATTTTTACGACTTTTATTTTTGGGTATGACCAATGTACTTTATTTAACAACCAGGGTATACCCATGCCATTTAGCATGATAAAATAAATAAGATCTAATAATTAGATAAAAAAAAAAAGCAACGTGTGACGAATTTAAATTGGCGAATATCAATTAGTCAATTTTGAGTCCGTTGTCTAGCCTAGTCTAATATTTTGAACAACCGAAACATAGATTTGCGATTCAATATATCTTCATCTTGAAAAAACAAAAAGTGGAAGGAATTGACCGACTTGTTTTTAATATTTTAAAGAATTCTTTAATCATATTTTTTGATCTTATTTTTGATGTCAGCAAAATAATTTTTTAACAAATTAAACTCATGAAAAAATGTGAAAATAATCCAACTATGTTGGTCATTATGATTTGAAAATAGTCAAAAAATTGGACTAGTGTACTGTGAACACTCCTAAAAATGGCATGTGAGATGACCAACAGTATAGGAACACAAAAAAGTACGACATTAAATGTTACTCAATAATATTTCTTGATTTTTTTTGCATAATTCTATAATCATGATGGATTGTATTTAATTAATCTTTATTAGTTGATTTTAAATATTAAATTTGGAATTTTTTATTTTAAGTTATGGCATTTTTAATGTAGATAAAATTATTGGTGTGTGAGAGTGTATTGTGTTTATATTATTGGTGCAATTGTTTTAACTTTGATGTGATATGTTGATATTTGTATAAAACTCATCCACGAGTGTATAGAACTAATACACACCATAACATGTGCATTTTTAACCATTATGTTCTTGTACTTTTTGGATAAAGTTTTGGTCAATGATCGATACTGCTTTGTAATATAGATAGTAAATAAGTAGTATTTATTGTAATCATTAATTAAGTTGAAATTTAGTAATTTATTAAAAAGACCAAAATCAATGTAAAATTCATAATTTGAGATGAACGATGTAATGTTTCTCGTGTCCTATGAGCCTTTATCATTATTTTGGCGCAAAACAAACCTTAGCCGCCAATTAGAGCTCTCAATATTATCTCTCAAATATACTCTCTAATCTAGCTACTAAATAATAATAATACAACTCATCAATAAAACCTATGATAAGGGGTCTATTTATAGAGTATAAATCCTATGGGTTTAGGACTGAACAAAGCCAAAACCTACTAGAAATTGGATAATACAAATTCAACTAGGATTTGTACAATACAAAGTCAATTAAGAATTGGACAATATAAAGCCTAACAGGAATATGATTCCTATACAGAGCCAAATCTTCAGTGCAGACTATAGACCCTGTTGATTTTGCAAAAGAATGATGAAGGCTCAAGTGATTGTTTCAACTTCGACAAAAAATAATGAATGGAGAGCCGCGTGTATCTCGCTACGTCGAGTGCTATCTCTCGCTCGCTGTTATTTTTTTCTTAACATACAAAGTCTCTTGGAGATACTCTTAATAACTTTCAGAATTTAAAAAGGGAAAAAATTAAACCTAGTTTTTGTAAACACAATGGCTGTGCATTTTTGTTACTTAATGATTTAGTATATGGTAGATCAAAGTCCCTTCAAGGATTTCAGCATGGTATACAAGCTAGGTGTCTTTGTTACCCTATAATAGTTGTCTTAAACAAATTTTTTTAAAGGAAGTTACATTGTTATGTAATCCAAAGGCGTGAAGGTGGGAATTGAATTACATGAAAAATGAGAAAATTAGATTCGATTAAGCTATAGGAAATTTGTGTAGTCAAACACAACTATATAATATGAAGTTTTAAGTGTTATGAAACAATGTTTTTTAATTTTTTTTTATTTTTTTTAAGATTACAGTGATTTTGGTTCATACCAAATATTGTAATGTTCAACAAAATTATAAGCACAATTATCTCATAACCGTTTTTTGTTGTTGTTGTTGTTGAATTTACTTTTAGCTAAACACATGTATCATTAGTAATTACGAATGGACATAGTCTACATTTGTCCAACGCATGCAATTATTAATTCTTCATATTTTGAATATATAATGATAATTGGTCCAACGCAAGGACGAATCCAAGATTTAAATTTTAGGGGACGCGACAGTATTGGTTCAATGGTAATTAAATTTATTCTTTGTGCTTGATATCATGGGATCAAATCTTGATGTTAAATGGTGTTCTTGTAATTCAATTAAATTATTGATATGTCCACTTGTGCATGACTATTAAAGTCATATTTTCTTGCATTTGCATAGAACACAATATTTGCATTAATATTAACAACATAAATGACACTACTTGTTTTAGATGAAAATATGATTTACTCTTATATATTTGAGAATTTAAGTGGCTCAATATTATTTTCTTTTTACATCATTCTATTATTCATATTATTTTAAACATTATTTCATACTCTATATTGTTTTTTATATTTTTATCTATTGTTTTATTTTTATAAGTGTAAAATAACTTATTAAAATATTGGAGAAAATTAAATAGAAAGTTTACTATCAAATAAAGTAAAAAAATAACCTTTGTTGAAAAAAAATTATAAGAGTGTTAACGAATTCGAAGTATTATATTTGGGAAAATTTGGTAATTATATATGGTTTTGTTTGTGATTTAGTTAAAGTGAAAGGAACAATTTATTTCGCTCCCTATGGTATGAAAAATATATTGACAGAGTACGACATAATTTTTTTTTCATTAAATGAAATCATGAAAAATATATTGTGTTGTCCATTAAAAGTATGTTGTGTTCTCTATTCTTTTAGAACCAACAAAATAACATTATTTTATCTGCTATACTAATAATCGATGATCTCGTACATTATCTCCCAAAATAAATTGATTTTTCATATATTATCTCCTAAAATAAATTGAGTTTTTTAATTTATTCCGATTATTATTTTAGTTGTTGTATGATAAACGCATAATATTGTCATGTATAAGCTCTTTAGGGAGTCGCTTGACGCGTTTGTTGCTTTTGTTTTGCCTAATTATCCTCTTATCTCAAGATTAGTGTCTTAGCGAGTTTTGTATCTAACATCGTCCCGCTAGGTGTGCTTTTGTTGTGTTTCTATGTGTTTATAGGCATAGGATGCAATGGCCTTCGAAGAATTGATCAAGCGCTAGTAAAAAGCTCGCAAAATGCTGATCTAAGGAATTTCCCAAAAGCATGATCGATCATGGGTATAACCATGATCGATCATGGTACAAACTGGCCTTCAGGCAGAAGACCCCATGATCTTTCATGGGTTGGCCATGATCGATCATGGCCTGGCGGGGGCAGCCACCAACTCCTGCTTTTTGCCTTATTTCGGGGATTTTGGTTCCTAGATATTTTCCCTTGTTTATTTTATTAATTTTTGTACTCCTTTAGCTATTGTTTTAGTCTAAGGGAGTGGATATAGATCATTATCTTTTTTTGACACATTTAGAAGTTCTAGAGAGAAGGGAGAGCTAGTTCTTCATTGTTCTTCTTTTCTCCATTGTAAGTTTTTGATTTGTAAGAATGATTTCTTCTTCTATAATGTTTGTTTTTGCATCTATTATGGAGTAGTCTATTACTAAGGTTACAGAGGTTGATTGCGATATGATTTTTGGTGATTAATGGCTCAATCCATGTTTAAAGTTTGATAAATGTTTATGAATCCTTTGCTTCATCATATCATCCATTCTTTCAAGCTTTCTAGGTATTTTCATGATAAGTTAAGATTGTATATGCCTTGTATATTCAGTTCTAGGTTGTTAATGATCATACAACATATTTATATGGTTCTAGAAAGCTTGTAGTCTTTTTCCCCCATTCATGGAGTTTTTGATCTTTTTGTAGAAATTATAAATAGTTCATAAAACTCCATAGATGGATTATAAATTTGTTAGCTTATCTTTGATTCATTTATTGATATATTGAGTGCCTCTTACACTTTATGTGATACTTAGACTCTTTATTTTCTACCATGAGTGATAAACGATGAGTTGACAAATTTATCCCATAAACTTCTTTCCGTTTCATTGTTAGGATTCACTTTATAATTTTCATCCTTTTAATCATGAGATTTCATACACTTGCTTCATGTTAAATCTTTTTATGATGAGTTTGTCATATCTATCTCGGATTAGCTTCATCGGGAATGGGTTGCCATGCTTCACACCCGTAGCTAAGAGGTAGGAATGATAACCTCGTCTTTGGTGGAATGTCGTTTGTCTCTTTCTTGATATAGCTTCAATCCGGGAATGAGTCGCCTAGCATCGCACCCTTTGCTATTGAGAGATACACCAACATTCCCCATATCTCGAGAAACCTTGTGTTGAAATCTTTGTATGAGCTAGTGATCACCGTCTCTTAAATCGTAACTAACCTCCACCTACCTTAGTGCTTTCTTATTAATTTTCACAACTGTTTTACATTTACGTTGTTCTACAACAAATCCAACTCGCACAAACTCTGAAAACCGTAAAATCCGTAATCCATTCCATTCCTTTTCACTTATCCCTGTGGTTCGACACTCGGACTTCCGAGACTATATTACAACTTGACGTGCCTGCACTTGGGCTCTATCAAAGCGCGTTATTTAAAATGCGTCAAGTTTTTGGCGCCGTTGCCGGGGACTAAGGCAAAAGGCGGATCTCGGGTTTTGTATAAAACCATTCTCTGTGAGTATTTCTCCATTTAATTAATTTATTTTTCTCCCTTATTCTTGTTTGATTTTGTAGAGTTCCCAAGGAGCGATTCGAATCATTGTCCAAGCCATTTAATGTATGCTTGTGGACATTCGAATTAGCCCCCCCACATCTCCAAGAATGGCAAACCAAGAAAGAGCAGCGGATCACGAGAGCGATAATGAAGGGGAAGGTGCCAACAATGTTCCTCCCGTTAGGACCATGAGGGACTACCTTCAACCGCCTCGGGCAACTTCGAATTCGTGCATTGTGCTTCCCGCTGGCCAAGCTGGAGCGTTCTCTTTCAAACCGGGTATGCTTCAACATATCCCTTCTTTTCATGGTATGGAGTCGAAAAACCCATATTTGTATTTGAAAGACTTTGAAGAAGTCTGCTCCACATTTTGTGAGGCAAATGTTAACGAGGATGTCATGCGTTTAAAACTGTTTCCTTTCTCCCTAAAAGATAAAGGAAAAATTTGGCTAAATGCTCAAAGACCGCAATCAATTCGGTCTTGGCAAGAGCTTCAAGCGGAATTTCTAAAAAAATTCTTTCCCGTTCATAGAACCAATGCTTTAAGAAGGACGATATCCAATTTTTCGCCAAAAGACAACGAAACTTTCTATAAGTGTTGGGAAAGATACAAGGAACTTCTAAACGCATGCCCTCACCATGGTCACGAAATGTGGAGCCTTGTTAGTTTCTTTTATGAATCTCTCACCCTCGATATGCGTACATTTGTTGAGACCATGTGTAATGGTCAATTCTTGAGTAAGAATCCCGATGAGGCTTTATTGTATTTTGATGAATTAGCGGAAGGTGCTCAAAATTGGAACACCTATTCCGAAGAACCCAAAGCCAAAACTCAAGGAAGGGGTGGGTTGTACCAAGTGTCCAATGAGGATGACATGGGTGCGAGGTTATTCCAATGGTCTAAGAAAGTAGAGGCAATGGAAGCAAGTAAGCTTAAAGAGGTCAACGTAGTATCCTCGAGTCAGTTGTGTGTCATTTGCGAAAATTCAGGACACACTACCGAGGATTGCCCTACCATTCCCGCTTTTCGGGAAGTCCTCAAAAATCCCGCCTAAGTCAATGCTTTACACCAGTACAACCAAAACCGAAACCAAAACGATCCCTATTCTCAAAGGTACAATGATGGATGGAAGAATCACCCCAATTTCAGTTGGGGAGGAAATCAAAGTCAGAACCACAACCAATATCATCAAAACCAAAGGCAACAACAACAACCTCAAAACTCTTTTGTTCCACCTCAAAATCAAAATCCCAACCAAAACTTGGAAGCTTTGTTGAGATCATTTGTGGACAAAACGGATCGTGATGTGGGTGAGTTAAAAACTTAAATTTCTAAACTCACCACCGCCCTAGCTACCCAAGAGAAGGGAAAATTCCCCTCTCAACCTTTAGTTAATCCTAGAGGTCAAGTTCAAGTCCTAGAGGGAGGAGAGTCTAGCACCAAGATAGAAGAACTCAAATCTATCACAATCCTGAGGAGTGGGAAGGAGGTAGACAAAACTATTGTTCCTAAAACCCCCAAGGTGGCGGACATAGTTGAGCCCACGAAAGTTGAGGAGGTTGTGAGTGAAGAGAGGAAGAGAGAGGAAGAAAAACAAGGAAAAGAGGATCTCGAAAAAATCAAAAATGGGATCAAAGTTCCATTTTCGGAGAGATTGAACCAACCGTCCAAATCTAATACCGAGATTTTGGATGTTTTTAGGCAAGTGAAAATCAACATTCCATTGCTTGACGCGGTCAAGCAAATACCTTCGTACGCTAAGTTCCTCAAGGACTTATGTACTACCAAACGAAGGTTGAATGTCAAGAAAAAGGCCTTTATGGCGGAGCAAGTGAGCTCCATCATGCAAGGCACGAGAGCCCCCAAGTTCAAAGACCCTGGGTGTCCCACAATTTCGTGTGTCATAAGAAATTGTAGAATAAAGAACGCATTGTTAGATTTGGGAGCAAGTGTTAATGTGCTCCCATATTCGGTTTATCAACAATTGGGGCTGGGTGAGTTAAAGCCCACGAGGGTTACGATTCAATTAGCGGACCGATCCGTTAAGATCCCAAGAGGGATAGTCGAGGATGTGCTTGTTCAAATTGACAAGTTTTATTTTTCGGTTGATTTTATCATCCTCGACATGCAACCCGTGTCGAATCCCGCTAAGGAGATTCCGGTTATCCTTGGACGACCATTTCTTGCTACTTCTAACGCTATAATAAATTGCAAAAATGGAATTGCGAAGTTAGCATTTAGAAACATGACTCTAGAGCTAAACGTGTTCTCTTTGAGCAATCAAAGAGATGACGATGATGATGAAGAAAGTGAATACGTGAACATGATAGAGTTATGTATCCAAGACCACTTTGTGGCAAATTTTGAATCAGAGTCAAAGGAAGGTTATCTAACCACTTCCGATGAGCCCGAGGATTGTATGCAAGTGTTTTCTTTGTCTGACAAACATGTTGAATGCTTGGAGAAAGAGGAAAACACATCATCGTCCACCAAAAAGCTTGAAGGACAAATGGATCTCAAGCTATTGCCTAGCAATTTGAAGTATGCATTCTTAGGAGCTTCAAACATTTACCCCGTCATCATCTTGTCCGAACTTTCGGACGACCAAGAGGTAAGGTTAGTTTGTTTGCTTGGTAAATACAAAAAAGCTTTTGGTTGGACTCTTGCCGACCTCTAAGGAATAAGCCCTTTGATTTGTACACATAAAATTCACTTGGAGGATGGGGCAAAAACATCGAGACAATTTCAACGCCGGTTGAATCCTAACATGCAAAAAGTGGTTAGGAACGAGGTGTTGAAATTGTTGGATGCAAAGATCATCTATCCAATCTCGGATAGTAAATGGGTTAGTCCAACTCAAGTGGTACCGAAAAAATCGAGTCTTACGGTAGTCAAGAACGAATCAAACGAGTTGATTCCGCATAGAGTCACCACCGGGTGGCGAATGTGTATTGACTACCGTAAACTCAATGAGGCAACTCCAAAAGATCATTTCCCACTCCCCTTTTTGGATCAAACTCTAGAGAGGGTAGCGGGCCATGAATATTACTCTTTCCTCGATGGTTTTTCTGGGTACAATCAAATTGAGATTGACCTAGATGATCAAGAAAAAAACCACCTTTACATGTCCTTTTGGCACCTTCGCTTATCGAAAATGCCTTTGGTCTATGTAATGCACCCGCCACTTTCCAACGGTGTATGCAAAGTATTTATAATAGCGTATATGGATGGTATAAAGTGACAATTTTGGCTAACCTGTCTTTTTTATGGATGACTTTAAACCAGTATGGTAAGTCATTCGACAATTGCTTGGCTAACCTGGAACAGGTCTTGGGAAGATGCGTGGAAAAACAATTGGTATTGAATTGGGAGAAGTGCCATTTTATGGTTTAAAGGGAATTGTTTTGGGGCACATCATTTCTTCAGAAGGAATCGAGGTGGATAAAGCCAAAATGAATTGATTGCCAAACTTCCTACACCTAAAAATGTCAAAGAAGTCCGATCCTTTCTAGGACATACGGGGTTTTATAGGAGGTTTATCAAGAACTTCAGTTCCATTTCCAAGCGATGTGTAATCTACTTCTCAAGGATGCACCCTTTGAGTGGGATGCCAAGTGCGAGGAAGCCTTCGTCTTTCTGAAGCATATGCTCACTACTGCGCCGATTATGCAGACACGGACTGGAGCTTTCCATTCGAGCTCATGTGCGACGCAAGTGACTACGCGGTGGGAGCGGTTCTTGGTCAACGGAAAAGACAAGACAAAGGGGTGTGATATACTATGCAAGTAGGACTTTGAATGATGCGCAAATGAATTACACCATGACAGAGAAAGAGTTGCTAGCAATTGTCTTCGCCTTAGACAAGTTTCGATCCTATTTGATAGGATCGCCAATTGTGATTTTTCACGGATCACGCGGCATTGAAGTACCTATTCACAAAGAAAGATGCCAAGCCACGGCTTTTGAGGTGGATACTCTTATTGCAAGATTCCATTTAAGCATCAAGGACAAAAAGGGAGTCGAGAATGTGGTGGCCGATCATCTGTCTCGACTCACTTTTACGAACAACATTGAAGAAAGTCCGATCCAAGATTCGTTTCCAGACGAGCAATTTATTGGCAATCTCGACGCTCCCATGGTATGCAGATATTGTAAATTATCTTGTAACTGACAAGATACCAAAGTCATGGGGCGCACAAGACAGAAAAGGTTTTGAGCGAAGTGGGTCGATTTTATTGGGATGAACCGTACCTGTTTAAGTATTGTGCGGATCAGATTATCTGGCGGTGAATCCCAGAGGAAGAGTGGAGAGAGCTCTATCCTTCTATCATTCTGAGGCTTGCGGAGGACACTTCTCGGCAAAGAAGACCACCGCGAAGATTTGCAAAGTGGATTATATTGGCCGTCGCTCTTAAGAACGCACAACGTTTTTGCAAGGCATGTCCAAAGATGCAGATGCTGGAGGGTCTCTAAGAGGAACATGCCACTCAATCCATCCTGATGATTGAAATCTTCGATTGCTGGGGCATCGACCTTCATGGGACCGTTCCCATCCTCCTACGGTAATCTTTACATTTTAGTTGCCGTAGATATGTTTCAAAATGGTTGAAGCTCAAGCGTGCAAGAAAAATGATCACAAAGTGGTGATTCCGATTTCTGAAAGAAACAACATTACATTCTTGCACGTTTTCCCAAGGCAAATAATAAGCGATGGCGGTACTCACTTTTGCACAGACCATTTCAAATCATTAATGCAAAAGTATGGTGTAAACCACAAAGTATCGCTCGCTTATCTCCTCAAAACTAATGGTCAAGCCGAGTTGGCAAATAGGGAGATCAAACAATTTTCTAGAGAAACGGTAAACCCGAACCGCAAGGATTGGTCGTTAGACTGACCAATGCACTTTGGGCTTACATACTGCGTATAAAACAACTCTAGATATGTCTCCTTATCGCATTGTGTACGGAAAACCATGTCATTTGGCAGTAGAGTTGGAACACAAATCATACTGGGCAACTAAGATGGTTAATTGTGATTTGAAAAAAGCCGGGCTTGACCGTAAGTTGCAAATAGATGAAATTGAGGAATTAAGAATAAGATGCTTATGACAATGCAAAGATAAGCAAGGAACGTGCCAAAATTTTTCATGATAAATCTATTTTGAGAAAAGAATTCAACTTGGGCACAAAATTCTTGTTTATGATACTCGTCTGCATCTCTTTCCGGGAAAGTTTAAAGTCTCGTTTGGACCGGTCCCTACATTGTTCGTCACGTATTTCCTTTGGGGCTGTGAATGTTGAGGGATCCCAAAAACCGGCTACATTTTCAAGGTGAATGGACAACGCCTTAAGCCGTTTTTAGAGTTCCCACCTCGAGAGGAGTCCACCCCTCTCGAAGACCCGACTTATGCCTAAAAGGCATGGGTCGAGTTTTGTAAAAATATGTTTTTTGTTAGTATTTTGAGTTTCAGGAATTGTCATCGGAGATTCGGTGTCATTGAGTCTAAACGGATCAAGTTGAGGGGAGCTATAAGGTTGTTGTTGGTGCAAAGAGGGGAAAGAAAAAAAAATTCTGGCAGATTGGTCA